>ML662447.1:8297186-8570971 GCA_007570785.1 Antilocapra americana | reverse complement strand
CACACACACACTACACACACACACACACACTACACACACACACACACTACACACATACAACCTGCACCTCTGAACCACACCCTTATCTCTTGCAGAAGGTCACTGTTCATGTGCAGAGGACAGGCCTCCAGCTTGGTTTTGATATAGGGTCCAGGTTAAATATAGGCCACCATATTGCTTTCTAATGACCAGGCTTTCCAGAAACGGTGTTTTGGGGCTTTCTAGAGTGCTAAGAGCAGGTGAAGATCTAGAAAGAGGGATGTTAGTCATCTTAGGAAAATCTCAAGTTTCTTTCAGCATCCCTGAACTGCTGGCCTATTTCCAATGTGTAAGATTTACAAATTCCTTATTCCCTTAAGCCTTTTCTTTTTTTCTTGAAATCCTCTGTTGAGAAGTCCAGGCCTTGTGAAAAGGCACATTGCTGCTAGAGGGGAACTCAGACTTGAGACAGAGGCTGTCACCTTGCAGAAATCCTGGGAAACCTAAAGTAGCCCTGTTCCCCCTGTGCGGAGGAGTGTGGGTTTCCTAGAAACTAGGAAAAGCATGTGACCCAGGTCACCCAGAGTGTCACCTGCAGGAACCAGGAGCCCCTCCCAGGTTTCCCTTTCCCTCTGCAGAAGGATCTGAGGCTGTCAGCAGCTCAGAAGGCACCAGGCCCTGGGACACATACCAGGATGGCAAGCCCGGCAGCTGTGGCCCAGCATGCCCTGTGCAGGTACTTCTTGACTAAGCTCATCTCTCCTTCCCCACTCAGCCCCTCTAAATGAAGCTCCACTAGGAGGTCCAGGGATCGCACAGGCCATTGCTGCCCCACCCCCCAGCCAGCCCCACACACGAGCAGACACAGGGTACTGCCTCTGCCCAACAAGGGTACCCAGGCTTCGCAGATCTCCCCCCACAGAAACGTTCTTAAAATTAGAAATGAGCCTATTCTTGCCTTTGGATAGGTTGTAAGGTTTCCAGATCATTACAGACCCACTTCTCCCCATTTACCATGCACTTGGCTGGCATCATTCATTTGTACCCCTTCCCTGGCCTTGGAAGGCATTGGGAGTCCCTCTTTTGATGAGATGTGGCACCAGACACACAGACACCCATGTGACTGGTTGAGGCCACCCTATCAGTCTAGTGCCCCCACCATTGGTCCATCCTGACCAGGCACAGCCTCAGGCAGGTGGGGTCATGGCAAGAGTGGATGGAGTTACACTGAAACCAAGGAAGGTTGACCAAACACTCCCTAAATCTAAAGACTGGCATTCTGTTTATCTGCAATATTATATGATCAATTTTACTGAATGAAAGATTCATTACTTTCAAAAGTTTCACACACATGATTTCATATAATTCCACAATAACCCTCTGTGTTCCTTTTGCCCTACTCCTATATCACCCTTCACCCTTCTGTCTCCCCACTGGTAACCACTCATTCCATTCTCTACATCTGTAAAGTCACTGATATTTAATCCAACTACTCATGCTCTGTCTTTGAATGACTACCAAGCATGCTTTGACCAGCACTACCATGACTATCTCCAGCCTAACTCACTCCTGAACCTCATCTGGAGACAGACAAATCTGCACACATTTCCAGAGGGAATGATCACAGTAGGACCTTCCATGTATGTGTCCAGAGATACGTGACTGACAACAAACTCAAAAGTCAATTATTAATTAAAGTCACTGCCACAGACTTACCAGTGTCCATGAGGACCAAGTGCTGAGCTAAATCTCATTTTACAAATGAGGAAGTGAAGGATTAGAATGTTCAGGTAGTTTGGTAGAGGTTAAACAGCCAGTGAACAGCAGGTCTTGTCTTCCCAGGTGGTGCAGCGGTAAAGAATCCGCTTGTAATTCAGGAGATGTGGGTTTGATCCCTGGCTCAGGAAGATCCCCTGGAGGAGGGCACGACAACCCACTCCAGTATTCTTGCCAGGAAGAGTCGGACACGACTTAGCAACTAGGCACACATGCAAAGAGCAGGTCTGGTGCTGGAGCCCCAGTCTGCCCAGTCACAGGGCAGTGATGCAGTGGAACAAAAAGTCTGGAAGTCCATCTAGGATTCATTTAACTGGCAAACATTGACTGAGTTCCCACTTTGTGCAATGTAGGCATGTGGATTAGGATGGTATGACCTCTAACCTAGAGAAGTGCATCTGGGGGTTGTCGGCACACATCTCCCAAGAGGACATCACACAGCCAACAAGAAAATGAGCTGGGCTTGAGACAAAGCCATTTTAAGCAAATCCTGCTTATCACAAATCAATGTGGGATCAACCTGGGGTCACTTAGGAATTTTGTTTTGTTCCAGGTTCTTGACCCATTAACCTCTTCTCTACATAAATGACAGAGCTGCATTCCTAACAGCCCCATGCCTTGCACTGCCCATTCAAATGGAGACTTGGCTTATTAATATAGACCAGGATAAAGGAAACATTTAAACCTAGATGTTCTCATTATTTTTTAAAGAGTACAGCAAATGCATAGTCTGACTTTTGTCCTATTTAAAGCCTTTGGAATGAAAACAACTGATGCTTCTGAGACAATCATCTTGGGCCCTTCATACTAATGTCCACCTTTCTTAAATGTATGTCCCTGTGACCTTCTCCTGCCACCTAGGGAAGCTTCATGCACTCCAGCAGGCTGCAGGTGGATTTATTACCCAAGTAAGACCTTATTGTTTTCAGATCTTATAAGTGGATACAGACTGTTTTCCACTCTGATTGTCCCAATGAGCAAATGAAATATTCCCATCTTTGTTCCACCCTCCTACCATTGGGAGATAATAAATTTGGTTCAAGCATTTCTCTCTTTACTTCTTTATGCCTGTGACCTCCTCATTAGGGGCTTCCCTGGTGGCTCAGACAGTAAAGAATCCTCCAGCAAACCGGAGAGCCAGGCTGGATCCCCGAGTTGGGAAGATTCCCTGGAGAGGGGAATGGTTACCCACTGCAGTATTCTTGCCTGGAGAATTCCATGGACAGAGGAGCCTGGTGGGCTACAGACCCTGGGGTCACAAAGAATCAGACACGACTGAGCAACAGACACTTTCACTTCACTTTCCTCCTTCTTAGAGTTAGAACAAAAAATCTAGAAGTCCACCTAAGACTCATTTATCTGGAAAATATTGGCTAAGTTCTCACCTTGGACAATGTGGACGCATAGATTAGAATGGTATGACCTCTAACCTAGAGACATGTATGATCTGACCAGGGGGACAAACTAGTAAATACATATCCCATTGCCTAGCTCTGCAGCATAGTATTTGGGAGGGTGAATCTGTGTCCATCCCTCTCTACCACTTACTAGACATATGACCTTAGGCATGTCACCTAATCATTTGAAATGTCAGTTTTCTCATCTAGGAAATAAGGATGACAAGCTCATCTGCCTTCTGGGGTCATGAGCATCCAATGAAACAGTGACTAAAGCAGCAAACTTCACGACACACAGATTCTCACTCAGCACTAATTTTAGAGGGCTGTGTAGGACATATGGACTGCACAGTGTGAGCTGTGGGATCTCCTTGCAGGATGGAAAAGAAAAATCAGAGGAAAGGAACCAGCTAACATATGATCCTTAAGACTAGAAAGGAAAGAGGGGCTATACTGTGGAAGGTCTTACCCTGAGTCCTTTTTCTTCACATTTTGAGCTTGAGACATTGAGATCACCCCACAGGACGCTGATTATTCCTACGCCAGGTGTAGTGAGTAAACCAGAGGAAAGATGGTAGCCTCATTTTATTTTTCACGGGCTAACAGTTCTTTTAAGGTTATTCTTTAGTCTGTGCGACCAACTGAAGAGAATTGTTACCAAGAAGGAAGGTAGTCAGAAACAACGGCTAACGCTGGGGCTGTCCCCTGAGCCTCCCTAGCTTGCCATAGGCCTAGGTAAAGCTCTGATAAAAGAAAAACATGGTTTGTGCTGCAAGGATAGAGAATAATTGGAGGCATAGTCATTGTTTTCTAATGCCGAGGAAGCTGCCATATGGAACAGTGAGTGAGCAGATACATTCTCTTTGAATACAAGAAAGCATAAGAATCAAATACTTGAGCCAAATACTTTGACTTGAAATCAAGACCTAGAAGAAATTTCTTTTATGGGTTTCTACAAGAAGGATGTTATTCTGCATCAAGGTCAATATCATCAGCAGTATCAGTGAAAGTCTGTAGGGTCCTTCCATGTAAACGATGTCATCAGCAAAAAGCAGTATATTGTCCCAGGTGGTTTCTTAACCTTGAATCTTATAACCCTGAAGGAAGAATTAATACTATGCTACATAGCCCTTCCAGAAATTTGAAAAAGGAGGAGATGGTTCTCAAGTCATTCTATGAACTAACACCATTGTGTTATCAAAACTAGACAAAGAAATCACAAGACCACTGGTGGCCCAGTGGTTAAGACTCTGTACTTCCAGTGCAGGGGGCACGTGGTCTGTCTCTGACTGGGCACATGCCACATGGTGTAACCAAAAAAAAAAAAAAAACCATTTTTTTAAGAACACCCACAAAGAAAATGATTCAAAATGGTTAGACTTAAATGTAAAACCCAAGACTATAAAACTTCTAGACAGTAGGATAAAACCTTAGTGATGTGTTAGTCAGAGATGTTTTTAGGTACAATATCAAAAGTTCAGTTCATAGAAGAACAAATTGATAAATTGCATAACTTCAAACTTAAAAACATCACTCTTGAAAATATAATGTTAAAAGAATGAAAAATAAATCAACAGAGACATGATGATAAATAAGCACATGAAAAATATTCCACATCAGTAGTCATTAGGAAAATGCAAATCAAAACCACAGTGAGATACTACCACATACCTATTGGGAAGGCTAAAATTAAAAAGATTCACTATACCAAATGCTGAAGTGCTGACAAGGATGTGGAACTCTTATACATTACTGATGGGAATTTAAGATGGTATACTCACCGTGGAAATGGTTTGGCAGTTTCTTTAAAAATTAAACATACACCTACTGCATGATCCAGGCATTTTGCTTCCAGGTATTTATCCAAGAGAAAAGAAAGTCTATGTTCATACAGAGACTATACATAAAGACTCATAATATCCTTATTTGTAGTAGCCCAAACTAGAAACAACCCAAGTGCCAATCAACAGATAAGTTATAAACCAAAGTATATATCCACACTACTCAGCAATAGAAAGGCATGAACAATTGATACTACAATATGAATAAATCTCAGAATAAGTACGATGAATGAAAGTAGGTAGCAAAAAAGGAGTACATCTTGTATGATCCCATTTGTATAAACTTCCATAAAATGCAATCTAATCTTGAGTGACAAAAAACAGATATTAGTGGCTTCCTGGGAGTAGATAAAAGGGCACCCAGGTGGCACTAGTGATTAAGAACCCACTTGCCAATGCAGGAGACATAAGAGATGCCAGTCTGATCCCTGGGTTTGGAAGATCCCCTGAAGGAGGACACAGAAATCCACTCCAGTATTCTTGCCTGGAGAATTCCATGGACAGAGGAGAGAGAGGTAGGCTATGTTCCACAGGGTCCCAAAGAGTTGGACACAACTGAAGCGACTTAGCAAGAATGTATGCAAGGGAGTGGATACAAAGGTGGGAGGTTAGGATTACAAGGACACAAGGAAAGTTTTGGGGTGATAAATATGTTCATTATGTTGAGTGGAGTAATAGTTTCTCTGGTATATACATATATTAATATTTAGCAAGTTGCATATTTTAAATACATGCAGTTCATTGCATGTTAATTATACCACAATAAAGCTGGTTTTAGTAGTAGATGTGTTAGCTATCTATTGCTAAAATAATACTATTACTTCAAAACCTTAGACGTACAGCCATAAGCTTTTTGTGTGTGTGTCTACAAGGCATGCAAAAATCTTAGTTCTTGAACCGGAGATTAAACCCACATCCCCTACAGTGGAAGCACAGTCTTAATCACTGGACAGCAAGAGAAGTCCCCAGAAATAAGCTTTTGTTGTTCACACATCTGGGCGAGCAGGCTAGGAGGCTCTGCTCATGTAGACCGAGTGCACTCACCTATCTGAGGATCGGACAGCTGTTGGTTCATCTAGACTCACCTTGGCTGGGTTGATAAGGGCCCTCGTGCTCCAGCAGGCTGGCATAGACACGAGCCTATGACAATGGCAGGGACACAAGAGGGCAGGTCCAGTTCCCAAGTCCGTTTCCCATCTGTGCTTGCCTGTTACCTGACAATCCTGTTGTCCAAAGCAAGTCACACTGCTGAGCCCAGATTCAAGGGGCGAGGAAACAGACTTCTCTTTAGTGCAAGGGACTGCATTGGCATATAACAAAGGGTGTGGATACCAAGGGCGTGAAGACTGGGGAGGCATCACTGCAACCTGCCAAGGCACTTTGGCCAATCTACAAGGCCAGACAAAACAGACCTCTTGGATGGTCCACTATAGTCTAAGGCAGAGAATCTGGTAGAGAAAGGACTCTCTTGCCTCCAGGACATTCTCCCTAAGAAGGCATGTGAGTGCTGATGGAGGGCACTGAGGACCACCCTATACTCTAATCTCTTCTAACTGAATATCTAAAATTTTCTTCTATAAAATCTTGGCCTCTTCTCATAGTGTCTCTGAACCCTGGTTCCTAGGTGTCTGTTGAATGGCTCTCAACACCTGAGCAAGCCTCCCTGCCATACTTAGAATCTGCCACAACTCCTTCTGAGTTAAGAAGCTTGCAACTACTACCTTATTGTCTCATTGGATTCTTAGCAGTTAGTTCCTGCATCTTTGGGTTCTTAGAAATGGTGCAGATTCAGCTTTCAGGTCTACAGTCAGCTGTGACCCCTTCTGAACCATCCCCAGCCATGTCATCAGATCAGTGCTTTCCTACCAGAGATGTCCCTACAGACATTAAGACCAGTAGGAGATATGCCATAGCTGTGGATGAAGAAAATCAATAAATACGATGTAGGGTGTTAAGAGGTACCTTCAGCAGCAGTGAGTACAACCTTCTCCCCCAACTCCCAAGGCATCCAAGGCCAAGACCACTGTCTGGCATGGAAAGTCAGTTAGCACGATGTCTACTGACCTCTGAGAAGTGTCCTATGTTCTCACCAGGACACTGCACTGAATGCAAGTAAAAGTGAAAGTGTTAGTCACTCGGTTGTGTCCAGATCTTTGTGACCCCATAGACTGTAGCCCGCCAGGCTCCTCTGTCCATGGGATTCTCCAGGCAAGAATACTGGAGTGGGTTGCCTTTCTCTTCTGCAGAGGATCTTCCCAACCCAGGGATCAAACACAGGTCTCCAGCATGGCAGGCAGATCCTTTACTGTCTGACCACCAAGGAAGTTTGCACTGAATGCAAGACAGGCATCAAAACTCAACCCAGAGGGGGGATGGGTAAAAAAAAAAACTCAACCCAGTGGCTGAGTCAAAACAGATACGCTTCAACCAGTCATGACGCTGGCCCTGAAGCAAAGGAAGCAGAGGTCAGAATTTGTGGAGATGGCCTCTTAGCCATTAACCTTAACCCTAACCCAGACAGGCCCCATCCTCAGGAGCACACAGTCACTTATCAGGATGCACAGAGAGGCTTACATGTGAGATGTAAAGGTAGATGGGGCTTTGGACCATTTATATCAATTGAGACTGCAGAAGGGATCTGCGAGACAGGAAAATCAATGAGCAACATTAGTATACAGAGAAGAGCTCTTGAGCAACAATAAAAACATGTATTAATGGAAGGAAAGGACAAGAATAAACCTTCCCCTTCTCCCATGGCTACAGATGGGAATGCCCTGCCTCTCCTATGCTATTAACCATCAACTACATTTGCACAACACTCTATAATTTACTAAGACTGAGGCTCATAGCCAGTTATGCATGTTTTATGATCTGATCCCCATTTTCTGGAATAGAAAGCAGACAAGGGAATTACCATTTGCGTGAGGAACTGGATTCTACTTTTCTGATCAAGCCTCCCATTCTCTTTGCCACAGCCCACCACATCCACCCACACTTCTGTCCGACCAAACTCTGGGACCAGAGCTTTGAGATGCCTGAAAAGACGCTCTGCTATGTTCCTGGCCCAGGCCTGTACCACAGGTCTAGAATCTCTGATCCCTGCTAAGGCTGATTAGAACAAACAGCTCAGGACGGCAACTCAGAAGAAAGCCCTGGCCTCTGGGAGAAGAAAATACTGTACTGTGGTTGGACACAGCCCAGACAAGAGGGAAAGAAATCAGAGGCCAGGGGATGAGATGAAGAGGCCAGGCTTGTCCACAGATGCTGATTATAACAAGACTCCAGGAAAGATGCCTCCCCGGAGACTGTGAGAGGAAGTGAGATGGAGGGGTGGGATGGGCTGTAACGGGGTGGGCTTGTAAAGCCCATGTTGGCTGCGACCAGGGCAAGAGGATCCTACAGGATGGGTGACCGGGAGGGATGGAAGGAGTCTAAGGCCCCTCAGTGGGAGTGTAAAAGTCCCACACACCACTCTGCCCAGCACCCCTACCACCTTCAGCACAAAGGATGATGTAATCAGAATCAAGGCTGTTCTGGGGCAATTTTTTCTTATAGAGATGTTGTTATAATGAAGCCTTGATTCGGGAGACATGACAGCATTTGTCCCCCATCTTCATTCTCAAACTGTCAGCTCTTCTGTCCCCATCCCCAACTCACTGCGAGAGCCACAGCGTCATTTGTTGGGGTTAGCGGCTGATGTAGGTTGGTCCATTTACTCAGAGCCAGAGCCCGGCAAAACCACAGAAGATGAGATGGAAGCACAGTCTAGGAATAGCTGCCAGGAAACTCCATGCAGCCTGGGCAGGCAGCGGCCAGGCAGAAGCAGGGTCAAGGCCACAAGCAGACAGATGGGTACAGAGGAAAGGAAAGACTTCACATTGATCAGCATTGCCTCAATGTCAATGGTCTGCCTTTGAGAACATGAGCTCCAAAACTAGGAGAATCAAGCAGGGGAACCCTTGGCCCCAGTGTCAAAGGAGCTTATAGGGCTCCCATGAGAATCCACTATGGATCTCTTAGCCTGAGGGGTCATGCTCCCAACGCCAGCCCCCTGCTTTCCTCCTCTAACCAGAGGCCATTCCTCTGTCCCTGGGCTTGCAGAACTAGCATGCTTATTATTGGTTGAGAGCTCTTGGAAAGGTGACCTCACTTTCCTTGCTCCAAAATGGGCTACCTGGAGGTTGGGAGAGCTGGGCAGGCCAGAGTCAGGGGGAGGAAGGAGCTCGTGTGTCTGAACCACCTGACGTCTCTCAGCACAAAACCCGTTATTTTCCCCAATCCAAACAAAAACTCTGGGAGATACAACTAGTTCAGCATATTCCACACATGGCAAACCCAGATCAGATGGGCTAAGCGCGGGCATGTGTACTAAATCTCTTCAGTCATGTCTGCTCTTTGTGACCCTATGGATCTAGCCCACCAGGCCCCTCTGTCCATGGAATTCTCCAGACAAGAATACCGGAGTGGGTTGCCATGTGCTCCTCCAGGGGATCTTTCCAACCCAGGGATCAAACCTGCATCTCTTATGTCTCCTGCATTGACAAGCAGGTTCTTTATCACTAGCGCCACCTGGGAAGCCCCATGGGTTAACTATTTATCCACAATTACCCACTCAGACCCAGGATTCCAACCCAACTCTTTTTCCTATTGTTATTTTCATTTTTTTAATTTTCTTTTTCTTTTTTGGCCTCACCTTGCAGCATGGCAGACCTCAGTTCTCCCAATGAGTTCTCAAACCTGCGCCCCCTGCATTGGAAGTGCAGAATCTTAACCGCTAGACTGTCAGGGAAGTCCCGGTTATTTTCATTTTTTAAGCTACAAACAAGCACTGCCTCTAGAGTGTTCCTGAAATGCCCTTTTGTCTATTGATGCTCTATTTAAAGACATCAAAATAGCTCTCCATGTGCCAAAGGGGTGCAAGTTAGGGAAAGGGGCTGAGTTCCCAAGAACCTCTCCTGCCATCTGCTGGTCATCCACCAGGAGCCAGTGCAAATGTATAAACACCACAGAAGTGAATGAAGGCCCTGCCTCACCCCAGAGGTGAACAACCATTAGCATCGCCTTGGGCAGACGGTCCCTTCCCCCAGGCCCTGGGTGGGAAGATCCTTACCTGGGCTGGGCTGTATTCTTGTGCCAGAAATCAGTGATTTCATTGAACACCTGTGATGTACTTGGTATTAATTAACTCACTGAGTCCTCAGAGAGAGCAGCAGAACTATTAACTGGCAAATGTGAAACTGAAATGCAGGATCTGACTTAGACATCCATGATTGGTTGGCTGATTGGTTGGTTTTACTTACACTCTCTATGCCTCCATCACCTCTTGCATGAAATGAGGGTAACATAGTACTTTCACATAAAACTGTTGTGAGGACTAAATAAGTCATATGGTATGCTAAGTCGCTTCAGTCATGCCCCACTCTCTGTGACCTGATGGACTGTAGCCCGCCAGGCTCCTCTGTCTATGGGATTCTCCAGGCAAGAATACGGAGTAGGTTGTCATTCCCTTCTCCAGGGGATCTTCCTGACCTAGAGGCACTTGGGAAGCCCCTTAAATAAGGTAATAAATGCTAAATGCTAAAAACAGGACAGAAAACATAGTGAAAACTAAATACATAAACATTTGCCTGCATAACACACACACACACAGGTCCACAGTGGAAACCAGGAAACGGTCCGTTGCCTGGAGCTAGAATTCGCAATTTTGTTTTATAGGTCCTTAACTTTCTAGATGTGTCCCTGGGAGAACTACGCAAGGTCACTGAGCCTCATCTCCATCCCTGTTAAAGGGAACATACAGAACTCCCTGAGTCATGTGGCTGCTGGGAGGAACCAGGACATGTACAACCATTGCATGTGTTAACACTGCAGAGGGGCATGAAGCCTCAGGGTATCCCTGACCCTTAACCTGGGACAAGCCAGCAGGCAGTTAGACCTTGACAGGGACAGAGGCATGGTGTCCTCCACCACCCTGGCACTCAGCACAGGGTGCACCAGAACCCAGTCCCTAAGGGTACTTTGGTATCCCTTTCCTAGATGGAAGAGCTCTGTCCGCTTCTCCCTAAAGTACTTCTGCATCCCACTGCAAAGTGAGGGGTGGAAGTACTGACGGCTAAGTGAGGGACTGAACCCTGCATGTCAAAAGTCAGAATTTCTGCAGTGGATCAAGAGCTCAGGTCACCCAAGCATGGGAGCTTACACAGGGAATTCACCAGGGAAAAGAGGAAGCATCACTTCCCAGGGAAGCAGAAAGGAAGGGCCACATACTGGCAGCTAAGAACAACAGCCCAGCCCCAACTCTCTGGGGGGCAGACGAGGTGAAGTCACAATTCGGCAAATACCAGTGTGGGTCATCAGGCCTACAGAGAGAAATGTAGGGTGCATGGGCTGTAACATAGGATGCAGGGACTGTAATGTAGGGTGCATGGACTGTAACCAGGTAGGGCCAGAAAGAGATCTGATTCGTGGGTCACTACGGTGGGAAGAACGTCTCCAGACAACCTGCATGCTGTCTGTGGCATGTTTCCATCCTTGGGCAAATGGGTTGGAGCCACGGCTGACTGAGTGAAGCCATGAGAGTGAGGAGACAGCCAGGACCCAGCAAGTCCACAGAGCTGGGTCTGAGATGGATTCATCCCAGACAAATGGGAGTTCAAGTATTTGAGCACAAACGCCAACTGCCAAGAAAAGATATCAGGCGAGACAAGGCTGAGCTGCATCTTGTGTCTGAGCAAAACCCCAGGGACTTCATCAGCACTGGGTCCAAAACGATGAGCCAAGAGTGTTCAATATAGCCGCCAAGCCAGCAAGTGAAAATGAGGCCATGAAAACAACAAGAACCGCGATCTGGGCAAGGGAACGGGGTGGGGGCAGGTCCCACAGGCCAAGCACTGAGGCCCAGACACAGCACCCGTGGGCCTAAAGGATGGTGAGGGCCCTTGAAGCCACTCCACATGGAGGACAGCTGTGGAGCCCGGGGCTCGGAGCCTATCTGTGGGCTGTTTCGGGGGGCACTCAGGGTGGTAGCATGACCAGTGGGGAAGAGGACGGGCATCTTCTCTGGGGAGGCTGGATTAAAAGGCCTTTGGGCTTCTACATAAATCTCCTCCAGTTCCCAGAGACCAATCCAGAAGTTTCCTTACCCTCCTTCCCAGCCAAGCTGCCTGTACCACATGGAGAAGAGTTCCCCTGGCTCCCAGTGCCCAGGGGATGGCTCACTCCATGGCCAAGGAGCCTCCACAAGGCAGTGCCGTGGCTGGAGCACCTGGGCCCATGCTTCCCTCCTCTTCCTCCCCCCTTAGTGCTGATCGGCGTGGGCACTGAGACCTTCCTCCGAGGACAGTTCAAAAGCCTGGCTTTCTATCTGCTGTGAGTACATGCGCATGGGCCCCTCCCTGCCAGTATGTTTTATTCCAGCTTACCCCAGTCCTTCTGCTGAGATTCACCCACAGCACCTTCCCACACCCTACACAAGCTCTGTTCTGTCCCACAGGTGAAAGGAGTAGCAGGGGCTTCTAGAATATCCTCTTGTTTGGAAAGGACTTTGGACATATCATCCCATAAACCAACCAATCAGCATTCCATCCATCCATCCATCCATTCATCTGTCCACCTACCCACCCACCCACCCCTCCACCTACCCACCCACCCACCCCTCCACCTACCCATCCATACATCCATCTATCCATCTCATCAATCATTTCTTTATTCAGCAAACATTAGGCAAGGTCTTTTTTTTTAGAGAGACAGGAATCAGTTCAAAGGACTCTTATTTGAGCTCCTCTATATGCCAAGCACAGTTAAATGTTTTAGTTACATTATGCCCTTTACCTTTGACAGAGTTATAGGAGAAGTGCACATTATATAGTCTGTTTTGCAAATTAAAAGAATTCAGAGGAGTAAGCAACTCAGCCCACATCACCAAGCCCAACACCAGCAGGGCCCAGATTCATCCACCTGGGTCCCTTTAGTTTCTCAACCTCTGTCTTTCTCTTCTGCCAGTTACCTCTGCAAATGCCCCCTAGTGGAGGAAAAAAAAAAAAACCTGTGCAGGGGTGAGGAGAGCCTGGGGTCCTTCCCTACCGGTTCTGACAACCCAGCTTCTCAGCAGGCCATCTTGAGGGACCACCAATCTGACTGCAGCATCACCAGGCTGCATCCTCCGCCCCCACCTGCTCCCATCCACACCCACCCGCATCACTGTGCCCTGGCCTGTGTCCTAAGGAGCCCTCCCCAGGGCTACTCCTCAGGGCAACCTCCTTGGTTTGCTGTTAATACATGGCTCACACCCATCAGCTCCCAATCCCATTCTACCCTTCCAGTCCCTCTCCACTCTACCACTTTAGCCACTTAAAACTAGGTCCTTCTGACAATCTTCAATGGATCCCACAGCCTCCAGCCAACACTCCTTTGTCATCCTCTGGCCTCTGCCTTATTTCTTATCCCTCAGTTTATGCCCCAGGAACTTCTGACTCTTTCTCAAAGTCACCCATGTCACCTCCCCTCTAAGCCCTTACTCCATCCTGTAGAGCACAAGAGAGCCTTTCCAGTCACTCTGGCATTCCCAGAGCCTGACATTATTCCCTGCATGCCTCCCAAGCCTGGAGCCCCCACCAGACAGAAGTGACTTTTCCTGGCTCCAAAGGCCCTCCATGACTTACTGAGCCTGTGCCTGGCCACTGTGTGCTGTCTTCCTGGAGCCCAGAAGCAGGGCAGGCCTTCCTGCTCTCCTAGTTCACCCACAGTCCTGGTGACACTGGGTGGATGCATATGCCTGCCAGTGTCCCAGCAGCAGCAGTGTGTGGGTCAAGGTGGTCTCCCCTGCTGGCCTGTAGATCCCTCACCTACCTCTGGGCCTCAGCCTCCACCCCACCCCCTCTATCCAGGCCCAGCCCAGCCCAGCACAGGGCCTGGCATCCAGGCAGCTCCTAGTGGCTGTTGGCTGGATGGCAGGATTCGGTCAAGAAACTCCCGGTCAGTTGTTCAGCTATACACAGAAACCCAGGAGGCCAAGGTACTGTGAGGAAACTCCCAAGGCATGTGAAGAGTGTGTCTGGCCTCCCTCACCTGTCTCCACGCAGGTTTACAGGAGCTGCCGTCTCTGTGAGCGAAGGGGCCTACTTTGTGGCTCAGCTGCTGTCCATCTGCTTCCAGTAAGTAGCCTCTGGAGCTCCCCCTACACCCTTAGTCCCAAACACCCCAGATGCCTCCGGCCATGAGCACGCGACTGCGAAGTGTTCTGCTCCTGAAGCAGCAGTGGATGAGTTCCCTCCCCATCTTGCAGTGAGCCCCAGCCCAGACTCAGGCTCAGGCTCATGGGGCTCAGTGGTCTCTTTTACCCTTCCCCCAAACCAGGGAGTAGACTGACACATCCATCAGGGCCTGACCCCACCCAGAGTCCACTTGCAGAGTCATCCTCATCCTCCAGAAACACTCAGTCTCCGTACCTGCCATCTGAGTCAGCCACCGAGGGGCAGAACCCCACAGAAGGCCATCTTGGAGCATGCAGAGCTGGGTTTGAGAACTGACTCTGCCGCCTGCCAGGATGCAGGGCCAGGTCAGGGCCTGGGCCTCCGGGCCCATTTGTGGGGCAGGACTGCAGAACTTGCAGGGTCTTGGGAGGCCACATGGCCACAGAGGCCTGTACCTCTGCCCACTCGTGCTCAGCTCACAGAAGCTGTCATCAGTGTGGCCAAAGACTAGCCCTGGACCACATTCTCAGAACCTACACAGTTGGGTCTCTAGGCGGTCAGCATGAAGAGTCAGACTTCAAATCCAGCTGTTCTGGCATCTTGCAAGGCCACTGGCTGCCTCCCAGAGTCACTAGCTCTGAGGCAGAAGTCTTCCCCCATTTCTGCTGAACACCACTGCTAAGGGACCCTTGCAGCTTCTCAGGGCAGGGGAGGGTAGCTGCCCTCACCCTAAAGGTGCATTTTACCCTCTCTGGACTTCCTCCATTCCTACCCTGGGTTTGTCACAAAATAATTACCACCAGGGGGCACCAATGGACCATGGCAGAAGGCTCTGGTCCCACATAACCCAGCCATAGCATTCCTGCAAAGCGAGCCTGGGCTGTGTGCAAAGTCCGGCTTCAGGCCAATTCAGAGGGTGAAGGAGGTAGAACTAAACGCGAACACTAACTTCCTTTGCAACTTGGAGGAAGCATCCTTAAGGAAACCTGCTCAGCATCAGATGTCTACCAGGCCCATGTGTGGTCCTTACATGCCAGTTAACAGAGAAGCCCCTCCAGGCCAATGCTATCTCATGTCTAGGCAAGGCCCCTTTGACCGGGGAACAACTGGATTCCAGCCCTGTCACCCATGTGTCCAGGCCCTTTGTACAATGAACAACCCTCACAACTGTCCCAGCCAAGTGTCCCCTGTGCTGCACACCTCCACTGCACTGTGGACTTCACAAGGCGCCCCTGAGTCTCCTACTCTGCTTCCCACCGCCTTTGCAGCATCCTGAGGGCATTTACCTTCCTCCCCCTAGACCAGACAGCCCTGGCTGCACAGCCTTTCAGAAAAACTGTTGGAGACCCTCTGGAGAGGCTCAGGCAAGGCCCCCCTAACTGTGAAACCCACAGTCAGGAGTTCAGCTCCTGGGGGGAGTTCATCCAGAGGCCACTGCAGAGAACACTGCCATGAAGGAAGTCAGTCCCAGACTCTGAGGGCTTTTTACATTGCTGGGAATTTTCTGGGTGCCTCTTTACTTTCTGCCAATCCTGGACTTCCTCCCTGCAGGTGTCAGCCAGGGTCCCTAGCCTACAGAGCAAGAGAGAAGGCCCACTGGCTGGGTTGCTTCCAGAGGTTCCTGGCCTACATGCTGCTGTCGGTGGCCTGCTTCCTCCACCCTGTCCTGGTCTGGCATGTGACCATCCCAGGTAGGAGCTCCAGGAGGTAGTGGAGGCAGGCAGACTCACCCAAGGGTAGGTTCTGAGCAGGAGGGTCTGAATCCCCCTCTCATGGGCCTCCAGTGATGCTGGCTTTAGGGCTCCATTGGCCCCTTCCTGGCATAGATCGTAGGGATGAGGAACTGATCAAGAGGCAGGAACATCCCAGGAAATGCATTTTTCCTGCAAATGCCCAGAGGTTATACCCACAAAAGCGAACTGACCTTTTCTCCAATTCTTGTGTGTGATCTGAGCTTTCAGAGGGAGCAAGATGATTATTTCTCCATCCAAATCCTTGTGTCTCCTTAGCCCCTACCCATTCAGTTCCAAACTCCCCAGCCTGGTTTGAAAGACACACTAAATGGAACCCCCAAAGGCCCTCACAACCCCCTCTTCTTATCCCCCTCCACTCACCCCACTAGCCAGCCCAATTTGCTGATCTCAGAAGCCAGAAATGGATGCTTCTACCTCCTGGGTTTCAATGATGACTTTTTCTGCTGGGACACCTCTCTCCTCCGTAGCTGTGAAAACTGCACTCCTCTTCAATACCCATCTAAAATGCCAGGAAGCCGTCCACCCTCTGAAATGAGGTTCAAAGGCAGAGCCTCCTCTTCTTCCCTGTGGTTTCTACCCTAGCCTCTCAGATCTATCCTTGTCTCTCAGAGCCACTTCAGGCAGCCTTCAGAAGAGTCAGACTCAGCACTGCCAAGGTCAGAGTGAGTCACAACCTCCTACCTTTAGAGAGTGTAAGGTACACAGGAGGCTCCAGCCCTGGCAGGCAGGAGAGCCACCTTCACCCCTTCCTCTGGACAAGGAGGGGCTCCCAGCAGGAGACAGAAGGGCCTCTGGCCTGGAGGCTGCATGAGGGGCCAGGAGGGGAGTGAACGCTATGCTGGCTGCACCCAAAGGGCTTTGCAACTTCCTCTGTGTTTACTGAAGGCAGGTGGTAGTAAAGGAGGTTGTCCCCACTCCTGGGAATAGAAGGAAACTCCAATCAGCAGTCAGATTCTGGTATCCAACCTAGAGCCCAGGTTTGCTGAAGGCTTTGCAGGTCCAGACCCAGCAAGCCATCCCTGAGAGGGAGGCTGGGCACAGTGAAGGGAAGACAGGCAGGAACAGTACAAGGATTGATCACTGACACAATGTAGGTCTCAGGCATAGGGTCTCCTGGCTAATGGTCGCAGTGAAGACCCCAGCATAGCACTGGCCCCGCTGACATCCCCTGCTGCCCAGGCATCAGCCTGCCACAGGGTCTGATGTGGATGTGTGAGGACAAGTTAGGTGTGTGAGCTGGAGCACTGGGAGCCTAAGTGTGGCTGCTCAGACGCGCCAGAGTGGCCTGTTGGAACGGCAGGCATCTGGCTTTTCTCAAGGATATGTCCAGCATCCTGACCTCCCAAATCTCTCCCAGGCTCTATGCTCATCATCACCGGGCTGGCCTACTTCCTACTGAGCAAGCGGAAAAAGAGCAAAGCTGCAGCAGAGGTGCCGGCCTCCCCAGAACAGTACACAGACCCCTCCAGCAGTGTGGTGAGCACCACCGGCTCTGGGGACACCGAACAAACCTACACCTTCCATGGAGCCCTCAAGGAGGGACCTGGCTCCCTCTTCATCCACGTGAAGAGCATCCTGAAGGGGACAAGGAAGCCCAATGCCCTCCGGCACCCAGACACCCTGACAGAGCTGAGTCTGGAGTCGGCTGACTCGCTGGCCAAGAAGAAGCAGGTGCACTTTGAGGACAGCATGGTGAAAATCATCCCGGCCCTGGCAGAAGGCCCGGACGATGGGGACAGTGAGCCGGAGGAGACCACCTCTGACACCACCCCCATCATCCCGCCCCCCGAGGCCCCACTCTTCCTCTCCTCCCTCGCGAGCCCCGGCCTCTTCTGAGCTGCTCTTTCCAGGCTGAGGGATGCTCAGCAAGGGGTCTGCATAGATAGATGGTCCTGCAAGGAATTTCCTGGTATCCAGGGCCCCTCGGGGGAGCTCAGAGTCTTCACAGGTCAGCTCTTCAGGGGTTACCAGACATCCCCATGGTGGCTGGGTCTCTGGGGCCACTGGGCAGCAGAACAGGTCCTGTGGAGACCGTGAGGGTGGCACAGATGAAGCTCAGGCTGCCTCGAGCCCTCACAGGTTCCTCCCTTCTGGATCCAGACCAGAGAAGTCCTTGTGCTTCCCTGAAGGAGATCATCACTCCCACCTGACACAAGGCATCAGCCCAGAAGTCCTGGGGCTTCCCCAGCTCCTGACACCAGACCCTACACTCTACACCGTCACGGCCCATCTCCTCTCTGATGTAACATCTCAGCTCTGCAGGCCTAGCGGTGCTCTGGCAGCTTATGCATCTCAAAGGCAGGTGTTGACAACAGGTCGGCCATGGTCCTGAACTCCAGCTGAGAGTGTTCAGGACAGGAAGCAGGGAGGGAAGGCAAGGTGGCGAACCCCCAGGGTGGGAGCAGCACTGAGCAGCAGGCCACATTCTCTGCGTGCTCCAGTGCTGGCGCCAGGCAGCAGAAGTCACAGAGCCACTCAGGGAGACAATGCAGCTCTGTGCTCACTGCAGGGAGAGCTGGGCCGGGAGAGTGATGCTCATTCCAGAAGCATCACCAAAGGCTCCCTGCATCCCCACTACACGGGTCCTCAGGATTCCAAGCAGATGATGTAAACTAAAAGAGACCGAGCCGACAATCTTCAGCTGTGAATGCCAACATACAGGACAAGGCGCCTGCTGTGTGCAGGGACCACAGGGCGCTGCCTTGGAGACTCACACAGCATGGAGACATGGTTCTGGCCTGCTTGGTGACTGGTAGCAGAAGAAGTGAGAAATGTATGTTTGTTCAAAATGGGAGAGAAGGGGAAAGAGGGAAGATAGGAAAGTGGGCAGGCAACAAGTAGCTCTGTGCCACAGGGCCATGGAAGTGACAGTTAACCCAGAATGAATAAATAAAGTTGAATCAAATATTCAGTCAAGGAAACTGCAATATATATTTCTAAAAAGTGTTCTGTGGTCCTTCATGTGGTTCCAAGGCAGAATAGATGTGTTATTCTTTGTAAGCAATCTTAATTAATGAGCAATTATATTATAATGCTTCCCCATTCGTGTGTGAGCAAACACTAGGGTTCTGCAGAATAAACCTTAGAGCACATGCTTTGAGGTTTAGGTAAAAAGTATGTGCTTATTCTTGTACACTTTTCCACATTTCCTACAAGTTATTTCTCAAATGAATGGCAATAGCCAACCAGAAGCTGGTATCAGTGTGGTGCCTAAATGCAGCAGGTGTCCCAAACAAGCAAACTCCTTCCTGGGGGGAAAAAAAAAAAAAAAAGCAGTTCTTCTGTAAAACTAAGTGAGAAAGGATACTCTCATAAGCCCTCAAAGGTGGAGGCTGCAGAGTTGTTTCTTTAGCCACCACCAAGGAGGAACTTCAGGAGTCACTGTCTGGGGAGAATGAGTAATATGGATCATGAGTATGTGTAGGCAGGGATTGTGCTGGATTCATAATGGGCCAGGGTTCTCAGGCTGGCCTGCTGAGCAGCCAGGGAGCCCAAGTGGGGAGGAGCTGAGGTTCCCACCTGTCACGGGGGGCCGGGGCGGAGGTGATAAGCAGAGACCCCCTCACTGCACAGGCCTCTAGAGAAGACAGCACTCCTGCCCCGTTCTCAGACCAAGTCAGCTGAGCTAGATGGATGACTCGGTCTCAGTAAGCAACTGAGAAGCACAATCTTAGAGCTTTCAGACCCCATTAGTAAACATCTCAGTTTACTAAAAGATGTTTAATAAACATCTGCTGTGGCATTGTTCGTGAGGTGGGCACTGGGAGTTCCAGGTGATATTCGGAAACCTCTAGGTTTCCCGGTGAGTTTCCCTGGTGACTCAGACAGTATCGAATCTGCATGCAAAGCAGGATACCTGAATTTGGTTTCTGGGTCGGAAAGATCCCCTGGAGAAGGGAATGGCTACCTACTCCAGTATTCTTGCCTGGAGAATTCCATGAACAGAGGAGCCTAGCAGGCTATAGTTCATGGGATTGCAAAGAGTCAGACATGACTGAGCAACTAAACACTAGCACGTAAGGCTTCCTGGTGCCTGCTATCAGTAAAGGGAGTCTGCTGGGTATGAAGCATTCAAGGCTTAAGTGATTATGAACTTACCTAGGTTAACAAGGTAAAGTTCTTCAACACTCTTCTTGCTGACCCCACCCCACCCTCCAAAAAGGCTTGGATGAGGTCATTCAATAGACCAGAGCCCTCATCTATGTTAATGGACCAGGCAAGAAAGTGGCACCTTCCTCAAAAGCAGGCAATCACCATGTCTCCATTTGATCCTCAGTCCAAAACACTAAACCACATCTCATCTACTGCTGTCCTTATGAAGATGTCCTGATTTCCATCTCACTGAGAAACAAAGACTAGAAGGGCTGACTTTGCGGTAGACTGCCCCACTTTCTCAACAGAAGGCAGAGCAGACATAGCAGAACTGTTAGAAGCAGAGCACTGGGCTGAGGCCGGGGGAGTCAGGGGGAGCGTTTCTTAAATCTTCCCTTAACACGTTGACTGACTTCTGCCAAGCCCCTTCACTTCTTTGGTTCCAGGTTCCCCTATTTAAAGTAGGAATAACAGCACTTTTCTCAGAATAGGTGCAAAGAGGCTTCCAAGAAAGATAGGGAAAGTGTTTATTCAGATTACACATCACCCAAGTCAGTGTGAGTGCTTATTAGTCTGGGGCCTCGCAGTAAGAAAACATCAACAAGGCTTGTCTCCAGGGCAAGGCCAATGCAGGTCTCACTCAACTCCAGATTCCAGGGCTTGAGCCTGGAGAGGGTATAGACAACACACTCCAGCTTTGACAGAGAGCCAAAGCAGACCCCCAGTAATGAGGAGCCATGGTCTGGGGTCAGTGGGGGTGGGAGGTGACCTAGTATTCTAGTCTCTCTCCCATCAGTACTATAGGGTTATTTTTCTAATTTTTAAAATATCTTTATTGAGATATAGTTCAAGTACCATACAATTCACCAAAGTGTATAATTGAATGTTCTTTGTTATATTCATAAATGAGTTTACTACAACCTAAGATAATACATTTTCATCACCCCTACAAAATGTCTGTTACTCCCTAGCAATTATTCCCCAATCTACTCCACTCCTATCCTAAGCAATCACAATCTACTTTCTGTCTTTTTAGGCCTTCCTATTCTGGACATTCCATGCAAATCGAATCATATGATATGTGGTCTTTTGTGACTTGCTTCATTCACTTATCATAATGTTCTCAAGTTTCATCCATGTCGTAACACATATTTTACTTTATTCCTTTCCGTGGTTGAACACTCCTATATGGATATACAACTTGTGTTTATCCATTCATCTCTTGATGGCCTTTTGGGTTGTTTCCATTTTGTGCCTATTATGAATAATGCTGCTATGAACATCCTCATGTACAAGTTTTAGGGTGAGCATGTATTTTCATTTCCCTGATGTATACCTAGCTGTGGAATTGCTTGATTAAGTGGTAAATCAATGTTTAACACCTTGAGAAACAGCCTAACTGTCTTGCAAAGGGGCTGCATCATTTTACCCTACCATCAACAATGTATGAGGGTTCTGATTTTTCAATATTCTCACCAACATTTGTTATTGTCTGATTTTTTTATTATAGTCATTCATTAATTATGGTTTTGATATGCATTTACTTAATGACTAGTGGGTTGGGGGCAACTTTCCATTAATTATTGACCATTTCTATACCTTCTTTGGGAAATGCCCATTCAAATGGTTTGCCCTTTTTTAAATTGGACTATTTGTCTTTTTATTTTGAATCATGAGAAAAGGGCTTTAATATATTATGGATACTAGACTTTTACCAGGTATTATATGTCAAATATTTTCTCCTATTCTGTGGGTTGCCTTTTCTCTTTCTTGAAGAGTCTTTTGAAGCCTTTTCTCTTTCTTGCCTGATTTTCCTAGCTACCACCACCAGTACAACATTGACTAGAATAAGAGCAGACATCTTTTTCTTGTTCCTGAGTCTTAGAGAAAGCAATCTTTCATCATTGAATATGATGTTAACTCAGTTTTTGGTAGATATCTTTACGAGGTTGAAGAAGTTTCTTTCTATTTCCAAGTTGTTGAGTGAGTTTATCATGAAAGGTTAGTGGATTTATCAAATGCTTGAGGGAAATCTGTAATGTAAAGTAAAAATTGGAAGGAGAGGGATCCTCTGTGTTATTAGCCATCCTTGCCCGGAGTAGACTACAGGTATCTAGAATAATTTCCAAGAAAGAGAACTGAGAGGGAGTAAGCCAATGGGTCATGGTTCAAATGCCATATACCCTCTCTGTTCTCACCAGGATTTAATAGATTTTCTTGAATGAGCATTTCTCCATTTGCTATATGCCCTTAGGACAATTTCCAGAGATCTTAAATAACTGATACTTTAAATTTCCTCCCACTAAGTAGTTGGTTTGTAGGGACAGTGTCCCCCGAGTTCCCTATACTGCCAGTCCATAAGTCTTGTTCCTAATTACTTGTGGCACAACCATCAAGACACGGCAAGCTTTGATGAGAACGTTGACCATCAGGTGCTCGAGGTGTAGTCTGGAACCCTACACCTGCTTTTCATCAGCTCTGTGGTCAGAGCTCATGCAATCCCTCTGAACCTCCATTTCTCCATTTGGAAAAAGGAAATAATAAGAGTACCTACCTCTAAGAACTGACTGAGAGTTAAATATAAGGATTTAAATGAAGTAAAGCACCTGGCCGCTGGCAGGGACTTACCAAACATCAGCCTCCAGCCTCTGAATGCTCCTTTTCTAGTGCATGAGTGCCTATGGCCATTCTGGAAACTTCTGATGGCTCCCTGGTCAGCTTTGCTGAAATGTAGCTCTCTTTCTGCAGGCTTCGTGTTACTGTCTCAAAGTCCCACCTACCCTTTCAGCTCAGCGTGGAGTCCAAACCTTGCCAATGATATATACGTCCCAGGAACAGACTTGAACCTCTTTTTCTGGAGCTCTACCCCTTGCACACCTTACTGTTCACTCAAAGGAAATGTATTATTTGGTGTGTCCAAATGGGAGAATGTCTTGCACCATCCACTGCCTGTGCAGATTGTCAGCCTTTCTCTGCAAACTGGTCAGTCATCCAGCCTACATCTTCCCTCAAAGCCCTGGGATCAGCTGGAGATTTGAGCTGCTGCCCTGTCAATGGAAACCCAGCTATTTGGCCACTTGGAGAGGGGAGGAAAAACTGACATTCTTGGGAGACAAAGAAGTAGTGTCGCCATTGGCTGGATGAGGGCTGCTCCCATGGGATTTGTCTGGCTGGTAATTTTCTCATTGTCTGGAGAAGAAGAAAGAATTGATTAGTAAAGACCTTTGCACAAGAGGGAAGTGGATTTCTGAGATGCCAAGTTTCATTTAAGGGGAACATTATGCTGTGAGTTTCATACTATGACAAAAGTGAAACAGCCTTTATAAAAAGAAACTTCCAGGAAGCCAGGAGTATGGTCCCACTGGGGTCTGCTGAGAAATGAGGTCATCTGTAAAGTTTCTTCCTGCTCCAAGCCTCAGCAATGCCCAGCAGGGTGCATTAACAGGGAGTATTTGCCCAGACTTCAAAGCAGGTCCAAGGAAAATCTGAGTCTAAAGATAGGCTGTGTGATTTGTTTTTTTTTTTTTTAAAGCTAGATCTTCTGGGAAATGTGTAGAGTCTCTGAAGATAGAGAATGGAGATCTGGGGCAGTGGGAGTGTCAGAACTGCAGAAGTGCTCTGACGTATACTGAGGCAGGTGCAAGAGCCCATCCAATGAAATGTTTATCAATTAATGGATATTGAAAGCCTTTGTGAGTCTCAAATCAAATTCCCCTTTAAAGAGAAGACGACAAATAAAGTAAATAGGCAATGCCTGTGATGATTCATTTGTCCCTAAACAACTGCTTCTGACTGAGGCTGCATGCCATCCAGGGTGGGGCTGAGGCTGCCACAAGCCCACTATCACTTCAGTTTCCAGGAGACCCAGTGAAATGTTTACAGATCCCAGGTCTCAGGTTCCCCTTCTCAAAGTGAAATACATCTTTCTTTTTGGCCAGCAGCACCAGTATAACCTTAAGAGATCAGGTTGCTAGGGACAAGAGGCCATTTAAGCAACAAATATCCATTAAGCTCCTCCTAGTGGGCTAGGCACCATGCGAGGTTCTGGGCTTAAAGGGATGAGTCTGGCTTACTGTCTCATCCCATAGATGGACACGTGGCCACCATGAGGCAGATGTAAGCATTATAATGAAACTGCAGACAATATTCCAGGAGAGATAAATTCAGAGGGAGACCTAGGAAGGAAGATTCATGTTAAGCTTCAAAAACACTAGCATATTACCAGGTACATCGTTGTCTCTTCTGGGACAAGAGAAGCATAGCAAAGTCCATCAGAATCAAAAACCAGAAGATAAGTTCTCCATACACAACAAAGAAGGTTTTTGTGCAGTAGAAAGAGCTCAAGGCAAAGAGCCCTATCAGCGACAAGGCAACAACAAAGGGTAGAAATGAGACCTGAGTGTGTGTGGGGCATTCAGTGTTCTGCAAGCCCATCTCCTCTAATCCACGCAGCCTATGAGGCAGGGTCTTTACAATTACACATTACAAATGGAAATCATAGCACGGAGAATTTTGTAACTTGCACACTGGCTCAGGAGGTGCTTGAAGGACAGGGAAGCCTGTTGTGCTTCAGTCCATAGGGTCGCAAAGAGTCAGGCACAACTGAGTGACTGAACAAAAGCACTGGCTCAGCTAAAAAGCAGTAGAGCCAGTATTCATTACAGGCTCCAGAGTTGAAATTCTTCAAGACATCAGGAGAACCAAGTCTTAGACTGGCCACAGACCTCATCAGCCCATGACCTTGACCCTGCCCCATCCTTTGGACCCGTCTCCCCTATGTTTTGAATGAGAAGGGTGTTATCCAGAAAACCCTATGGTCCTTTCCATCTAAGTCCTCTGAGTCTCATTTTTCTGAAGGGTGGATTGAAAGGAGGAAAGGAACAGGGAGGGATAAGGAAAGTTTAGGGAGTTTGGGTGGGAAGAGGCAGAAGACCACTCCCCCCACTGAGGCCTTGACTGTGTTTACGTCATTTTCCACCTGTGTTTGCATGCCCGGGGAGCAGTTTCTATTCTGAGTGCTAAATCCTCCCACCTCAACGCACAGCCTGAGCAAGGCCTGACTCCTGCTCGAGGTGCAATCAGTGCTGAGTTGCTCACCCTGCCAGATGCCTGGCACCTTTGAGATTTTCCCTGGTGGCTGACGGGCCTGAGCAGAGCCTGGGAGCTGTGCCAAGCCCTCCCACATGGCCTGCCTCCAAGCTCAGAACAGAATCGCAGCCTCAGCAGGATCTCCCCTGCTCCATGTGGTAGGTAAGTAAGCAGTAGCTAAGTAAACAGTTCTCTGACACTTAGAGAGATGCAACAATCCCCAGGCTATGCTCTGGTTTCCTTCCAGAGGCCCAGGTTTCTTTCTCCTCTTGCTTGCTGTGTTCCCAAAGAATGCTCAAATTACTGCACAATTGCGCTCATCTCTCATGCTAGCAAAGTAATGCTCAAAATTCTCTAAGCCAGGCTTCAGTAGTATGTGCACCATGAACTTCCAGATGTTCAAGCTGGATTTAGAAAAGGCAGAGGAACAAGAGATCAAATTGCCAACATCCACTGAATCATCAAAAAAACAAGATAATTCCATAAAAATATCTACTTCTGCTTTATTGACTATTCCAAAGCCTTTGCGTGATCACAACAAACTGTGGAAAATTCTCAGAGATGGGAATACCAGACCACCTGACCTGCCTCCTGAGAAATCTGTATGCAGGTCAAGAAGCAATAGTTAGAACTGGACATGGAACAATAGACTGGTTCCAAACTGGGAAAGGAGAACATCAAGGCTGTACATTGTCACCCTGCTTATTTAATTTATATGCAGACTACATCTAGAGAACGCAATGTCAACCCACTCCAGTACTCTTGCCTGGGAAATCCCAAGGACGGAGGAGCCTGGTAAGCTACAGTCCATGGGGTCTCGAAGAGTTGGACACGACTGAGCAACTTCACTTTCACTTTCATGCACTGGAGAAGGAAATGGCAACCCATTCCGGTATTCTTGCCTGGAGAATCCTAGGGATGGGAGCCTGATGGGCTGCTGGCTATGGGGTCGCACAGAGTCAGACACAACTGACATGACTTAGCAGCAGCAGCAGCAGAGTACATCATGAGAAATGCTGGGCTGGAAGATGCACAAGCTGGAATCAAGATTGCTGGGAGAAATATCAATCACCTCAGATATGCAGATGACACCACCCTTATGGCAGAAAGCAAAGAACTAAAGAGCCTCTTGATGAAAGTGAAAGAGGAGAGTGAAAAAGTTGGTTTAAAACTCAACATTCAAAAAACTAAGATCATGGCATCTGGTCTCATCACTTCATGGCAAATAGATGGGGAAACAATGGAAACAGTGAGAGACTTTATTTTCTTGGGCTCCAAAATTACTGCAGATGGTGACTACAGCCATGAAATTAAAAGACACTTGCTCATTGGAAGGAAAGTATGACCAACCTAGACAGCAGAGACATTATATTAAATTATAATATAATGTCTTTTAATATAAGACATTATATTAAAAAGCAGAGACATTACTTTGCCAACAGAGATCCATATAGTCAGAGCTATGGTTTTTCCAATAATCATGTATGGCTGTGAGAGTTGGACAATAAAGAAAGCTGAGCACCAAAGAATTGATGCTTTGAACCATAGTGTTGGAGAAGACTCTTGAGAGTCCCTTGGACTGCAAGGATATCCAACCAGTCCATCCTAAAGGAAATCAGTCCTGAATATTCATTGGAAGGGCTTATGCTGAAGCTGAAGGTCCAAAACTTTGGCCACCTGATGCGAAGAGCTGACTCATTTGAAAAGACCCTGATGCTGGGAAAGATTGAAGGCAGGAGGAGAAGGGGAAAACAGAGGATGAGATGGTTGGATGGCATCACTGACTCAATGGACATGAGTTTGAGTAAGTTCCAGGAGTTGGTGATGGACAGGGAGGCTTGGCTTGAGGCAGTCCACTGGGTCACAAATAGTCAGACACGACTGAGTGACTGAACTGAACTTGCTGTGTTCTAGTCTCTAGGGTTTATAAAAATGGTTAGCAGAGAGAGGCAAGCCAGCACCTCCTCCCAAAGGCCTCTTGCTCCCTTGAACCCTCAGCCCATGGCCAAAGACCCCCAATTTCTGGTAGGAGTCTTTCAAGCCTCAGGACCCCATGGCCACTCTCCCCATTTCTCAGGTTTGGGCAGCTCCCTGTGCTCATAGCCAGGCCACTCTTCGCTAGCCAGGGTCTTTCCCAATTACTAAGAGCTTCCTCCTCACCTCCCTGGTGCTCCACAGTGGACACTGCCCTCTTCAGCTTCTCTCCAGCTATTGTCCTCCCCTCTGACTTCAGACCCAGTTTACTCACTCCAGTGCAGTGACTTTGCCCCCGCAATGGGCTCTCCTTATATGTGGTGACTCTGCAGTTACTGCAGGCATGGATGGGCTTCTTCCCAGGGGCACTGTTGATTCCTGGCTTGCTAGTAGAGCCTGAATTTTCATAGCTGATCTACCTTCCTCCCCTGTGCAAGTCATATGCTGGGTCACTTGGGTCCAGTCACCTGGGTCTACCCTCTGCAGGGCACCCATATCCCACTCACAGACAACAAGAAGTGAGAGATGGCAGGGGTGGCCCAATACCTTCTGGAAAATGTTTCCTTGCTATTAACATGAGCCTCACTCGATCACACCCTTCCTCTCCTTCCACCCAATGTGGTCATGACTGCTGATAAATATAACAACATATCCCAAAATGTAAAGGGGAACTAACAGTGTGAGGATGAGTGCAGAGATGGAAAGAACCTGGGTCCACGAAAAGGTCTCTGAGACCCTGACTTAAACAACAATGGAACCACCCATTCTTGGGGCTTTTTATGGTGTAAGATAAGAAAATCCCCCTTGTTTAGGTTTTTTGTTCCTTACAGATGAAAGCATCCCAGGCTAGAGTGTAACTTACCCACATCCTGTGCTAGGTTTTGCATAAAGAAAATGTCCTAAAATAGAAAGCCCAGAGATAAATCCACGCATCTATGGACACCTTATCTTTGACAAAGGAGGCAAGAATATACAGTGGAGAAAAGACAATCTCTTTAACAAGTGGTGCTGGGAAAACTGGACAGCCACTTGTAAAAGAATGAAACTAGAACACTTTTTAACACCATACACAAAAATAAACTCAAAATGGATCAAAGATCTAAGCATAAGACCAGAAACTATAAAACTCCTAGAGGATAACATAGGCAAAACACTCTCCGACATAAACCAAAGCAGGATCCTCTATGACCCACTTCCCAGAATATCGGAAATAAAAGCACGAATAAACAAATGGGACCTAATTAAAATTAAAAGCTTCTGCACAACAAAGGAAACTACAAGCAAGATGAAAAGACAGCCTTCAGAATGGGAGAAAATAATAGCCAATGAAGCAACGGACAAACAATTAATCTCAAAAATATACAAGCAACTCCTACAGCTCCATTCTAGAAAAATAAACGACCCAATCAAAAAGTGGGCCAAAGAACTAAACAGACATTTCTCCAAAGAAGACATAAAAATGGCTAACAAACACACGAAAAGATGCTCAACATCACTCATTATCAGAGAAATGCAAATCAAAACCACAATGAGGTACCACTTTACACCAGTCAGAATGGCTGTAATCCAAAAATCTACAAGCAATAAATGCTGGAGAGGATGTGGAGAAAAGGGAACCCTCTTACACTGTTGGTGGGAATGCAAACTAGTACAGCCACTATGGAAAACAGTGTGGAGATTCCTTATAAAACTGCAAATAGACCTGCCATATGAGCCAGCAATCCCACTGCTGGGCATACACACCGAGGAAACCAGAATTGAAAGAGACATGTGTACCCCCAATGTTCATCGCCACATTGTTTACAATAGCCAGGACATGGAAGCAACCTAGATGCCCATCAACTGACGAATGGATAAGAAAGCTGTGGTACATATACATAATGGAATATTACTCAGCATAAAAAAAAATTCATTTGAATCAGTTCTACTCAGATGGACGGAACTGGAGCCCATTATCCAGAGTGAAGTAAGCCAGAAGGAAAAACAACAATACAGTATACTAATGCATATATATGGAATTTAGAAAGATGGTAACGAGAACCCTGCATGAGAGACAGCAAAAGGAATGCACATGTATAGAACAGACTCGTGGACTCTGTGGATGAGGGCAAGGGTAGGATGATATGGGATAAAGGCATTGAAGCATGTTAATTATTATATGTGAAATCAATCGCCAGCCCAGAATTGATGCTTGGGGCTGGTGGACCGAGATTTCCCAGGGGGAGGGAATCAGGAGGGAGGAGGGAGGGGGGTTCTGAAGGGGGAGCATATGAAAACCCATGGCGGTTTCATGTCATTGTATGGCAAAACCAACACAATAAATTAAAGAAAATTTAAAAAAAAGAAAAAGAAAATGTCCTATATCAACCCAACCTCTCTCTTTACTCAAGGACCAAACTGGGCCCTCATCCTGTTTTGGTAAATAAAGTTTTATCAGAACACAGGCATACCATTCATTTACAGGTCATCTTTGATCTGCTTCTGCTTGAGAAGTAGCAAGAGAGATAGCACAGGCCACAAATAAAATTTTTACTATCTAGCCAACTGCTAAGTTAGACTTAGTAGGCCAATGGAGAAGCCAAAGTTCCTCAAAAATTGTCCCAGATTATATAGGTACATTAAAATGGGAAATCCCTGGAAAAGGAGGCACTGTCATATTTCAAAGTGTCTTGAAATTCTGAGCATCAGGCCACACCTGGCCATGGAGCCTGTTCTGAGAGGGGCGTGATTCATTTCCTGTGTCCACTTGGCTAAGCCACGGTGCCCAGCTGTCAGATCAAACACAAGTCTAGATGCTGCTGTGAAGGTATTTTTTTTTTAAAGATACGATTAACATTTACATCAGTAGACTTTGAGTAAAGCATATTTCCCTCTATAATGTGGTTGGGTCTCATTCGATCTTGAGGCTTCCCTGGTAGCTCAGGTGATAAAGAATCTGCCTGCAATGCCGGAGACCAGGGTTCAGTCCCTGGGTCAGGAAGATCCCCTGGGGAACGAATGGCTACCCACTTCAGTATTCTGGCCTAGAGAATTCCATGGGCAGAGGAGCCTGGAGGGCTACAGTCCATGGGGTTGCAAAGAGTCTGACATGACTGAGTGACACATACACGCGCAAGTGCGCACGCACGCACACATACACACATACACACACACACACACACACACACACACAGCCAATCTTAAGGCCTTAAGGATACCTTAAGAGCAATGACTGAAGTTTCCTGAGGAAGAAGCAATTCTGCTTCAAGACTACAGCATGAAAATCCTAACTGAGTTTCCCGACTGCTGGTCTGCAGATTTTAGACTCAAGACTGCTACATCAACTCTTACCTGAATCTCTAGCCAGTGGGTCTGCACAAAAGATTTTGGACCTGTCAGCCCCCATGAATTATTTATTGGAATTGTCAGATCAGCCAGTTTCAATAAATAAATAAATCTCTATCCACCTATCACAATAGGATATATGATATAATATATATTTCATATTTGTGTTTCTCTTAAGAACTCTATTACACCAGTCATTCTAATTCTGTCCCTGGTGTAAGGTTGACATCTCAATTATTACAATAAGGGAGAGTTTCCAAAGTAAAAAAAAAGAAACAATTTCCAATGGACACACAATTTAAGAAGTTTAGTAATTACACAGTGCTGTCCTTTCTTAAGGGCTTCCCTGGTGGCTCAGATGGTAAAGAATCTGCCGCAGTGCAGGAGACATGGGTTCGATCTCTGAGTAGGGAAGATCCTCTGGAGAAGGGAATGGCAACCCACTCTAGTATTCTTGCCTGGGAAATCCCATGGACAGAGGAGCCTGGCAGGGTACCGTCCATGGGGTCACAAAGAGACTACACGACTGAACAACTAACAGATACACACACACACACACACCCTTTGTTAAACAGTCAGGTCCTTAATTTACAAAGTTTGAAAAGGAAGCTTGGGAATGGGCAGCTTCTGCCACACCAGGGGCAAAACAGAGGTGGCTTTGATAGCAGGTTCAGAGGTAAGGTCAATTCAGCTGAAACATCTTTTTAAACCCAGGGTTAACAGGTCAAGTCTGGCCAACTTGCCCCTTCCCCACTGGGGATATTTCACATTCCTCCGGAAACTGCGTGCTTAGAAGACAAGGTAGAGGAGGCCACTCTTCCCTCCAAGACACAGTAGCAGCCACATTCTCTATGCTGGGGAGTCTCCCCAAAGTGCCTGAGGAGGATCACTTTGAAATTCACAGCCCAGGAGCTGGACAAACGGCCCTTGTTTGTCAAATGCTTAATTTTTCATCTGGAAGGTCTCTGCTTCCTTTGGCTGCTTAATATCCTGGCTTGAGGGAAGGTCCTGACACTGCTTAGTTCTCAGCCTTGAGTATCAGTCAGTATTTTGTTATTCATAGAGATTCTGGCTCCCAAGCAACACAGACTCTGTGTGGAGGGAAATCCTTACTTAAGACATTCTCCTTTGAAATGCATTGTCCTGTAAATCCTCCTGCCCTTTTACTCTTTCATGTCCAGCCATTGTGTTCAGTAAACAGTCTTGCTTTTTGTTAAATGAATTAAAATATTAAACAACTTAAAGTCATTTTCTATTATTAAAATTATAGTTACAATGAAAATGCAGTTTGTCCAGGAGTTTTGCATTGCTAGTTATTTTCATCCTATTGTTAAGATTTTATTAACTTCTGATCATTACAATATCCATTCATAATAATCGACTTTCTAGCAACCTCATGTTGTCAGCATCCTCCAGAGACACAGCCACTTAGATGGTGGAAGAACATATGAGATGTGGGTGAGTGGGGAGGTGACACAGGTCTGGGGGAGACATGGGAAGGCAGGGAGAATCCAAGGACGTGGAGAGATGTCCCTTCTCTAACTTTCTGATTTGTACTGTTGGATGAACCAAAAAAAGAAAAAGTTTGTATGTCCAGTGTCAGGAAGATAGGGAGGAGAGTGTGAAGAGAAAGATCTTGACTGATCAACCAACCAGACCCGTGTATACTCTCTGCCTAGAGATGTTCATGCCATCCTTGTCCTCACATATGTTTTTTGAGCAGTTCTGGGTACACTGACATCCTCCTCTTGGGGTCAAGTGGAGAAAGGGCTTGAGCTAAGCAGTTATTTTTTCCCAAAGGAAATTTCAGCAGCAATCTTTAGCAATTACTATATCACCTTTTAAAGCAAATTCTTATCCTCCTAAGAAACCCAGTGCCTAGTACTTATTAGATCTACAGCATGGGATGTTTTTCCATATTAAAGGACAAATAATATGTTAAGTGTATGTGCCCATTTAAGGAGAAGGCTCTTATATGGCAAACATCATTGAAATTTATGTCCATCTTAGAATAAATTCTTATTCTCAGCCTGCCTCTGGAATGGGTTGCAGAGTTCCATATATTAACCTGAAGTTATTATTTATATGCTAACAAATGGAGCTAATGAAAACTATTTCATATAGGAAAGAAACATAGATGGTATGCAAATTATTTGAGACATTGTCTGAAAACTGGCAAATCCTGCTGTACGTTAAGATCACACAACAGGATGACCTTGCTACTCAAGGATTCCAAATAGTACAAGAAGTATTCTATAAGTGGACTCTTCCTGCTAATGGGTTCAATAAAACAGAACCCATTAAAGTAGAAAATCTACTTGAAACTAGATCTTACCAATCTCAATCAAGTAGAATCATCCAGTTGTTTTCCAAAGATATACATTCAAAATCTGCAGAATTTTTGAAAACTTGGTTTAAAAAACTCACTTGTCCAGAATCTTCTGTCAGAGAAAGTAAAAGGGAAAAATCAAACAAGTCACCCACAAAAGGCCTTAGGAAATTACCCAGTAATTTTAATTCAAATTCCACTTTACTGTTTTAAAAGAATGGCCTTGAAAATCATCTTCATTGTTAATATTATTTATGTTAAAATGTACGTCTATTTTCTTTCAAGACTCAGAGAAATCTAAATTGAATCTTAGCAGCATGTGATTATACCCAGTCATTTTCAGGATTTGCCTCTCAAAACACCAGAAGGAAGAAGGTAATTTCTCCGTCTTCTTGGAATGGTGCCCTGGTGCCAAGAAGCTTCAAGAAAAGTGCACTGCCCCAGGGGCAGCCTTACCTGATGCAAGAAATCATAAGTGTTTGATCAGACTTGGGCTCCTTTATGTTTCCACACCTTAACAAGTCAAACATGTTTATTCTCTGTGGCTCCTTCTTGGCTAAAAATGTTGGATCATGAGTTCTTCCCTTCAGCTTTTTATGGATCTTACAAGTCAGTCTGGACTGTTCACAAGATAATGATTTTTTTCCTAACGATTTTCTGAAGCAGGAATGCTATAAAGAATGAAACTGCCCAAGATAACAGGATAATGCCCTATTTTCCTTATTGACTCCCAAAGGTCCCCTTTATTGGGACAATTCTCTGGGGGAAGAAGTCTTCCAGAAAATTCTGTGGCCCCTGCTTCCTTGAGCCCCAATCTTTTTTTGTTGTTTGTTATTTTATTTATTTTCTTTACATTATTGTGTTGGTTTTGCCATACATTGACATGAATCTGCCATGGGTATACATGTGTTCCCCTTCCAGAGCCCCCCCTCCCACCTCCCTCCTGACTCTATCTCTCTGGGTCATCCCGGTGCACCAGCCCTGAGCACCCTGTATCAAGCATCAAACCAGGGCTGGCGATTCATTTCACATATGATACTTTACATGTTTCAATGCCGTTCTCCCAATCTTCCAATAGAAGTACATGCTTAGTCGCTCAGTTTCTTTACCCACTGAGTCATCAGGGAAGCCCCCTATAGAGGTAGATATTGTTCTACTCTCATTCCCTGGTGGCACAAATACGACCATCAGGGCAACTAGGAGGCAAACTCAGATTCTATGACTTTACTCACTTTGTCCCCTTGGATAGGGTAATAAGCTTCCCATGTCTGTTTTCTTACCTGAATCTGACAGGGAGGAAAAAATCAATCCTACACCAAATATCAATTAAAGACCTTCACATGCCAGGCAGAATTAGTATCTAAGGAAACAGATAAAATCTCCCTATCTCAAGGATCTCATGATAAAGAAATGAAATACACAGCATGCCAGAGAGTAGTATGTGCGGGCCAGGGACTGGCCTTTTAGATAGGGGGCAAGGGAAGACTGCAGAGAAGAGCAGTTTGTGTGTGTAAAACCTGAAGGAGGTGAAGGAGTGAGTCCTGCAGATATTTGGGAGAAGAGCCTTCCAGGCTTTGGGAACAGCAAGGGCAAAATCCGTGAGGTGAGAGTGGGCCTGGTATGTGGGAAGAACAGAGAGAGGGAGGGGAAGTGGGAGGAGATGAGGTCAGAGAGGCAATAAAAAGGGCAAGATCACCCAGGGAAAGCTAGCAAACTACAGCCCAGGGGTCACATGTGGCCTGCTACCTTTTTGTTAATAGTTTTATTGGAACTTCACCAGTGTCCTTTGATTTGCCTGCTATCAATGGATACTTCCAAACCACAACAGCAGGATTAAATAGTTGTGACAGAGATCACTTACCCCACAAAGCCTAAAATATTGAATATCTGGCCCTTTACAGAAAAGATTTACCAACCTCTGGCTTAAACAAATAGTATATTTGGGGGCCTTTCCTGGTGGCTCAGAAAGAAAAGAATCTGCCTGGAAGTCTAGAGAAGGCAGTGAAGGCATTGTGCAGCAACTCCATAATGTTACTAAAGGCCCAGACTCCTTTTATCTTTGTGCTCCACCAGCTTTAGTATGTGGACATGTATCATAACCTCAAAATGGCTGTCAATGTTCCAGACATTACACATTACCCACATTTGAGACAGAAAGTCAGGGGAAAGGGGAATCTATCTGTTCCTTCTATCAGGAAAGCAAAAGTTGTCTTCACCCTCCAGCACAGTTTTCCCTACCTCTTGGCCCAGAAGTGGGTCACATGACCACTTATAGCTTCAAAGGAAGCTTAGAAAACTATGTAAAAGATTGTCAAGATTGACTTAGACAGTAACTTTCAACCTTTTTTTTTTACTGAGGTCCAGAGTGAGAAATACATTTTATATAACAGCCTAATACACATAAATGAATCATAAGGTAAACAAAATTTTGTAAGATACAACTTTCATTTACTATGTGTGCTATATGTTGATATTTTCTATTTTTAAAATACTAGTCAAATCATGTACTAACTTAATTTCATGACACACTGTTGAGCTATAAGTACAGTGTGAAAAATACAAGTTGTCACGATCCATTACTAGGGAGTGGCACATTGCTTCTCCAAACAAGTTGCTCACTCTTGCTATCTCCCGCTGTTTCTCTCTCTGTCTCCCTCTCAACTTTTTTTTTTTGAAGTACTGTTGATTCACGATGTTGTGTTAGTTTTTGGTTTATAGCAATGTGATTCAGTTATATTCTTTTTTCTTATTCTTTTCCATTATGGCTTATCACAGGATATTAAATATAGTTCTCTGTGCTATATAGTAGGCCCTTGTTGTTTATGTATATATATGTAATAGTTTTGTAGCTGCTAATCCCAAACTCCGAATTTATCCCTCCTTATACCTCCCTCCCCCTTGGCAGCCACAAGTCTGTTCTCTATGTCTGTGGGTCTGTTTCTGTTTAGTAGATAAGTTCATCTGTGTCATAGTTTAGATTCTACAGATAAGTGATATCATATGACATCTGCCTTTCTCTTCCTGATTTACATCTCTTAGTATGATAATCTCTAGGTCCACCCATGTAACTGCAAATGGCATTATCTCATTCTTTTTTATGACCAATATTTCATTGTATATATTTACCATATCTTCTTTATCCATCCATCAATGGATATTTAGGTTGTTTCCATGTCTTGGCTATTGTAAGCGGTACTGCTATGAACACAGGGGTCCATGTATCTTTTTGAATTAGAGAGTTTTCTCCAAATATATGCCAAAGAGTGGGACTGCTAGATCATATGGCAACTCTATTTTTAGTTTTTTGACAAACCCCCTTACTGTTCTCCATAGTGGCTGCATCAATTTTCCTTTCTTCTCTTTCTTTTTTCCGAAGTAGAGAATGGGTACTGGTTTGGCAACTAAGAGTTTACACAACACCCACCATAAGTGATCTGGGGGCCAAATACGGTGCCATTGAATACTGAAGGAAAAGGTGATTCTCCTTCTGAAGGTCCTTGAGGATGGACACTTGTGTTCCTTGTAAAATGTGGTTAGTAACAACCACTCCCAGGAAGGTTGCAGGAATTGGGTGGGATCCCCACTGTAAAGCACCTACAGAGTGCCTGGCACACAGTGGGAGTGAGGGACACATCAAGCTGTTCCTTAAAGCCAATCATCACTCCAGGCTAGTCCTAGCCCTGAAGATAGTATCAGCTTGATCAGCACTCCAAGTGCTGGAAGGCCCCAGGGAAATTGTATCTTCCCTGGGTGCTCTGTCCACTTATCCTATTGGACATGAATGAATGCTCAGAGGTTGAGGGCTGCGTTGAATTTTACTTACTGTTTGAAGAAAAAAAAAAAGAACTTCTGAAGCACCCAATTATTGTCCTCAGCTTTGTGATCAGATCTTTGGGCTCTGCAGGAACAGAGTTCCCTGACCACAGGGGTGTCCTGAATTGGCAGAGGATGGGCTACTCTTTATGAAGTTGTGCAAAGACAGAGCTGAAAGATCCTTGGCCTGGTCATCTTTAGCTCTCTCATTTTTACAGATGGGGAAACTGAGGCCCAGAGCCATTTGCAACAGGGCAAGGTCATGCAGGGAGTCAGTGGTAGAGCCCAATCTCTTTACCCCATATCCAGCAGCCCTAAAAACAAGGATTAGTACATCCTCTCTCAAATGGGGTCCAGAGGCTCATAGACTCAAATCCCAGGCTGAGTTTTGCCTATGTGAGCACCTGCATTTTTATAAAAGGTCTATATCACATTCTAAATTGGCCATATAAATTGGCTCTAAAAATATTAGGAACCACGGATTGAGACGAAAGTAAAATGATTCATGTTGGGGGGAGGGAAGGGGAAGTCCCAAGATACGGGTTGGGATGGTGGTATAAAACAGAAATTGGAATTATTTTCCTCAACCCCTTCTCCTTCCCTTCCACCCCCACACCCCTGAATTACTGAACTGTTCCGAGTTCCCCAAAAGGCCGTGGTCTTCGTTCACTCTGCCCCGGCTCAGGTAAATCCTCTTGCAGCAGGCAGTAACTGGCAGAGAAGTTACCTCCTTTTCATCATCTGAGTATCTGATTTCTCAAACGCGGTTAAGCTCTGAGAGGCAACGTCAACCTTGCAGCCGAACTGCAGACGGGTGGCCCTTGAGCAAACATTAACATCGTTAGGTTCTACTGATAGCCTCCTCTCTCACAACAGGCACACTAGTAATTGCGGGGCTTGCACAGCGACCTTTGTTGGAAACCCGAGTGTCTATTCACGCAGGGTTCCTGACCTTGGCCCGCATGCTTGATCCTGCCGACCCAGTCGGGGCTGCTTCCTTCGTGAGTCTCCCTCAAGGACCCCTCGGGGTGGTCCCGGGACACCCCGCACAGCAGATGCCCCAAACCTTCCCCGAGGCCCCTCGGCACCTCCCGGAGCCTACCTTCTCGGGTGTGCCAGGAGCTGGGCGGTCCCGTCAAGGTGACATGACACCATTGGCCAGAGCTGGGCGAGAGGCGGGGAGGGGCGGGAAGAGGCGGAGGGCGGGGCGGCAAGGGAGCGATCCGGCTGTGCCATTGGCCGGAGCGAGGCGGGGGCCGGGGAGGGGCGGGCCTGACCCTCCAAGTCCTGGAAGACCGAGCAGTAGGCGCTGCGGAGGCATCTCGGGTGACTGCGAGGGCAAGGCACCGGCGGCGGGTTCTGGACTGCGTGATGAGTGGTCGGTGAGTGATGCACGGGGCGTCCGCGGAGCTCCGACCTCCCTCCACCGAGCGAGCCCAGGACCTCCAGACCCAGGGGCTCTGGAGTCTAGGCACTTGTGCCCCTTGGCTGCCTCATGCTAAGTCCCCTGCCTCTGCCAGCCTGGCACTTTTTGGGCCTCGGGCCCAACGCTGAGAGTGGGCACTACTCCAGCACCTGCTCGGATGAGCGGACACTTAAGGAGCTGAAACCTGAGTAAAGCAGGTGTGCACGTGGCTACCGGCTACATCTTTGCCCACCTTGTCTCTTATCTCGGCCAATATCCTAGCAGCATTGATCTTAGAATTGGGGGGAGAGGCTTGAAGTGCCTCTGGCACAACCCTCAGACTTCATGGATGGAAGACTAAGAACACCGAGATAATAGAAGCAGTAGGGCCTCACAATCGCTCTTTACAGAGGATTTGCCTTGTTGTCAGACCTGTGCTAAGAGTTTTAGCACAATATGCTTCTCACACTTCTTACAGCCTGATACTTTCAGTGTCCCCATCTTCAGATGAGAAAACTGAAGCTTGAAATGTTACAGAGTTGTCTGGTTTTACTCAGATGAGTCAGGGTTAGGGTCAGGATTTTTAGCCAGTTATTATGCCAGCTTTTATTTCCCCCACTGACTTCAGCCACCCTGTTTGCCCCATGCTCCTGACTCTGTCCTGCACTTCCCACTCTGGATAGATGCCTTTGTTTTATTAATCTGGCATAGCCCTGGGGGAGGGCTGTGTGTGATCTCTCGCACCAGGATCAGTACCAGACCAGTGACAGTGTTTGCTTAAAACACTGATATCGCTTTAATAACCCCACTTCACAGAGGAATTAAGTAGGGTCATAACAGGTGAGGGCTGGGATTCTGGAATTTGAGCCCAGAAATGGTGAAGGACAGGGAAGTCTGGCACGTAGCAGCCCATGGGGTTGCAGAGTAGGATATGACTTAGTGACTGAACAAGTCAGACTCCAAAGCCATGCAGATGCAGTTGCAGGAAGGACCCTCACAGGTTTCCCTGTAATTTAACTGCTCACAGCACAATCAAGATTTGTTGGTAGGAGCCATGAGTAAACAATAACAACTAAAATGCCGATCTGCCTGACTCCAACTCCCTTGAGTAATTCCTGAGCTGCTGCCAGCAGGGTGGGAGGTGCTAAGGAGAGGAGGGAGGAAGGCAGGGGAATGAGGAGAGGGGAGGAAGGGGAAGGAAGAAAAGAGAAGATGAATACCTTAGCCCTAGGTCAAAACATTGGTGGCCAGAAGTTGTTATGGGGTGTGTTTGACCACTGTCATTACATTTTCATTAGTTTTTGTCATTATCTCCTCTGTGCGAAGCACTGGTGGTTCAAGACTTTGCAGGGAAAGTGAGATTGAGACCACAGATTAAAGTGCCAGTGTGAAAGCGAGGGTAGGGAGGGGGGTGAGGGGAGGGCAGGAGGTGGGGGTTTAGGGGATGAGGTGGGTAGAGCTCCACCAGGAGACTCCAGCAGGTGGCCTGCAGAATGGAGTGAAGGTCCAGAGTCCCCCTGGGTCAGGGTCAGCTGGACAATGACCCATAACAACAGAATATGAACAGAACTCAGGCATGTGTTATAGTTCAGAGGCTCAAAGGGGAGGCTCTGACTATGGGAGCTACCAGAAAGCACTCTGGACTGGGCCCTGGTTTTGAGAGTGAGTTCAGCTAAATACCGTGGGTCATAGATGCTCCTGCTGAGGACCGTCATCTTCTCTGAATGCTATGTTCCATCTCAGAGCCTCACTGTCCCTCTGGAGCCCTGGACTCCCATTCAGACTTCTACTGGGAACTTCTGTTCATCATGGATGAAGTCCACCTTACCTGTTCCCTCATTCACCTTCACAGCAGTCAGTGATTCAACTGAGGAATCTGAAGGTCAGAGAAGGAAAGGGATTTGCCTAAGGTCACACAGCTACAGAATCCCAGTTCAGTTCAGTTCCATTGCTCAGTCATGTCTGACTCTTTGCGACCCCATGGACTGCAGTATGCCAGGTTTCCCTGTCCATCACCAAGTCCCGGAGCTTACTCAAAATAATGTCCATTGAGTCTGTGATGCCATCTAACCATCTTATCCTCTGTTGACCCCTTCCCCTCCCACCTTCAATCATTCCCAGCATCAGGGTTTTTTCTGATGAGTCAGTTCTTCGCATCAGGTGGCCAACGTATTGGAGTTTCAGCTTCAGCATCAGAATCCGAGAGCAGAGCTCTAAATCCAGAAGCTTACAAAGGCGGGTGGTTATCCTGCTTCAGAGTACAGTGAAGAAAACATTTTCAAATTGTTTTAAAGTAAATCAAAATCAAATAGGAAGTGGCTACACTTCCCGAAGCTTCAACAGATTTCTCACTCTTGTTAAAGGGGAACTTGCAGTTGGTTCCCTCCCTTTTTTGGCTTCTGACCTCCTTCCCCAAGATGCACTGCTGAAAGAGATTTGGAGCCCCTTCCCCTTGCCTTGGGCTTCCCAGGTGGCTCAGTGGTAAAGAATACGCCTGCGGTGTTAGAGACACAGCTTCGATCCCTAGGTTGGGAAAAATCCCTGGAGGAGGAAATGGCAACCCAGTCCAGTGTTCTTGCCTGGGAAACCCCATGGACAGAGGAGCATGGTGGGCTATAATCTATGGGGTCACAAAAGAGTTGAACACTACTTAGTGACCCAACGACAACAAAAACAACAGCCTTGCCTGACCTTGGGGAGTAGGAGTGAAGGTGTCATACAGCCCCATAGCTGCAGAGCTGGGAAGAGACCTAATAGACACTCTTGTCTAGCTGCCTGGCTACAATCCTGACTAAGCTGAGGCCCAAGAGATGGCACAGCATGCTGAAATCACATACCAAGCCAATGCCCCAGCAAAGCTGACACCTGCCTTCTCTCTGGGATGCCCCCTTGTCTCCTCTCTCTTGTTGTGACACATTTAAGCAGAAGTTCTTAGCCTGGGACCTAGGGACCAGGGGCACATGGATAAGGGTTTACTGATGCCCTGCAATGGTATGCAAATTTTGTGTGTGCATATGTGCACACTCACACACACATGGGCACTTTTCTAGAGAGAGTGTGTTAAGCTTTCAAGAGACTCCAAAGGGCTCCAAGACCCATGGTTCTGAGCTGAACCATGGCTTGTGGGAAGCCGCCTCCAGCAGCTGCATGCAGTACACAGGTGTGGTGCAGAGGGTAGCACTGGCTGGGGAGGGAGAGCGCATCAGGGAGCAGGGAGCGGAGGCCGCAATAGCATCAGTGCTGCCCCACAGCACTTAATACTTAATGCTCAGAGCGCCTGCGTCTCTAGCCCCAAGCCAGCGGGATATTGGGCAGCGATCATTCTTAGTAGCTATTTGGCCCTAAGCATGACTGCAAGGATTCCTGTTTCTATGAGTGTGTGTTCAGTTGTGTCTGACTCTTTGTGACAACATGGACTGTAGCCCACCAGGCTCCTCTGTCCATGGGATTCTCCAGGTAAGAATAATAGAATGGGTTGCCATTTCCTCATGTCTCCTGCATTGGCAGGCAGGTTCTTTACCACTATCGCCACCTGGGAAGCCCTCCTGTTTCCTTAGATCTCTTCTTCCATAGGCAAAGGGCGGGTCCAGTATGAGGAGGAAGATGTGTGTGGCCAGGGAAGGGACCCGGAGGATTGGAAGTACTTTCTTGCCATGTTTTGAAAGCAAGGACAGCAACCAGAGATCTGGCTGCAGGAGTCTGGGTGGAGCATCACCTCTAGGTGGGAGCTGTCAGAAAGCTTACGAGGAGGGCGCCAGGCTGCCTAAGTGCAGAGGGTTTGGCTCTTCAGAGGAAGGGCAATGGTGTCATGGAGGCCTGGGTGTTGGGATGGTCTGGGGGAGAGAGCTGGTGGAAGCCCAGGACTTGGGGGAGGAGAGGATACAGTAAAGGTGAGCCAGGGTCAGAGGGTGGACCCAGGAGAAGGTCATGAGTAGAGGTACCAGTGGCTCTGCAGTGGCCCCTCCTGCTCTACTCTACTCTAATTGGACTGCACTCCCAGCCACCAGGGCTGGGGCCGGGAGGGTGTGGTCAAGCCCAGGGTTGGGGAGAAGATGGAGGAGAGAGGAAGAGCCAAGATAGCAGTGTGGGAAGAGATGGGAGCTGCAGCTGCTGTGTTCCTGCTCACCACCCGCCCCCCAACAGCTGGCTCTCTTGGCAAAAATCTGTTGCTTGGAAGTGGCCTGTGTCTGGCCAGACCCCCTATCAGGGGCAGCTGGTACCAGCAGGCACTACAGCTTCTTCCTTGGCCAACTTTCTGCCATTTGCTGGCTAACAGGTGCTCTCGAGAGCCCATTTAAAGGTTCTTTGTTTTCCCTGCCACCTTCCTGCTGGCCCTGGCTGGTGATGAAAGTTGTAGCCTTGGGCTGCAGAACAGGGGACTCGGGCTTCCCAGGAATGCATGGCAGTGTCCCAGCACCTGCTCTTTTCTTGAGAACCTCCTTCCTCCTTCCGGTCTGAGCAGCCTGGGCTCAGAGGCTCCCAGCCCAGCTCCATGCCCCACACGCCCTGTCCCTTTTCTTTGGCTTCTCTTGTCACCGTCCTTAACATATTTAATTTTCATCCTGCCTGCCCACTCCTGTATTCTTGCCTGGAAAACTCCATGGACAGAGGAACCTGGTAGGCTACAGTCCGTGGGGTCACAAAGAGTCAAACACGACTGAGCATCCATGCAAGAAGGAACATCAGAGTCATAATTGTATAAGTTGTGAGAACAGAGGTTACCAAGCATTCAGATTTCACAAACATCCTCAGAACATTTTAATCTGGACACTGATAACATTTTCCATTCTGCCAAGTGAGGACAACAATGACCATCTATTGTTGCCAGAGTTTATGAAAGAAGGGGCATTGTGGGCAGCACATCATCTTGAAATAAAAGGCTTTCAAATGTAGTGGATTTAGCCTCAAGAAAACACCACTGCATTAGCCTTCTTTTCTGCTTCAGACCTTGGCCCATTGGAAGTGGGCTATAGTGATGGCTTGAAGGGAGAGCCATCTGCCTTCTCCTGTGATAACCCGCTCCACAACCCCCAAAGAGGAAAGATGATCCAAACCAGGCAGCTGAAAACCTTCAGTGTTCTTTGTCCCCAACGAAAGACCAGGGACAATGAGGAGGGCAGGCAGCCGGCCCACTGTCCTCACGGCCCCTCCTCACGGCTGGCAGAGCAGCCACTGAAGTGGAAAGGGAAAACAATTCACTGCCTGTTCACTGGGACAGGTAGCCGTGGCTGGCTTGCTGCCCTGGGGCCCCTCCTCTGGGGACAAGGAACCCTGGCTGCAGCCTGAGTCCTTGGGTTGGGGACAGAGCCTCCTCCAGCCAGGGAAGAAAGAGTGGAGGCCCAATCTGTGTGCACTGGGTCCTGGGGGAGGGGAGCCAGCCAGAACAAAGAAAGCTGGACTCCCTAGAGCCACAGAGCTTGGCCTGCCCAGCTGCATCTGTCACCCTGTGCTTTGCAGACTGCGCCAGGGTGGCGGGCCAGCCCATCCTCTCCCCGACTCCATCCTGGACCAGAGCAGCCCGCTTTAATCCATTTGTGCTTTAGGCTTCTCCTAGGGTTTTGTTTAAAGATAAGATCATGCTTTTCATAAAAGGTAGAAAAACATTCCATTGGAGATTCATTAAGTCCTGCCCAATGCATGAGGACAGTGAGTGTTTAAGGGGCGTTTTCAGGAACATGTTCCAAATGGAGAGACATCTCCATTGGCTTCTTTCCTGGGCACGTGTCCCTGCTCTCTCTCAAAGCTCTCATTCAAGTTATCCATAGGATGCCTCTTAGGTACCCCTGCAGCTCACTTGAGAACTTGACAAGACACTGGGAATGAGAACTGTCTCAGCCTCCAGTCGGGTAAGTGAGGCACAAATGCAGTATCGACATTTGGAGTGGAATTCTGAAAGTGACCCCAGAGCACAGGTCTGGAATGCAAGGAGATGACGGAGTTGCCAACTTGGGAGTCAGGGGATGAGACATGTAAGAATCAGAGACCATGAGACTGGCTTCAGGCCATATGCATGATGGATGTCAGAGGACACAGCAGTATATGGTTCTGTCAAAGAAGAGAAGATTGTTTTTCCCTGGGGTACAGGTTCCTACCCTATAAGGCTCAGACCTCACCTGGCAATTTGGAAGCAGCTTTGTTGCTTTCCCCAGCCTTCCTCACTTCCCTCCTTCCCTTACTTGGGATGGTGTCCTCCATTCTCTTTCCCTGACACAGAAGCTGTTTACTCAACAAGCCACCTTCTCCTTTCACTTCGTTCTGTGTCATCTAGGATCCTGCACTTTCCTCCTGATTCCCTCTGAGCTGCCAACCCCAGCTGATGTCACCAGACTCCAGCTGAAGACCCTCAGCTTGTTGATTGTGTCCTTTAAATAAGCAGGCTCTCTAGGGTAAATTGTATTCCAGAAGCTCAGTGCGGAGATCATCTCCTTTGTCATGCAGCACCGTATTATCCAGAGATGTAAGACCCCCTGGAGGAGGGCATGGCAACCCACTCCAGTATTCATGCCTGGAGAATCCCCGTGGACAGAGGAGCCTGACGGGCTACAGTCCATGAAGGTCCCAAAGAGTGCGACACAAGTTAGCAATGAGCACACACTTGGACAACGCCATGGATGGGGGCTCCCCACTACCCACCTCACCTTCGGCCAGAACACCCCCCTTTGATCTAATCTGCATAAATATTCCATTTGAATGAAGAGTTCCAAGCTAAGAAAATTTCTAACTCAATGGAAATCAATTTTCTCATTGTACAGATGGAAAAATCAAGACCCAGAGAGGAAAAAGCATGCAACTGAAGCTATATGGGTTTTTAGCAGGTCCCAGCCCAGAACACTTTAAGAAGCATCTTCTATTAATAACTAATCACTGTTTATAAGAGAATTCTCTTAGAAGAGAATTCCACTTATAAGTGCCCCTACTAAATAGAGCAAAATGGGCACCTTCCTCCCATACTGTGGGAGAATGAAAGCACGAAGTGTTATAAACTGTCATGTATCTGCAGGTTTTACATATATATGTATATGCATGTGTGCTAAGTTGCTTCAGTCATGTCTAACTCTCTGCAATGCTATGGAGCCCACCAGGCTCCTCTATCCATGGGGATTCTCCAGGCAAGAATACTGGAGTGGGTTGCCATGCCCTCCTCCAGGGGATCTTCCCGACCCAGGGATCAAACTCACATCTCTTGTGTCTCCTGCATTGGCAGCCTGGTTCTTTACCACTAGCACCACCTGGGAAGTTTATATATATATATATTCATTTTTTACTTTATTTATTTTAATTGGAGGCTAATTACTTTACAATATTGTAGTGGTTTTGCCATACATTGACATGTATATTCATTTTAATTGAATTATTTACTGCATTAGACAGAATAAACTAGATTATCCTGCAGTAACAAATCCCTGAAACAGAGAGGTTTATTTCTCTCCCCCCATCCACATCTGTTGTGGATTGGCAGAGGCCTCTGGTCCCCAGAGATACTCGGGGACCCAGGCTGACCATCAAGAAGCTACACTAACTGGGTTATGTGGCTTTCTGGGTCACCGTGGCAGGAAGCAGGAGAGCTGCAGGGTCACCCACTGGCCCAGAGCGCTGGCCTGGGGGTGACACACAACACTTCTGTTTACAGAGCTAGTCACATGGCCCCATGACTGCAAGGGGCTGGGGAACAGGAGCTATCACGTGGTCATTCCAAGGGCAGTAATTGTCTCCACCACAGTCACCCAACTTTAAAAGTAACCTATGGTCTGTAAAACTTCAGATTTCTGGCTTCTCATGAAACACCAGAAAAGCTGCCCTGCCGGAAGAAGAATGTGTCCCCAAGTCCCCATAGACTCCACTGACCAGTGTCCCTCAGCCAAGTCACATCCCTGGCCCCTAGAGACTTTTACATGATTTATTCCGGCTGTGTATACACAACTCTGGGAAAGTTGACTTTGGGGGACCTCATGAGGCTTTCTGTACTCATTCAATAATTTAACAGCCATTTATGGATCTCCTGCAGCATCCAGTCTTGTGATCTGTGCTGGAAGCAAGTGGTGAGGCATAAAAGCAACGTCTCTGCCACACCAGGCTCCTGCTCTCCTGGGAGCATCAAAGCGAGAGGCAGGTCCTGTGGAGGGGAGCCGGCCCGGTGCTGGGCCAGGGAGGAGCTGCTGGCTGGAGGAGGGGCCTGATCTGGGGAGGGCTTCCTGGACAGCTAAGGTTAGGATCTAGGATGAGGATGATGCTGGATTCTGAGAGAATGGCTATAAAAGCCCAAAGGGAGGACAAAGCCTCCAACCCTTTAGGGGACCTGAGAGCAACTCAGGCAGCCTGGAGCTCAGAGCAGGAAGTGGGGAGGAGAGAGAGAAGCTGGCTGCAGAGCAAGGCCTGAGGAGAAAAAACTCCTCGGGTTATTTCTGGGTCAATCCAGCCCTTCCCATTATGAGCTTGCTTAAAACAAGACAGTTGGGTCACTGACTCTACAGAAACAGTGTTGACTGAGAGATTCAGCCTTGCCCTGGGCTGAAGCCAGCTTCTGTGTTGGTAGCATTTAAGGAAGTACCCGGAGAGAGAAACTGGCAGATCATTTTTTCCACAGGAGAGCTCAAGTGCTGAGGAACTGAAACCCTATTTTGAAATAGGCCAAGGAGTGGCTCCCACAGTGCCAATGCCCATGCCCTACAGAGGCAGGCTGCGGGCCACGGCTGGGAGCCTGCCCTGTCTGCGGGCCAGTTTGCCACACTGTAGACCAAGGCAGAAGGCAGGAGTTTAGGGGACGATTCTGATGTCACTGGGACACCCACCTCCCTCAAATCGTTCCCCTTCTCCGTGCCTACTGTGTGTCCCCTGCCTCCAGCATCCACGCTCAGGGCTGATGTGGTCGCAAGAAGGCTGGCTCTTCCTGTTTGTGGGAGGATCAAGCCAGCAAGGAGACAGCGTGCTGGGCTAGTTGGGATCCGCGCCCGGGGCAGTGTGCAGTGAGGTCACCCACGCGACAGCAGCTGATCGGGATCTGGCCCTCACAGGAGCACTGGCAGTCACACAGGTCAGGAAGATGTGGCTGAACCAGGTTTGTGTGAGCAGATGTTGAGCTTTGTGTGTGAAGAAGCCGAAGGAGCTCCATGATGTGAAAGACATGCTGTGTGCCCTCCCAGGTCTGTGCCACCTCCCAGGGTCACTAAACCCCCCACTCCTAGCTGCAACTTGGGAGAAGGGGGGCAGAAGCAGGATCGAGGTTAGAGTGTGTGTGTGTGTGTGTGTGTGTGTGTGTGTGTGTGTGTGTGTGTGTCCTCACCTCATAATAGTACTGTCAGGAATGAATAAGATAATTCATAGAATATGCTCAACAGCCTCCAGCATGTAGGGAACATGGTACCAATTAGCCTGTCACTAAGAGGGCTGGCCCAGGTGTGCTGATTCCAAAGGCAGCAATGGGGCAATGACCCCAGGATCCTTGGGCATGGACAAGAAAGGCTCGGGGTGACTTAGGGGTTTGAGGGAGCGGTCGAGGTAGAAGACATCATTCAAGGTGTCCTTGAAAGGAAAAGAGAATATAATCTGAAACATTTAGGAGATTGATCTGATTCCTAGGGATTGTGAAGAGGTTTGGTGAGGGGTGCTGATCAGAAGTTCTGACCTTGCCCCGCCTGGCCTGGCACATGTGGGTGCGGGGTCCCATTAAGTCCTCTGGGTCTGACACTTCAGCCACTCCATGCCTGGGGATGGGGGGCGAGGTGAGGTGAAGTAGGAGTAGGGACGTGGTCTCAGGCCCCTGCACCAAAGCTCTGGCCCCACACTGGCTGTTGCCCCTCCTGGCTTACCTGACTGTGGGCCCTTCCTTGTCTACCTAGCATGTAACTTCCAAGTCTGCAGACAGAGAAGATGAAGGAAGATTGTCCCTCCAGTTCTCATGTGCCCATCAGCGACAGCAAGTCCATTCTGAAGTAAGTCACTGTGCGGAGAGAGGGGCCTCTACGCCTGTGGTCCCGGTGGCCACGCCCCTGCCGGGGGCAGCCTTTGTGGAAAAGGATTCTGGGCACTTTTAATGGATATGATGGTGGGCCTGCCCCAGGGACAGTGATGGGGGCGCTTCTTTTTGAAGTCTTTCTCTTTGGAGATCAAGGATCAAGGTATGCATTTGACCCCCACCTCCTCGGGCCTAGGAAAGCAGGAAAGTATGACTGCCTTCTGTGACTCTGCAGAGATGGCATTTAATTTATTTAAAAACTAGAGCAATCCTAAACTCTTACTGTGTTAAACAGTTCATAGAAAGAACCCTCAAAACTGGTGTTGAGTTTTTATTGAAAAAGTATATTTTATTGGCATTATGATTTAATTCTGCTTCTTTTTATTTTATTTACTCCTTGTCTGTCTCATGATAAAAAAAGAAAAACTGGGAAACTTTTCCAAGTTCACTGCTGAACTAAAGAAAAGAGCTTTTTTTCTTTTTTTTCATTTTATCTTGCTTTTCGAGTCCTGAGTCTAAATATTTTCTAAATTTGGGCAGCTCCTCTCTGCTGTCCTGAAGGCAAACCAAGTCTCCTTGAAATGCATTAACCTTTGCTGAGGACCTGGCCCCTAGGATCCTCCTACTGGAGACTCTGAAAACAGACAGTGCTGCCTACACGATCGTTTCCCTTATTTAGATATGACAATAAGAACAATGAAACAATATTAAATATCATTTTGGAAAAGTCATAGTAATAACCCTAATGTGATGAATTATATGTTGGATTCATTCCAAGTCACTTCAATCAAGAGCTTGAACCCCCATCTCTTACATGTCCTGCATTGACAGGCAGGTTCTTCACTACTAGTGCCGCCTGGAAAGCCCAATTATATGTTATATGTGTGTATAAATATATATATATATATATATATACTATTAATTATGTTGTAATATATATATTCTAACCAGATTATATTCAGTGTTTACACACTTAGAAGCACAGTGAACATGCAATATTGAATCCCACATTAATGCCTCTAAGTTGTAAAACCTTGCCAGTTACCATCATCCCATGTCACACAGGGCTGAACACCAGAGCGTGAGAGTGTGTTTTGCCCATCCAGGCCCTAGATTGCTTGAGTGTGGGTGAAAGCACTGCCTGAGAGGTTCTAGAGCCTCTCTTTCCAACAGGGGAGCCACCAGCCCCCTGTGGCTGCCGAGCACGTAGCCTATGGCTAAAAAGGTGTAATGAATATAAAAGAAGCTCCAGGTGGCAAACATTTCTTACAAAGTAAAATAAGGAACAAAGTCTCATTAATCGTTTTTACATAGATTACATGATAATATTTTAGACACACTGGGTTCAATAAAATGTGTCATTAAAAATAATTTCCCCTATTTTATTTTCCTTGGTAATATGACTACTGTGGTTATTTAGTCACTGAGTTGTGTCCAACTCTTTTGGGACTCCGTGGACTGTAGCCCACCAGACTCCTCTGTCCATGGGATTTCCCAGGCAAGAATACTGGAGGGGGTTGCCATTTCCTTCTCCAGCAGATCTCCCCAAGCCAGGGATGGAACCCAGGTCTCCTGCGCATCTTCTGCATGCATGCAGGCAGGCAGATTCCTCACCACTTGACCACCAGGGAAGCCTGATATGGCTACTGGACAATTTAAAATCATGTGTGTAGCTTTCATTTCATGTCTGTTGGACTGCACTGCCTGCAGAGCCCAGCTTGGGTGCAGCAAACTGTAGTCATTTTCTCTCTGCCACACCTCAGCCAAGACACAGGCTGTGGCTTTCCCTTTATTCTGGGGAGAATGCATTTGGATAGAGTAGCCTTCCCAGGGCCTTCAGGATCTTACTCTCGAGCTGTCACCCTCCTCATCCCTTGACCACGTCCAGAAAGTTAGGAGGAGGAAGAGACAGACACCCCTGGTGGCGCCCTCACAGCAGCTACCCCAGACCCTTATAGGAAGTCATACAGGGGAAAAGCAAGCCAATTACCCAAGCCCGAGTGATTTATTCTGAGGCGACGACTCAGACGTAAAGTATAGAGAGGTTGTCAGGAGCTCTTCTCTATAACAGTGAAATTGTGCAAGCATCCTCGAAGTACAACAGTGTGACCTGAGCGCTTCTGTGAGTTTTGCTTCCTTCTCAGCCCCTCCTCAGGCTTTCCAGGAGTGCAGGCATGTGAAACTCCCTAGAAGACTAAAGGCATGTGTCTGACGGTGAAGTCTAGCCTCTCGATGGAATATATATCGTTGGCAAAATGTGTACATTATGCCCATTTTACAAATGAGGAGACTGAGGCCACCGAGGCCAAATGCCTTATCTAAGGCCCGGCCACATTCCAAGATCACATGTGTGTCTTTACCTTTTTAGGTCAGAGCTCTTAAGCCTGCTGAAAACCTACAACTGCTACCACGAGGGCAGAAGCTTTCAGCTGAGACACAGAGAGGTAAGGCCCATTTCTCTTCTTTTTCACAGGCTCACCATTTATCCTGGCTTGCCAAAAAACTTTGGCAAGTCATTTTTTTGGCAACTGCTTTATACCTGTTAACCAAGGGTAATTCTTTATACCTGTTAACCAAGTGAAAGAATATTTCCTTCACTCTAAGTGTCCAGTAAGGATAATGAATTGTAAGGTCTCCCATCCTCTGAGATGGGAACCAAATTATCTCCTTTGAGGTCCCTACAAGGGGTGCTGAGGGTCGGACCATCCCCAAGAGAATGTGGAGCCGATGGATTTCACAGTGTGGGTCTTCTCCTTCCTCCTGGGACTTTTGTCTCAGTGAAGGTCAGGATGCTGGTGTTTGAAACCTTTGAGATTCTGCCTAGCCCAGTCTTTCCTCTGCCCATCCTTCATCACAGGGTCCTGGTTTGCCCAAGTTCACCACAATCCAGGAGTAAAAGCAGAGCCTCTCTGCTCTTCAACCAAGAAGACAGCCTTGCAGTAGAGGAGATCTCCCAAATGAGGCTCACAGGGCCAGGCAGGTCCAAACGTGAAAGGCAGGGCGGGTGTGGTGAGAGAGGACATCGGCGAGGACCTCAGTCCACTAGCAGGCCACCGCTGCCTGTCAGATCCAACCCAGGGTGGCGGCGTGGAGTTATGAGATTGGGGCACCCAAGCCCTTCCTGATTTTTCAAAAGAAGCTAGATATCTGGAATTTCATGTGGAATTTCCAAACCTCGAAACACTATGTGAGCTAAACAAAGCACATCTGTAAGCCATACACAGCCCATGGGCACCAGCTGGACTCCAGGGAGTGACCAGATGGCCAAGGCTTGGGGACCCATTTACCAGGCAAGTTAAGTAGAGGTGGTCTTACTGCCATCCAGAACCTCCAGACCTTTCACAGGGGAGCCCTGTTCGGGATATTGGGACATTTGAAAAGCCAAATAGGAAGTCTTATCGTGATCATGATTAAGCTTTATTTTAGCGGTTACCATGGTTGCGATCCCCTAGACAAGGAAATGACAACCCACTCCAATATTCACGCCTGAAAAATGCGATGGACAGAGGAGTTACATGGTGGTCCATAGTCCCTACGGTTGCAGAATTGGACATGACAGAGAGACTGAACACAGGGTTGAGATCGTGTTGGCTTTTGGACTTCTGCAGCCCATCAGTGTCTGAGATGGCCAGCAGACTCTTCCTACCCTCCTTCTCTCAGGTCTGCTGAATCAGAAACTCTTCACCCTCCCAGCTGTGTTTTGACAAGTCCTCCAGGGAATTCTGGTGATGGCCAAGTTTGAGAATAGCTAATCTAAGAGCTTGATCTTGGCACTTGGGATTCCCCAGAACATTCCCCTCTATAGGAACAGCTGAGTGGGAAGAGGGACTGGGAAGCCCCAACCCTGTTTGTGTGATGGGACAGTCCCCGTGAAGGAGTAGAGGACCCTGCATCAGGAAGAGGAGCTCCTGACGTTCCCCAGAGGCAGGAAGTTAACATCCCACAGGCAGAGATTTTCATTTTTCTAACCCTAAAGCAGGTGGAGGTCTGACTTGATCTCCCTGGAGCTGGAAAGTACTTTTCATGAAACTTCTGCAGCTTTAACCACCCAAGTGTGCCAACCTGAGGAAGTGTAAGTCTTTGGAGATGACCACCACCATCAAGACAGGTCACTGGCTTGGGAGGCAGGGAGTTCTAATACTGAAATGCATGGCTGGTTCCTGGAGCACCACGTCTCAGAGTGACTCACCCACCACCCAGTGTGGGGCCTCTGCAGTTCCTCAGATTGCTCACCTGGGACCTTCTGGGCCTCAGAGACTCACTGTCCTCAGGACTTGCCACAGGGCCACCTGAGAGTGGCCTCTCCTGGCCCTGCAGGGTAGGACAGACAGACAGGAGGGCAGGACAGACAGGAGGAGCTTGGACTCAACTCTATTCATTGTAGTCCTAGAACTTGATGAGGGAGGAGGCGCCATTTTCCAACAAAGAAAACGAGACTCTTCCAGTCTCTGGTCCAAGATGACACTGAAGTAAGTCAAAGATGCTGGTGTGGCTCCAAGACCTGAGCAGAGAAGTATATAATATAGTGATAGCATGGTCAGCATTAAGCTCCGGAGGGCTTCGATGGTCTCTGTTGAGGATGACTCACCAGATCTTAGAGACTCAGAGAGCTGTTCATTACCGTTGTTCCCCAGGCTCGATCACCAAGCTAAGCACGGGGCACTCAGCATTGGGTACCTCCCTACCCTTGTTGTCACCCGGCCTGCCGTGGGGCAACCTCAGCCTGGCTGCTACAGTTGGGGCACCTTCTCTTCCACTGTCTCATCTGTAGTCCCTTGAACAAGGAGAGATGAAATGTGTCAATGGGCAGGGGCCACACCTGGAGCAAGCGTTTCCCTGCGAACTTTCCCCCAGCTTCTAAAGGGCTAGGAGCAAAGGATTCCCAGCTCAGTAGGCTGAAGCACTAGCTTCCTTCATTGAAAACCTTGCCTTTAGGATAGGATAATTCTGCCTGTTTTACAGTGAAAAGTGAATAACCAGGAGCAATCTGAGCCTTTTGGAAAAATAGCAAAGCATTTGAACCAGGCTGGTGGTGCTTCTGGAGACTAATGGACCACTAGGAAATACCAGTGGGTAACTTTATCACTGCTCACATTATGAGCTAGGGGCCTCAGGGCCCCGGGGTCACTGTGTGTGGTGTGTGGCCGACTTCCAAAGCCAGCCTCCCACCTTACCTAGCGCTCAGCTAGGTTCAGTTCAGTTCAGTTCAGTCGCTCAGTCACGTCCAACTCTGCAATCCCATGAACTGCAGCACGCCAGGCCTCCCTGTCCATCACCAACTCCCGGAGTTTACCCAAACTCATGTCCGTTGAGTTGGTGATACCATCCAACCATCTCATCCTCTGTCATCCCCTTCTCCTCCTGCCCTCAATCTTTCCCAATATAAGGGTCTTTTCAAATGAGTCAGCTTTTCGCATCAGGTGGCCAAAGTTTTGGAGTTTCAGCTTCAACATCAGTCATTCCAATGAACACTCAGGACTGATCTCCTTTAGGATGGACTGGCTAGATCTCTTTGCTGTCCAAGGGAGTTTTTTCCAACACCACAGTTCAAAAGCGTCAGTTCTCTGGCGCTCAGCTCTCTTTGCAGTCCAACTCTCACATCCGTACGTAACTACTGGAAAAACCACTTAATGGACACAGAGCTCCCCCTGGTGGCCTGAGCACATATCACGCCCAGTGTAGGACCTCAGGCCCTGAGCCACTGCATCGTGTTTAAGAAACGTCCCCTTCCCTCTTAGAATGAACCCCCTTCCCTCTAAGGTCTGAAGGCAGGAATGACGGGTTGGCAGACCACCGGCCCCTCGTGAGCACCAGGCCCGTGTTCCCTGGGAGTTGCTGAGCGCTTTCCAGTCCACCTCTCCAGGTGGGAGGGGCATCTGGTTCCCTTCCCTGTCTCAGTGGTGGGTGGGAGAATGGGACTGCCCACTAGGGCCTCACCACGGGCACTTCCTGCTGGGCTGCTCTATCCTCAGGAGCTGGGGACACTGCTGGAGACCACTTCCCCCAGACCTTTATCCTTTTCTTCTTTCTTTTTAGAGGGTACCTTCTGAAGGTGCCATTAGCTTCTTTTACATCCAGGAAATAGACAGAGAAGTCCAGAGCCCAGGGCTCTCCTTGGCCCTGTCTGATCTCCCCAAATGCAGCAGTGTGATTTCTGAGCTATCGGGATTAGCAACGTCATTCTAGTTTCCTCTGCTTCACTGTGAGGCTGGCCAAGTGAGCCCAGCACGTCCCATCAGCAGCCACACACCCACCCAGTAGGTCAGCCCTCCTCATCACCTCCTAAGGATGTTCCAACCACTGCCTGTCCCACACATATTTGCAGCAGCAGGTCAGGGACCCAGAGGTTTGGGCCAATCAGGGGCACAGCAGATAGTGACGGCTGGGAATTTGTATACAGTGTTCATAATTCCGTCTCTGAGTTCACTTGTACTGTTTCCCCAGTCACTGTAGAATGTGAAGGATGGGCCTTGCTGTCCCCATTTTACAGACCAGGAAGCTAAGCACTTGTCTGAGACATTTTCTTTTAAAATTTAAAATTATTATAATTCTAATAATTTTTTTAAATGTATGGTGTACATTCTGCCTCCTCAGAGAACACACATTAAAGAGGACTGCTAAGCACTGTGAAAGTACAAAGTGATTTTTGTAAATATTTTAAAGTTGAAGGAAAGAAAGGGCAAAAGAGAGGAAAGGAGGGAGGGAGGGAGAACAATTTGCTAGTCCACAGGGCAAGGAGGTAGAGGAAACTGAAGCAGGCCATGAGCCCACCGTGGTCCCAGCTCTATCCTTTGCTCCTCTGTCCTTCCCACCCTCATGAGGGCAGCCAGCCCTGGCCTGGCCCAGGAGAACCCAGCAGCAGGTCTCAGGCCTGTGTCTTCTGAGTGCTCTGATGCCCCACCCACTCCTTGAGGAAGGCAGTCATCTGCCCCCCTCCCTTATTCCTCATCCTCACCCCCTTGCTTGCCAGTCACCTCTGGGAACTGGGGTTTGCCAGGCTGTGGGGACCCATGGACTTGGGGGACCCATGGACATGTGGAATGAGGCTGTGGTCCCTGAACATACCCAAGAGCAGGGCACCTGAACCCTGCCGTTCACTCCACAGATGAGAGGCCCCCGGGTGAGGCGGTGGGGGGTGGGAATGAGTGAAGACAGAACCATGTGGTCTGGCGTGCGGTGCCCTGCAGGCTGACCGGTGCAGGTTTTGTCTTGGCCATCAGCGTGGGGGAATGCTCCTGAGGCCACAGCAGGACTTGCGAGGTGGGACCACTGAGGCACCCTGGGAAGCCCCAGGGACAGAGCCCTGAAGCACAGCAGCTGAGTTTGCTGAGCTCCTCTGTTTGCTCATGGGCCCCGTGGGGGGACTTGGGAGTGCTAGGGCTGGGCTCTGAAACCACTGGGGGCCTTTGTTACTCTTCTCCCCCAACCTTCCTTGTTTCCCCACCTGTGAGGCCACCAGAGAGGCAGCAGCTGCTCCACGTGTGGGCTCGTAACCTGGGCCCCCAAATGTGTGTGGGTTTTAGCACAACCTAGGAGGCAGGTCTCATTAATCACAGCTTACCCAGGAGAAAACTGAGGAACAGGCCAAAGGTGATCAGCCAGTTAGGAGAACCACAAGTGGGATAGGCTGTTATTCAAAGAAGGGGTCTCACTAGGACTTGCCAAAGCAGGGAGCCCCTGCAGAGTGGTGGTTCCCTTCCAGAGACCTGCCAGGAGCAGTGCCCACCTGGGTTGAGGGGGTGGATAGGAAGGGGAGGTGTGGAGACGCAGACCTGTGTGCTATTTACAGGAGTCTTTATTGGGGAGGTATCAGAGTTCATGGATCACCGGGAGGTGCAAATAAAGAGTTCTGAGGATGCTGCCATGGCGAGGGCTTGTGGGGGAGCCTGCCTCCTGTCCAGGTTGCCCAGAAGCCTGGGAGCACTGGTGCCAGTCCTTCGACGTTCTCTGCAGAGAGTGCCCTGGAGCCTTGGCATCACTTAGCCTCTCTCTGGGGGTCCCTGGAGCCTTGCCACTCTCCGTCTGTCTGCAAGAAGCCCAGGGATCAGTGGAGTGTCTAGTCCTCCTTGGCACATCCCTTCCACTTGGCTGCTTCTCCTGAGACTCCCCAAAGAGCCAGTCCAGGGGGTCCACAGTGCCAGTCCCGGGCAGGGAGGGCTGCTGGCCAGTGAAGCGAGTGGTGATGTCCTGTAGAGGCCCAGTGGGGCAGCTCTTCGCACAGGAACGGGCTGGCCGGTGGGGTCTGCTGGTTCGCACCCTGGCTGCAGCCTCATCCAGCACTGAGGTGGGTTGTGCCAACTGACATATGGACCTCACGTAGTCCTCCAGACTGGGGGAGGCAGGGGGTTCCTCTCCAGCCCCTCCGGGTAGCATCTCCTCCGAGGTCTCCCGAATGGTGGGCAGGAGGGCCACAGAAAGCAAAAGCCGGGACCTCATGGCTGCCGGTGGCAGGAGGCAGCAACCTGTTGGTTGACAGAGGACTCGGGGTGAGGGACTGCTGACTGTCCTGACACCCCTCCCGTGTCCCCTCCCCTGTCTGTCACCTGGGTGACTCACAAGCCTGAGAACAGTTTCGAGTCTGCAGATCCATGACCAGGCTCAAACTCCTAGGCTCTTTCTGCTAATATTACTGAAGACTCTATCATTACTGTGGTTCAAGAACCCGAACAAATCAGAGAACCCAGCCTCATGGACTGGAATCCGAGGACTCCATGGACTGGAATCCTGGGTTTAAAACCAAACCCAGCCGTTCCTGACCCAGAGTTCTTTGGCAAAGTCACCTCTCCACGCCTCCACTTCTCCGTAAAATAGGGTTATAAATACACCTCTCAAGGGTGTTGGAAAACATATGGAATGTTTCCCTCAGGGGAAATGCCTCTGTGAATATAAAGCCCCTCTGCAGCTGGTGTCACTGCTGTTAGCTGCATCCTGGTTGCTAACCCGCAGTGAGGCAGGGAACATCCCAGGCTGAAAATTGCCCTCAAATGTACCCATCGCGCTTTTGTTTTACCTCAAACCAGAGAGCAGTAGCCCTCCCTTACCTGTAGCTGAGGAAGTCTGGGGGTAGCAGGGGAGATGGATGAGCAAGGAAGTCCTCAGGAAGCACCCAGGAAACTCAGGGCCAAGGGCTCTGGGTCGAGGAGTTTGGAGCCGGCGTCCAGAGCCGGATTGCTGCAAGAAGGCCAACAAGGATGATGTGCCAGGCCCCTGTCCACCGTGCTGCCGTCCAGAGTGAAAGCCTCCCTGAGCTATCTGGCAAACCTCGGGGCCTGGCCGCTGCTTTTATACCTTTCCACCAGCAATCAATTGCTGTCACACGGGGCCAAAAATAGCAGTGCTCAGGAAGGCTCTCAGAGGAAAACAGCTTGGCGGGCGGGGTCTGGCCCAGCTGCCAGCTTGGAGCAAGTGTTTGCGCCCGTGGGAGGTTCTGGGAATGTTTACTCCGCAGGGCAGGGGTGGGGTAGCCACAGCTCCTGGCCATCTCAGGGCACTGGGAGGGGCAGGGGCCTCCACTGGACTTCCACAGCGGCCCTAGGCTCTGCCATCTCCGCCTGGAGGCATTCTTTGATACATTGTATGCCCGACACCCCACATCACTAGGGCCCAGTACTGGCTCTGACTGAGCCCTGGTTCTGCACCTGCAGGGAACCCCGTCAGACACAGCAATGCAGAACTCAGCCTGGAGGTGGCCCAGGCCAGGCTTCCTGGGCTTGCTGAGACTTGGGCTATGCCCACCTTCCTCTAGGACCAGAGGCAGCCTGCAGGGTCCTGGTCTTGCGTCACAGATAAGGAGCTATCAGATGAGAACTGGCTTGTGTATTTGTTCCTGGGTATCTAACTAGTACTCCTCTGCACCAGTGACTATTCTAGGTACAGAGAACGTAGCAATGAACGAGTCGTTATGTCCTTCACCCAAAGTGCGGTTCAGGTCTTGGCTTTCAGACTTGGCCTCAGACACCACTGTCAGATGTTGACATATTGCCTCCACTCCACCAGGAACATCTCATGTCCACTTGCCTACATGTTTATCTATAGGTACCTGCCCCATGATGGACTCTGGGTGGAGGAACAGGGAAAAAAAAAAGCCGCAGACCAGCTAATGCTCTGGGGCAAGGCTGGGGCAGGGTCCATGAGGCTGGACATGCTGAGGCCAGGCCTTCAAAGATGGCTCTGGGGACCCCACCATGAAGAAAGAGGTGGGGGCTGGTTCTGGGGAAGCAAGGGGCTGGGGCAGAGTTGCTGCCTTGAGGTCAGGGCTAAGCCATGCTGGGGACCAGCTGCCTCGTGCGACTCATATCTGGTGTCCCTGCACAGATGGCAGGGGTGCCCCCAGTCTGAGCTCTCCTACCCTGGATGGAGGGAATGCTCTCTCGGCCTGCAGTTTTCTCTAATCTTATCAGAGGAAACCCACAGCAGAGGAGAGGGACCTCCTTCACCACCCGCTTTGGGTTTTCCTACTATCCTCACGGGACCTATAACTCATTGAATCCATCTAGTCTTTACTTTATAGGGATAGTGAAAGTGAAGTCACTCAGTGTCCGACTCTTTGCAGCCCCGTGGACTGTAGCTTACCGAGCTCCTCTGTCCATGGGATTCTCCAGGCAAGAATACTGGAGTGGGTTGCCATTTCCTTCTCCAGGGAATCTTCCCGACCCAGGAATCGAACCCAGGTCTCCCACATTGCAAGCAGATGCTTTAACCTCTGAGCCACCAGGGAAGCCCGTACAGGGATAGTTAGTTACCTGTTTGTGCCCATGTAGCATCAGTGGTTATCAGTGGCTCTGGGTGTTTCTTTTGTTGTTGTTGTTACTTGTTTTCTTTTTAGCAGATGGTGCGAGGCCATTCCAGAAAGCTATGTGTATTTTTGATAACCTTGAACAGAAGAGAACTATTTTCTTTGTGGATGGCAAGGTGTTTTTAAACTATTACTAACTAGCCATGAAATCAATACTGCAGGACACCCCTATAAATGTTGCCAGGGATATGAAGCTCCCACAAAGTCCCTGTTCTTCAGTGCTAACAAGGAGAAAGAAATGGCATTGATGAATTTATAATAGAATGGTGCTTGAGATAGCACTGGGGAATGATGTTTTAAGTTCATTGCCGATAGACCAGTATCAGAGCACGTTAAGAGCATATAGCCTGAGGAGACCTGACTCTGCTGAAGGGTGAGGCTGAGAAGGTTTCTGGCAAGTGCTCTGAGGGTACAGACAAAGCAGCCTGGCCAGGAGCACTCATGGGCTTGATTAGCTTGGCACAGGGAAGTTGGAGGTGGTTGTGTGCAGACAGAAGCCTGAAATAGGTCAAGAAACAGAATCAAGGACCCAAGGGAAGCAAGTGGGAGCTGGCTGAGAGTGCTTCTGGAGGACTGTTGATTAGGACCTCAGGGTTTGGCAGCAGGTGAGTGGCCGTGCCATCTGCAGACCTTGGAGAATTAGGGCTGGTCAGGGACACAGGCTGGGAGCTATTGTAGATACTCTGAGTGTGTGTGCCACTGGTGGGACGTGGGACTGGCCATATCCCAGGTGGTGAAGAAGTCAAGACTGGCCCCTCAGGAAAGAGGCCAGCTTGGAAATCTGGGACTATGCTAGTCCTGCTCAGTTCTAATGGGCATGGGATCCAGCGCCCTTGGCACATTCCCAGTAGGACCAGGTGACCGTGGGCCCCCTGAGCAGGCACAGCGCTGGGCAGAGAGCCGCCCTTTGTTGCGCTGGTGTCTGCACAGCTGTGCTTCCCTGGAACGTGTTTCCTTGCCACTGGGTGGGTGTGCCTGCCGGACAGCAGCTGCGTTCCTGTGGGACACCTGACTCAGCGCCCTGTCCCAGCCCCTGCGCCCGACCAGTGGAAGGGCACGCCTCAGGCTTCCTCTCCAGCCCAGGCCTCATGTCTTAGAGCACGGAGAAATTCGTGGGCCTTCCCCTAGAGGAAGAGGGGACCCCAGGGATGAGAGGCTGCATTTGGGGGCCTGAGTGCACAAGGGAGTCCCATGGGCAGGGGCTGACTTCTGAGGGGGGTGTGAGGGTGATCAGTGACCCCTGAGTGTGGCTCCTTTGAGAGGAGAGGCTGAGCGTGTGGGTCCCCACAGGAAGAAGGGGCTCTGATCATCGAGGGGCTCCTCAACATTTCCTGGGGACTGAAGCGGCCCATCCGGCTCCAGATACAGGACGACAGGGAGCGCGTGCACCTCTCCTGGACAACCGGACCGTCCAGCTGCCATTCGTGAGTGCCCCGCTGGGTGCGGCAGGGCCAGGTGGTCTCCATGGCAACCTAAAAGTACTGCTTGGAGTTTGGGGGGCCAGGAGCTTGATCTCTGCCTCTGCATAAAAGCCCCATTTTCTGTTTGGGGTGGGAGGCGGGAGGTGGGAGGGTAACCCACCCTCAGCCCGGTCAATCCTGTCACCCCTTGACTGCCTCAGCCCAGGACCTCAGCTGCCAATCTGAAGCCTCACCCCCAAGTGGTTCTTCAGCATGACAACCAAGTCACCACCACCTCCTGGAGAGCGATCCAGGCTGCCCTCACTTCCCTTGTGTGTAAGAAAAGAGGCCTCCCAACACCGTCTGCAAGCCAAGCCTCTCAGCATCTCCTCTTCTGTCCTAAAACACACAGGTTTAGCCTCCAATGGCTCTGCTTTTATTTCAATATCAGAATTTATTCTTACAAATTTATCAGAATTTTATATCAGATTTTTTTGAATATATTAAGAACATTTTGATCAGGATAAGATGGTTTTCTACCTATCTTAACAGATGTTTGCCTCTTCTCACTTCACACCCAAAGACGGGAAGTAAGCTGCTGAGTTTTGCTTGCTTCTACACATAATAAATCCTTCTAAGAGCTGGAAATTCAAAACATTTTCCCCTTCAACAATTCAAGTAAAGTTGCTGCTCTCATGGCCTTTGCACATTGACGCCCCTGGTGCATCTCCAGGTGTGCCTAGTCACTCATAGTGGATTTGAGCCTTAGACCTTCACGTTTGGACGCGCTCCTTAGGAAGGAGGGTAAAAGTGCTCACACAGGCAGTCTCAGACAAGGACCCTCAGAGGCCCCTCGGTGCTGGCTGGGCTCCTCTGTCTACTCCTCCTAGGTTCCCTTTCTTGGTGTGGCTACTTCCCATTATGCCCATCCCTCCTCCAGTCCAGCACTGGCTACCCTGGCTTGGAGTCCACCTTTCTCAGAGGCCTGGAGGTTAGTCCCCTCAAGGATGCTGCTGCCCAACTCCCCCAGGCCAGAGGGCAACCCAGAGAGCCCACTCGGCACCTGGTCACAGAAGCCAACCGCCTCGGCCTGGCACCCAGCATGAGTACGGTGTGTGTCCCTAGTCCATACCCCAGGGCCTAGGACAGGCCACTCAGGTCTGCAGGGCAGACTCCCTCTCCTTCCAGCTGACACTGGCAATCTTTTGCTTTTTTTTTTTTTTATCTTTTACATTGACCATGTGTGAAATCCTGGCCTCAACTCGGCCTGTTCTGCTTCTGGCCTGTGTCTGGCCCACACAGGCAGCCGGCCTTCTTTTCTTTGATCTGAGCTACCTTTCTCTGTCAGCAGCCCTCTGAGCACCATGACTGTCTCTTTTCAGGAAGGAGCCACCTGTTCAAGATGGCAGAGTCACTGCCCAGGAACCCAGCGCTCAGGCTGGGCCCCGGGAGGAGAGTTCCAGAGACAGCTCAGGTCGGTGGGGCCTCAAGCAGCCCAGGACCCAGTCTCACTCATCTGGGGTGGTGGTGGGGCTGGCTCATGACCACCATCTCTAAAGATAACTTTGTGGAATAACAAAGAGTGGCTTCGTTTGCCTTCAAGAGCGTGTGTGCTAAGTTGTTTTGGTCATGTTCGACTCTTTGTGACACCATGGACTGTAGCCTGCCAGGCTCCTCTGTCTATGGAATTCTCCAGGCAAGAACACAGGAGTGGGTTGCCATTCCCTTCTCCAGGGGATCTTCCTGACCCAGGGCTGAAAGCACATCTCCTGCAATTCCTGCAGTGCAGGCAGATTCTTTACTGATGAGCCACCAGGGAAGCCCAGCCCCTGTTAAATCTTTGCTCAGCCCAAGGCATTCTTATTGACTCCTCATCCAAGGACAAGGAAGTGGAGGCTTTCAGAGGTGATGTGGTTGTCTGAGTCCCTGCAACATGCTGCCTTCTGAAAAGGAGGATATCTGCAGAGAACACAGCTCTCACCTGGCCCTGCAGGCCTCTGGGACCTCTTCCCCACCTGCCAGGATCTATACCTGGGTGTTTGTCCTCTCTGCACCCTCCTCTTGGATTCAGTGAAGGGCTTTTCCCAGAGGACAGGGCTGGGGTTGTCAAAGTCCTGTTCTGGGTTCCTGGAGTTGGAGGCCCAGAGGCTATGGCTATGTGGCGTGGTGACACAGGTTACCCTGTCTGGGGTCACCTTTCCTGTCTGCAAAATGGGTATCACATTGACTGGACCCCAGCCTCCATCACAGGGACAGCGTTCACACTGCTGTCTCCTGCAGCCCAGTGTGCCAGGGAGCCACACTTCACACGCGGCATCACCACAGAGGCTGTTCTGTCACTGCTGCACCCCCCTGCCCTGAGCCTGACCCCTTATCCATTTCTCGCCACAGAGCCAGTGGAGGAGGACGAGGAGACCCCCCAGCTGATGCGGACCAAGAGCGATGCAGCCTGTGTGATCCAGAGGCGGCCCAGGAGCCGAGCGCCCGGTGAGGCCCAGAGGATCCGGCGACACCGCTTCTCCATCAATGGGCACTTTTACAACCACAAGGTGACGTCCCAGTCTGGCCTCTCCCCTGGGCCCTGAAGCTGAGGCATAGGGAACCAGCCCCAAGCACCATGCAGTCATTGGACCTTCTGTAGTGGGGCCCCTCGATGGTCATCCCTGAATTCACCCTGTTACTATAAATGGCACACATGGCAGCAAAGCCCTGCTGGGTTTCCCAGGTGGTGCTAGTGGTAAAGAATCTACCTGCCAGTGCAGAAGACATAAGAGACGCAGGCTGGATCCCTGGGTCAGGAATATCCCCTAGAGGAGAGCTTGGCAGCCCACTCCAGTATTCTTGCCTGGGAAATCCCATGGACAGAGAAGCCTGGTGGGCTACAGGCCAAGGGGTCGAAAAGAGTCAGACACAACTGAAGCGACTTAGCATGCATGCAGAGCCCTGGTATACAGGTGAGGCTGTGCCTGTGTCTTGATGAAGAAACAGGCTCAGGAGGACAACTGTCTTGCCCCAAATAACTTTTCAGTTCATGACCACAAAGCCTGTATTTTTTCCATCACATGGTCACTGTCAATTCATTCTCACAAATTGCATGGATATTTGGAGAGTGATGCTAAATTTGTCTTTAACAGGTCAATTTTCTATAAGGTTTCTAGCCAAGGTCAGTTCATTGTTTCATGGGCATGTCATGTCCCCTACTGTCATTGTCACTTGGTAGATTAAGCCAGCTAGGTCGAGGTGTGCCCGGGAGCGTGTGTGATGGGTCCCAGAGAACTCACACAGCTCCTGATTCCCAGCACTTAGTCTTTGTCCTAGCCTTTTGTCCAAGTATGTATTGTACTGACCTCAGGAAAAAAAAGACCTCCTTCCCCTGATGACATCATTCCATAAACAAACCCAACTGTAAAAAGGACAAGTGAATTGTTACTATAAATGGCACACATGGCAGTGTGGGTGAGGCCCTGAATGGAGCGTCCTGTCATAGAACACATCCTGCAGCGCTGGGAAGCTGGAAGCCGAGGTTTCCAGGCTCAGCAGCTGCCCTTCCTGATGGTGGTGGGTGACTCATGGGATGGGGGGAGCTGGGCAAAGGGAGGTCTCGGGTCAGATCTGAAGCACAGTCACACAGGTGAGGTCTGCTTGGAGCCATTCAAGCCACTCTTGGGGTACCCTGCACATGGGGATGAAGAATTCAACAAGGCAGGCTGAAGGGACCCTGCTACATCATCAGGACCTCCCTCCACTCCACACTAGGTTTGCAGTGAGTGTTAATGAGGAACAATAGGTTATCGTCACTAAATCTAGGAGGGTGAGTGTGTCAGTCACTCAGTCATGTCCAACTCTTTGTGACCCCATGATACTCTGCCAGGCTTCTCTGTCCATGTGATTTGCCAGGCAAAAATGCTGGAGTGGGTAGCCATTCCCTTGTCAAAGAGATCTTCCTGGCCCAGGGATTGAACCCGGGTCTCCTGCATTGCAGGCAAGTTCTTTACCATCTGAGCCACCAGGGAAACCCAAATCTAGGAAAACAAGGAGTATTTGAGAGTATTTTCTTCAGAGGGGGAGGGAGAGGTGGAGGCAGGGCTGAAGTTAAACAGAGATTAAGAATGTCTGGATTAGCCAAAGGACCAGCCATCTATCTTGAGTATTCTTTTTTTTTTTTATGTGGACCACTTTTAGTCTTTATTGAATTTGTTACCATATTGTTTCTGTTTTATGTTTGGTGTTTTTTGGCCACAAGGCATGTGGGATCTTAGCTGTCTGCCCAGGGGTCAAACCCAGCCCCCTGCGTTGGAAGGCAAAGTCTTAACCACGGGACTGCCAGGGAAGTCCCTGACTTGGGTATTCTTTAATACTGTTCCAAAGAGGTTTAGCCTGCAAAGTGTTAAGTAAGCACCATTTGCTAATATTTGAATAAATATTGATATGCTATTTTAAGGGATTATTTGAAAATTTAGAAAGATTCTTTGCATGGATTTAGGCTCATTCTAATTCTACATTCCTTAAAAAAAAAGAAAAAGGAAGTTTTGATGACTCAAGGTGCTAAGTCATGGGCTTTATCTTCAGTACATTCACTTCTCTAAGAGGTCTGTTGGGCACTTTAAACCTTACATTAGTCATTGCAAATGTCACAGAGACATGGAGAAGTCTGAACACCCTTTAGCCTTTGAAATGAACCGAAGTGAACAGTCAGGGCCTTCATCAGAGTCTTTCATGTCCCTTGGTGCCATCTCGCCAAGAAGGCTTCTTAGCCAGCCAGTCCTGCACTCAACACACTAGCCAGTCAGGTCCCAGTCAGGGTGGCTTTTCCCCAAGTCACAGATTTACCTGCCAAATTTGGATCCATTCTTCCAGGCAGACTAGGTACCTTCCAGGACATGAACTAGTGTCTTAGACATGCTGGACAGTTAATTCACATCTCCTGGAGGAGCAAAGGGCTCCTTCTTTTTCTCCTCACTCTACATCCACTCAGAATCAGTGTCCTTAGAAATCAGGTAACAAAGTACTTGAGTCACAGGCAACAATTAAAAAAATAATAACAATAATAAATTCGTAGAATTAACTTCCTGGACTTGTTATTCCAGGTTTTATTTCTTAGAACTGTACACTATTGCTCCACTTAATTATTTTCTAAAACAGTTCTTACTCACAGTAATGTTGGCTTGATTTCCGGAATGGGTAAACTTGGTACCTGTTTTCAATGCTTTGCCTGTCAGACTCAAGTGTGTTCTGAGGGAGAAACCGCTGTGGTTAGAGACAGGCAAAGAGCCACAGGACCTTAGTTCCTACTTGGAGCCGGTTGGTCTCTTCTTGAGAAAAGAGTTCAGGCCAAAGAAACACTATGTCTTGTTGACATGACCTTTCTTCTCCTAGAGATAGCCTGACTCCTCTGTTTCATATTTCTTAGAAACCAAAAGTCTAGTCGGACTTTCTGTATCACCCAGAGTCATTCAACGTCTCGATTGTGGAGAAAGCAGGTCTGGGTTTGAGGCTGACTCTAGTACTTGGAGATCAGGTGGGGACACTGAACAAAGCCCTCATGTACCCTGAGCCCCAGTACATCCTGGGAAAAGCAGAGCTAGGGCCATGCAGGAGGAATGTGCAAACTGGAATTTGGTTTCAGAAAGCAAGGAGGAGCTTGCCCACAGGGAAGTCAGACACGAAGGGAGGATCCTATGCCATGCTGGTGAAGCACGGGGCTTGGGGCAGCTCTGCCCTTTCTAGATGGGTGACTCTGATGAGCTGCCAACCTCTTCAAGCTTCATGTACTTCTAAGGACTGTTGTGAGGATTAAATCAAAGAATCTATATAAAGTATTTAGCAGGTTTATTACCTGATTAGTGATCATTGAGGGCCTAATAGGCTTTAAGCTTATTCCCCGGAAATTCCCTGGTTGACTTCATGTATGGTGTCCCATGAACAAAGGCAGGATACCTGCAAGAATATCACGGGCCTCCAAAACTGTGCAGAAGCAGTGTGGCTGGAGCATGGGATGCTTGGGAGGGAACCACGTGTCACACGTGCACAATGTGGGAGGAGCTGTGGCCGTCACTGTCTAGGCTGTGGCACGTGCTGTGATACAGAACTGCTCAAAGTTTAGCCTACAAATAGCATCACGGGACATTTTCCTCAAATGCAGATGTTGATGCAGGAGTCTGCACCAGGGAGCCTGAGACTGTATACTGACACAGCTGGTCCAGAACGCACTTTGAGTTGCAAAATGTTTGAAAGGTTGTTTCTTTGGGCAATAGGGTGGAAAATGGATCGAAAGGGCTGCGACTGGAAGGAAAAAGTTGGGAAGCTGATGCAGTATAAGCAGAGGGCCTCACCGCAGGCAAGCTGGGAGAATAGAGCAAAGTGGACAGATTTGCTGAGAACCTTTAGCCTTCGAACCAGCAGACACTTGGTGATTTGATTCTAGGCGGAGTAGAGAGACTCGTTCCCCAACCCCTTGTGAATGACTCACGGCCCTCGTTATTGTTCAGTGACTCAGCTGTGTACAGTTCTTTGCGACCCCATGCACCGCAGCACACCAAGCTTCCCATGGCCCGGGTTCCTAGAAAAAAGAATCTGGCTCTTACAGCTCTTCAGACATCTTTCCTAGAGGCCTCTGTACGATGTGAGCTGTCAAAGCTTCTCTGCTCATGCCTGGATCTGGGCGCAGCTTGTGTGTGGATAGACAGACACAGGTGATGGCAGAGCCCAGGTTCGCCTGCTGTCCCAGGCTGCTCAGTGCCAGCTGGGTGACAGTATGCCCATACCCTGCCTGGTGTCAGCCCTGTGCCCCCTCTGGCCTCACCCTGAACCGCCTCCCCCTTCCTGTGCAGACCTCCGTGTTCACTCCTGCCTATGGGTCCATGACCAACGTGAGAGTCAACAGCACCATGACAACCCTGCAGGTGCTCACTCTGCTGCTGAACAAGTTCCGAGTAAGTCTGGCCACAGGCAGCCTTGCCCCAGATGCTGGGGTTTGTCGTTCTGCTGGGGAGGGGGCTGGCGAAAGCCATGGCTCCTGGTAGAAGGCTAAGCCAAATGCTCTAGGAATTTAGGGAGAGAGAGGGCGGGGAGGATCCCTGGGGATTTGTGTGTATGGCATTGGAGATGTAGTTACTGCCAGGGGTCCTTTCCTCTCCCTCCTATCTGACTTCCTGTCCCTACCTGTGCAGGTGGAAAACGGCCCCAGTGAGTTTGCACTCTACATTGTCCATGAGTCTGGGGGTAAGTGTCTGCCTTTGTTTCCTGATCATAAAAACTAAAGTCCCTGTCCATTTGGCAAGCTCACCGACTGAGCTCCTTCTCTGAGGGCCGAGCTGGCTTGTGCAGCGGGCACAGGGCAGGTGCCCTCCTGGTCTTGGGACACGCTGTGCCCCCACCATGAGCACCCCTCCCAGGCTTATATCCAGGCACACTCGTCATCCCTTTTGGAATCCCACCAGAACCACGGGGTGAGCTGCTCTCTCCAGTAGGTTCAGTGGGGAGGACTGTGCGTCTGGGTCTTCAGGATGGATGGGAAGCCCCTCACCCACTGAGAACTGCTGTCGCAGAGCTTGTACCGCACAGCCCTCTGTCCAGCGCTGCGTGGCCTGGCCTCCCCAAGTCCACTTCCCATGCCCTGCTCCTCCAGCCACTGTTCCTCTCTGAGCTGGGCCTTCACTGAAGGACACGATCCATGTCATCAAGGCAGTGTCCATCACACAACATCTGGCAGCACTGCCAGGGCCCCTGGACATCTGTCTTCCATCCCATTCCCATCCTGGAACAAAAAGACACCGTCCTACCGCCCCTTGAATTTTGTCTACCACCTTCTTTTTCAGAGCGTACAAAATTAAAAGACTGTGAGTACCCACTGATTTCCAGAATCCTGCACGGGCCCTGTGAGAAGATCGCCAGGATATTCCTGATGGAAACTGACTTGGGCGAGGAGGTCCCCCATGATGTGAGTGGGTTTGAGGCTCTGCGAGGCCTCTCCTGAGGGAGGGGCTGGGGGACAGCATGGCGGACTCCTGTGACCTTGGGCAGAGCCCCCTTGGGCAATGCTTCCAGGGCCCCCCATGGCCATCACAAAGGTCCATCCCATCTTGATGGTTTCATCCCACCTTGTTCCTATCAGCCACCACCAGATCCATCAGCTGGCTCAGGGGAAAAAGAAGTTGGGTCTTAGAAAACCATGGCCTGGCCTTTTCCATTCTTTCCAGACAGGTAGAGTCTTCCTTCAGTTGGAGTGTGTTTTGTTGTTATTTACATTAAAAAAAAAAAAAACAATAAAAGCCCCTTACCTAGAGTCTAACTGCACCTTATGGAAAGGACCAAATATGCTGGGCGATGAGCACATTTCCAAACTCCGCTACACAGAATAGGTCTATAGGGTGTGGACCCCAAGAAGAAGGCCTGTGACCCTGTGTCCCTGGGGCCATTTGCAGACTAGTGAGTTTCATTCTGTTGTTAGAAACAATGGCATTCCCACCATCTCCACCTCCACCCTAGAGAACACCCAGAATGACTACTCACTACTGAATAGTCTTCCTAAAATTCAGTTTAATCTTTCCTCCCAGGGATCACAGTTGCCTTTGGGGTCAGAATGGGCTCCATCCTCCCATCCTGGTACACACAGAGCTGTGTTGGGGGCGGGGGGAGGAAGAAGGGCAGGCTCTTCCTTGGAGACAAGATCCTGCTGAATCGGCCACAAGGAAAAGAAAACATTTTTGGCCTCTAATTTAAAGCACATTAAAATGTTCTTGGATTTTCTAGGTCGCTCAGTACATTAAGTTTGAAATGCCGGTGCTGGACAGTTTTGTTGAAAAATTAAAAGAAGAGGAGGAAAGAGAAATAATCAAACTGACCATGAAGTAAGCAGCACTTAAATAGCCAGTCGTGGGTCTGGAACATCAGGGCAAGTCTGCAATCAGAGCAGGGGCTGGGAGAGCTCTCCCTCCAGTTGTGCCAGGTTCACACAGTTCAGGGATGCCTGCTAATCCTGGCTCCCCAACGCCTCCCTCCGGCCCCTTGCTCCATAGTGACACCAGAATGAGATGAAAGCCTTCCAAAATGGGAGCCTGCAGCCCAGGCCACCCATCGAACCTCAGCAGCCTCACCATCACAGGACAGACTCGAGCTGCTGAAAACTGGGCAGGAGAGTCAGGCAGCGCGGGCAGGCCCTGGCCCAGGACTGTGTGTTCTACTGGTGACTCTGCCCTGGAGGTGCCGCCGAAAGGGCCTGCCCGTGCACACGCAGCCTGGTCTGAAAAGTGCCCGTTCACGCTAGCAGGAGTGCTGAGCCTACCCCGAAGCAGCAGTTATTGAGACTGCCTGTCCCCGCTGATGTTTGCAAGTACAGGGGACCAGTTCAATGGGCAGGTGAGTAGGTGTCACCTGCTGGCTTCTAGGGGGAAGCTCCGGCAGGGCCTGGCTGTGTGAGGTCAGGTCGCAAACCCCGATGGTATGTCTCTCCCTCTGCAAGGGAAACTCAGTCCCAGAGTCCCTCTTAGGAGGGGAAAGAGGGAGGCCACTCACTCTGAGAGTCTGCACTCGGGGAACTGTGTAAATCCTGGATTCTGGCTGAATGGTTCTTAAAAAGGCTTCTATGTGTACAGTCAGGCCCCACTCAGGCAATCAGCAGGGACCTCATCAGAGGGAACTGTGTCACTGTAGCGAGAAAGGACCCGGGGGTCACCTGGTCTAGGTCTGCTCAGTGTAGAGAGAGGGAAGAGTGGCCCGAGATGAGGAAGGAATCCACACCACGTGATTATACAGCCAGGGCTTGAATACAGGCTTCCTGACCCCCCTCTGCCACCCTGTCTAATCCAACACACTCCTGTCCATCCTGGAGAATCTTTGGAATAGAAAGAGCCTTCTCCTGTGAAGCTTGACAGGGTCTGCAGCCCTGTTTGACTGCTCCTCGAAGCCAGTGGCCTCACAGGATGTGGGTCCTGGCTCTTCCTTCTCCTTGGTGGAGGAGAGATGGTGGCCACTGATCAGCCGGTCAGGAGCCATGGGTCTCCAGGCCCAGCATCTCTGGGCTCCTTTGCTGTGCTCCTCGCTCCCTGTCCCCTCTGGTACCAGCGTGTCCTCTCGGCTATGTCTCCCTCCAGGTTCCAAGCCCTGCGTCTGACAATGCTACAGCGCCTGGAGCAGCTGGTGGAGGCCAAGTAGCCCACCAGCACCCTCCTCTCCCGAAGCCCCCAGCAGCCAGCGCACACTGACAGGTCACCCAGGTTGGTCACATGGCCGAGGAGTCCAGCATCTGTGCTTCTGCCTGTCCACCTGCCTAGGTCGTATGAGTCCCCTGGCCCTGGCCTTTGGCTCTGAGCTGAGCACTCACGGGGCCCAGTCCTAAGCCTGAGGACCCAGGAACTTGCTGGGTGGGGTCTGCATGTGAGATGGGCCTGGGCTCTGAGCAGCCCTGAAGCTGTGACGTGAGCCAAGTTAAGGAACTAGATGGCATGGCACACCTCTCCATCTCAGGGGAGCAGAACACAGTCTTGCTTCTAGAGTGTGGGCTCCATCTGCTTTTCCAGTCCTGGCCCAGAGCTACTGCAGAACCACAAGCCAAACATGTGAACCACTAGACCATATCCACCCTCGCCTCATGCCGCCACTCAGAAACTCTGCTGGGAAAAGGAAGAACTGCCAGCGGGTATGGGAAGTACAGTGCTCCCAGCTGTCACTTTACCAGGACGTGCCAGGTAAAGCCTCTGATGTCCTCAAGCCTCTGATGTCACTCCATGAGCCTTGCATAGCTCAGTGCCCTGCCAGCAGAGGCCAGACCAAGAATAAGAGCACCAGCCGCCCATCTTCTCTCAGTGGCATTCACGTTGAACTTCCCCAGCAACACCTGAAGGGATTCTTATAAGGAGCTCGCTGTAAGAAACATGTCAGTTGTATCGCACTGAAGAGGTAGACCCACACGACACTGAAAGGATGCTTGCAGGATGGGTGAGAGGCCAGGACATGTCTAGGAACTGCCAGCAGCAGCTTGGGAAGGCCACGCTTCGCCCATCACTGCTCTCCTCGGACACTTGTATGCCTCCTGCCCTCTCTGGGTGTGCGTCAATACTTCCCATCAAAGGGCCACCACTGGGAAAAACTGTTTGAGGAGAAAGGGCTTTGAATCCCCTGGGGCCAAATCCAGAACAATTTGGGCCTGCCAGTTGATGGAAAAATTCTAGAGTGAACAAGAAGGCCTTTACAAAAATTACGCAACAGTTTACATCAGTCATGTAAGGTGTTTGTCCAAAACAGAGCATACGAGACCAGATTCTCCCCATGGGGCCCAATGGATTGTGGATTTAAAGGGAAAAAAAAAACTATAAAGTCTCCCAAAGCCAGAAAGTCAATATGAGTGAGATTCCACCTCTGCCTCATACAGCAGCTCCTCACCAGCACCCATAAAGAACAGAGTTCGGGAGCAGCTGTGTCATTTGAGTCCACTGTTCAGGGTGAACCTCAGACCAGGATTGTCCCACCCTGGCGCCGTGCTCACAGAGGCAGGCGCAGAGATGCCCTTGGGAGGTCTGCCTCAGTTGCCTGTCTCCTTTGTCAGCAGAGTTTCCTAGGTACTCAATAAAGGTGTTGCTATAAGGAACCAAAGGAGTTAGGTCCAGGCTTTTTTTTTTTGCTTGTGTATGTCCACCCTGACCCTCTGCTCTGACCTCTGAAACTTTTGTCCTACATTACTTGTTACAAAGTTTGGTAGAGGAGCTAACACTGAACACAGCCCACCGCTCTTGATGCTGACATGACTCCTTCCTTTCCATGCACATCCTTGGGATTGGTGTGGGGCCTGAGGACAGCGACAGCTGTAGGGCACAAAGGAGGAGGTCTGTGGGCAGCCTGGACAGTAAGTCTTAGGGTCACCCCGAATTGCAGAGTTCCAGCATCAGGAACACCTCGGGAATCTTCTGAGGCTCAAGGGGATGCAACAGGGTCTAGGAGACAGTAGAGAACTGGTCAAACAGGGTTCCCCTGTAAAATAGTGAAATAGCTACCCAGAGAGCTTCCCTGGTGGCTCAGATGATAAAAAATCTGCCTGCAGTGCAGGAGACCTGGGTTCAGTCCTTGGGTTGAAAAGATTCCCTGGAGAAGGAAATGGCAACCCACTCTAGTATTCATGCCTAGAAAATCCTATGGACAGAGGAGCCTGGCGGGCTACAGTCCATGGGTCACAAGAGTTGGACATGACGAATAAAACCACCACCAGCTTCCCAGACCATATTTATAAGTTCAGATCAAGGACAACTGCTGACCACCATTCAGCAGTAATCAAGGGACTACTACCTTGTGCCAGACCTTAGCCACACACCCTGGAGGGTCAGGGTATCTGCAGAGCAGAGAGATGGTGAAGCTCCCAGGAAGGAGGCCCAAGGCTGAGCCCAACTTGCCTAAGACAGCATGTGTGACATTCCAGCCTGAGGACACCTGCTAACCTTGGAGCAGACAGGGCCTGGCACATGAAAAGCCATCAGATGAAGAAACCCTCTGTAAACATTCCCCAGTTGTGTTTTGGGGGTTGGTTGATTGGTTTTGTTTTCTTTTCAGCTGTTACAATATTACTTCATTTAAGGCCTGTCTTGATAAGGGTCACTTGTGAAATAGAAAAGTTATCAAAACTAACTTCTGAATAGCATAGCTAAGAAATCTCTAACAAGGGGAAAAGGTACAGACATACCTCAGAGATATCGCAGATTTGGTTCCAGAGCACTGCAATAGAGCAAATATCACAATAAAGTGAGTCACACAAATTGGTTTCCCATTGCATATCAAAGTTATGTTTAAGCCCTACTATCACTGTGTCTAAAAAACAATGCATGTACCTTAATTTAAAAATACTTTATTGCTAAAAAAAATGCTAACCATTCTCTGAGCCTTTGGCAAGTCATAAGATTATTAATCATAGATCACTGTTATTAACATAATAATGACAGGCTTGAAAATTGTGGTATCAACTGAAAAAAACACAGCCTAAAATTTGCAATTTTTTTTAAATAAGAGGATAATTACTCTACAATATTGTGATGATTTTTGCCATACATCAACATGAATGGACATTGGTTTACCTATGTCCCCTCTCTCTTGAACCCCCTTCCTGAGTTATGTTTTATTTGGGAATTTACTGAGGACCAAACCCCATGGGAGAGCCTGTTTGACAGCTCTGAAGAACTGTTCCAAAAAGGTAAGGGAGGAAACAAGATATGGAGTTTTTGCTTAAAAACAGAACAAAAAACATGTAGTCAAACATCAAAAGATTAATGCTAATCACAAAAAAACAGACATCTCAAGTTAATGATTTTACTGCCTTTTGTGTATGGAAGATACAAGAGTCTGGGCTCATTAAAATTACTCCTTTGATATGCATCTTAACTGTGGAGGGCCAGTATCCTGTTTTTCTCTATCCAGAATTCCCCTCGGGGTACACCCTTGGAGCAGCTGCAATGACTGATGGCTTGATAGCAGGCAACACTTCTTGTTTACAGAAATGGTTGGCAACATGCAACATTTTTTTGTCCGCAGTGAGAATTACCAAAATGTAACACAGAGATATGAAATGAGCAAAGGCTATTGGAAAAATGGCACCAATAGACTTATTCAATGCAAGGTTGCCACAAACCTTCAATTTTAAAAAAATGCAATGTCTGCAAAGAACAATAAAATGAAGTATATGCCTGTACACTTCTACAACCACCTGAGGATTACAAAGCTTTCTATCAACAACATTTGCTTTTCAGAAGCAATTTGAAAAGATGCTAATTCAGCTCACCAGGACACCACAATTTCAGACTTTCTCCTAGGCTCTGTGGTTTCCTGCTGGTTTATGTGGGAGTTCCATGTACCTCTCTTCATAGAGCTTTTAGACCGTTTGTCATACCTTACTTCACTCACTAGTATCTCAGATAGAAAATGTATCCAAAGGTAAAGTGAAGATTGCAGTGATGAGCATCCTCTCCTGGATCAGGACGGTCTTCCCAGGTCAGACCTCAGGAACCAGGGAAAATAATAAACACAAGATAAAACCAACATGATTGCAAAAGCTCTAATCTCAGGAAACACAGGGTAATTTGCCCAGAGCAAATGAGCAGAAGGAATTAAAAAAAAAAAAAAAAAAAAAGCTTGTTTTTCCTGTGGTGATAACCATATGCTACCTGCTTAGAATGTTTACCAGAAGATGGATTAAAGACCTTCCCACTGTTAAAATAAGGCCTTTGGTTCACCAGGGATACACCTGGCCCCTTGGTCCTAGGGAAACAAAGCACGAGGCTTACCCTGTCAGATCAGGTGATTGTGGAGAAGCTAGCAATACACAATGTGCCCATGTGGGCAGGACCCAGGTGCCCACAGCTGCAAGGCAGCAGTGGGATATTTTTGTCAGATGCCCTGGCCCTCCCTCCCAGGAAGGCAGTCAGACTCAAACCTTTCCAAATGTAAAAACAGCAACTGCACGTGCTGTCTTCAGGTCCCAGGACCTGTGATCATCTGGGAGAAAGCCAGCTGCTCATCCGTCCTTGGACTTTGCTCCCTCCTGGCCGGGCTTTTAACAGAGATGTTTTCTGCAAACTCAGGAATGGGAATTCCCAGAGTTTCCTTTCCCAGAGAACCCAAAGGAAACAGAAAGCAAAGTCTCAGGTTTGGAGGGCAGACCTATTGTTCGGGGGCCCTTTGTGGGAGAGAGACGGCCCCTGTTACTGCACTTGGTCCTGGGCTGCTCACATGACCGGCCTCCTTTGCATTGCTGCCAATGCAGACCCCAGACAGCGCTTTCTGGTGTGTGTCTCAGCAAGGGAGTTGGGGTGCAAGGGACAAAACTAGAGTAAAAAGAAGCTGTCTTGCCAAGACGGTTCTCAGTCCGTAACACAACACTGTATCGCAATTATACTAAAAAAAAAAAAAAAAAGTTCTCAGCCCAGAAGCCTCTTCTTCCTGGAATAAGCCCTTCAGAAACAACTGGGCTCAGGAACACTCTGGTCCCTGCTATGAGCAGTTTCCCAGAGAAGCCCTAACCATTAAGAGAGTTTGACCCAATTTTCTCAGAAAGATGTGCTGTTAGGAGAACACAGCCTATCTCTGCGGCCCTGACTATACAGTCCTCCTGTCTCTTCCCCCTTTTTTCCTTTCTGCTTTGTAAATATCTGGGCTTTCCTTGTGGCTTAGCTGGTAAAGAATCTGCCTGCAGTGCAGGAGACCTGGGTTCGATCCCTGGGTTGGGAAGAGCCCCTAGATCTGTAAATATTTACACTGGATCTATAAATAAATAGATCTGTAAATATCCAGTGTGACCAATTTCAATCATTTACTCTGTTTAAAAGTAACCTGGAATTCTATTTGACAGATACTGGTAGGTAGAGGCGAAGAGCATAGGCTCTGAGGCCAAACTGTCTGCCACATATGACAGTTGCTGCGGCTTCTAAGTCGCGTCAGTCGTGTCCGACTCTGTGCAGCCCCATAGACAGCAGCCCACCAGGTGCCCCCGTCCCTGGGATTCCCCAGGCAAGAACACTGGAGTGGGTTGCCATTTCCTTCTCCAATGCATGAAAGCGAAAAGTGAAAGTGAAGTTGCTCAGTCGTGTCTGACTCTTAGCGACCCCGTGAACTGCAGCCCACCAGGCTCCTCCGTCCATGGGATTTTCCAGGCAAGAGTACTGGAGTGGGGTGCCATTGCCTTCTCCGCTTAGGCAAGCTACGTGCCTCCATTTTCTCATTGTTACAGGATTATAACAATTCTTATTTCTTAAGGTTGTGGAAGGTATATGAGCTTTGCTGTAATAACAAATAACAAAAACAGTGGTTACAACAAGAGCGTTTATTTCTCTGGCCTGTTACATGTGACTGCAGGTGGTTGCAAGTGGGCTCATTGGCTCCACTCCACGTGTCTTCTCATCCTGGAGCAGCCACTACTTGGGACATATTATTCTTGAGGCAGAGGGGAAAAAAGAGTGGTGGTAGAAACACAGTGACCCAAAGCTTCTTCTGGAATGGGCTACACGTTGCATCCACACACAGGCAGCTGGCCAACGCCACTCATACAAAGTTAATAGCAGTGGGATGGGCAGTCATTCACCAGGAGACAATGAAAGTCACACAGCTTTAAGCAGGGATGTAAAACTCAAGGAGGGTGGAGCAAATGCTCAGGAACAATCACACCATAGGAATACTGAATGAGGCCCTGCCAGTGCTTCCAACAGTACCTGGAACCTACTAGTAAGCACTCAGCAGGTATTGGCTATTATCATACTGACAAATAAATTGAGAGCATAAAACCCTGCCTGCTTTCTCTCTCTTCTTCCTTTTCTTCTTTATTCCTCCCTCCTCTCCATTCCATATCCTTTTCTATCTCTCGCCTCTCTCCATCCTAAACTCCTACTTGGTTCACTCTTGGCTACCCACCGCCCTTTATATCCTGACTTCTGTTGTCTCCTTTTTAAGATTCATCTTTCTTCATCCAGTTCTCTGCTCCTCTCATCTACACATCTCTGGACCTTCTGTAGCTGGCCCAGTTGTTTTTAGGTACAGGCAAAAGGGATAATCCACCTTCACATGGGATGTGTAGTTTTCACTGGGCTTCCAAGGTAGCTCAAATGGTAAAGAATCTGTCTGCAATGCAGGAGGCTTCAATCCCTGAGTTGAGAAGATCCCTGGAGAAGGACATAGCAACTCACTCCAGTATTTTTGCCTGAAGAATTCCATGGACAGAGGAGCCTGGCAGGATACAGTCTATGGAGTCGCAGAAGAGTTAGACACAACTGAGCAAGTAACGCTTTTCTTACTAGTAAATTTTTTTGAATAAATTTTTACTGTTTTAATGCACATTAAACAAACAGTCCCAGCAGGTCACTTTTGTTCTTGAAACTTTACCTAAACTATCTTTGGCCACTATCCCATTACCCCTACCCCCATCTAGCCACCAGAATCAACCACTTGTAATAATAATTTAATAGTAAAATAACAATGCCTGGCATGCTCCAATCCATGGGGTCACAGAGTCGGACACAACTTAGCAACTGAGCAACAACAAACCATGCCTCATATTTCCTATGTGTTAGGCATTGTGCTAAGTGCCTTACATTATCTTATCTAATCTTTACAGTCTGGTTAGCATCTAGATGACTGAGTTGTCAGTCCCTGTCCAGGACTTAGTCAGTTTCATGCTTTGCCATCTGCAGAGCAGAAGGCTCCATCCTGAGATCTGAACCTTTGATCTAGTCTTGCTTCCACCATCAACCCACTACATATTCCAGGCAAGTTTCCCTCTTAGCCTCATTTTATTGCTCTTTAAGACAGATATTAGGATCTCTGCTTCATGAGACTATAGTAAAGATGAATGACCAGAGAACAGATGTAAAAGCACTTTGTGAACAATGAGACATCTTATAAATTCATTCATTCAACAAATATTTGCTGAGTGCCTGCTATCTTCTAAGCACTGTTCTGAGCACTACAGACATGACAAAGAACAGGAGATAGATCATGACAGCTTTGGTGCCCCCTGTGAAGGAAGTCATGAGGTCTTGTTCTAGAAACATGGGGAACTTTTGCTCTAATAAGAGTAAAGTCTTTTGAGAATTCAGGAAGCTTTTGGAGGATTTTGAACAAAATGAATGACATGATCTGAGTTGCGTTTTTCAGAGGACCACTCTGGGGCTGTGAGTAGATGTAGGAAGACCAGAGAGAAAGCCAATGCAATAATCCAGATAGGAGGTAATAGCAGCCTGGTGGCATTAATAGCAGTGGAGGTGTTGCTGCTGCTTCAGTCGTGTCCAACTCTGTGCGACCCCACAGACAGCAGCCCACCAGGCTCCCCCGTCCCTGGGATTCTCCAGGCAAGAACACTGGAGTGGGTTGCCATTTCCTTCTCCAATGCATGAAAGTGAAAAGTGAAAGTGAAGTTGCTCAGTCGTGTCCGACTCTTAGCAACCTGGTAGACTGCAGCCTACCAGGCTCCTCCATCCATGAGATTTTCCAGGCAAGAGTACTGGAGTAGGGTGCCATTGCCTTCTCCATGGAGGTGTCGAAAGTGGTTCAATTCTGGATATATTTTGCAGACAGGAGATAACAGAGCTTGGTGGAGTTAACAGCAGGTGTTGAAAGTGGTTCCATTCTGGATATATTTTGAAGATCGAGCCAACAGAATTATAGATGGCTTGGAATTGAGTTTGGGGTGAAAAAAGAGACAACAGTGACATCAAGATTTTTGACCTGAGCAATTGGAAAGTTGGAGTTGCCACCAATTGTCAGGATGAAGACTGCTGAAGTAACATGTTCAGTGAAAAATAGTTCCTCTGGGGGTATACCACACATGCAAATGGGCACTGAGTAACTGTATATACAAGTCTAGAGCTCAGTAATACTTGCATCCCAACTTCAGACTAGAGTTACCAGAGACGAAAACCAGGAGCGATCATTACTAAAGAAAAACAGGTGGTGTGTTGAAAATCACCAGACTTGGAGACAAAAAGACACGTTCCAATATGTGGCCATCCACTTACACAGTCTTAACTTGAGCAAACTGCTACTCTAAGCCCTGATTTCCTTAACTGTAAAATGAGTATGATCGATTAACACAACACGGTAAAGCAACTATGTGTGTGTGCTTAGTCTCTCAGTCATGTCAGACTCTGTGTTACCCCATGGACTGGAGCCCGCCAGGCTCCTCTGTCCTTGGGATTTTCCAGACAAGACTACTGAAGTGGACTGCCTTTTTCTCATCCAGGGGGATCTTCCCTACCCAGGGATTGAACCCACATCTCTTATGTCTCCCTGCTTTGCAGGCGGATTCTTTACCCGCTGAGCCATCAGGGAAGCCTCCCAAAAAGCAACTATACTCCAATAAAAACAGTAAAAAAAAAAAAAAAAAAGTATGATCGTTCCCATTTTGAAGGGGCTTTCTGGTATAATTAAATAAGGTGACTCAAAAGTATCAGGAATAGTTTAGGCTCTTCAGAAGTACCTCTATATAATTAGTAATTTATATTTGCACAATGAAGTCTCGGGGTCGAACGGGCTGGTGCTGAGTCCTAAAGCCCTGAAACCCTGGCTGCAGTTCCTGGCCTGTTGGTGGCTCCCCCATCACAAAGGGAGATAACCACAGCTCTCGTGCTCCTGGGAGGCCACACGACGCCTCTCGAGGGATAGGAAATGAAAACAGGAGGAGCGGAGGAAACGAAGAGCGGTTTTTTCCGGTGGGCTCGGACCATAGAGGGTCACTCCGCCAGGATCCTAGAGCGCCCGCGAGGCGCGGACTCGCCGCGCGGCCTGCACTTCCGGCAGCGCGCAGGGCTCGGGGCGAGCGAGCGCGGGCGGCGGCGGTGAGTGGGCCGAGCCCGCGGGGCGCGAGCGGGCCGCGGCGGGGCGGCGCCGGCCGGGGGCGGCGTGGGGCGCGCGGCCTCGGGCCCCGCTAGCGGGAGGCCCCGAAGGCGCCCCGCCGGCCGGGCGCGAAGCGGGTGGGGTGGGCCCGGCAGCCGGAGGGCCCGGCGGGGCGGAGGCCTTCCCCCGCGTCCCGGCGAGTTGAGGCCAGAGGAGGACTGGCCGGGGTCCGAGCCGCATTCCTCTTCGCCGGCCGTCAGGCGCGTGTCCGGATTAAAGAGATTGAGTAAACGCTTGGGTAGCGCGGGGCTGTGCCGAGCAATTAACAGACGTGGACTCCTGTAAATTTCTAACACCCTGATAATGTGGCGGCTTTGTTGTCATCCCAGTTTTTATTGTCGAGAAAGCAAGCACATCCCAGCTAGTCTTGTTCGCATGGCCAACAGTTCCATTCGCTCAAATTTACCTGAATGCCCGCGACTGCCATGGAATTTGGCAGAGCGCCGGTCAGAGCGCTGGACTTGGCATTGCACGTTGGGGTTGCAGTCAGTTCTGCCACTCCGAGTGCAGCCTCTGGGGTCAGGCTTCTAGGGACTGGGAACCTGGCCAAAGTATGCCTACCCTTTCCTTAGAAATGGAAGTAGAATGAAGATAATCCTATAAACCTGCTCTGAGAATGAAATAGAGAGCACAGTGACCCAGGCTACCTGTATGATTTCCTTGTCCATAGTGTTCTAGCTGAATTAGCGGAGAAGGCAATGGCACCCCACTCCAGTACTCTTGCCTGGAAAATCCCATGGATGGAGGAGCCTGGTGGGCTGCAGTCTATGGGGTCTCTAAGAATCGGACACGACTGAAGCGACTTAGCAGCAGCAGCAGCTGAATTAGGGTTTCCTACTAGAACTGCCTTCTATAGTATTGAAAAATAAATATGGGGTTTTTTTTCAATATATAATTACCATTATAGTTATTTTTGAACACCAACATCATGTACCTAACAGATGTCTCCTTGAAATAGATGTTCCACAAATATTTACCAAGTTAAGAAATGAGCAGTGCTCTCTAATTTTGTGTTGTACACAGTTTTCTCTTTCTGGTACTTACCTTAATTACTGTAGATGTAACTGTTAAATACACAGTTAAAATCTCAGCACTATCAGGTCTAGAGTCTCAGTTATACAGTATAATGAAGGAAGAGCAGTAACCATGAAATAATTTTTGTTTTCATTTATTTGCTTTCTAAGCTTGTATGCAAAGACCAAGGTGATAATTCCCATTTTAAAGTCTACTTGCTGACAAAGGAGGTGGAAGTTAGTTCCAATAATGGTATTACCTTTGCAGTCTTAGGTTCTCCCATATTTGTCACCTATTTGGAGTTTGTGCTTGTTGCCATAATTTTAAATAACCTTGTAAGTAATTAAATGAAATTAATTTATTTGAAATTTTGGATTCTTGTAGCATTTAGGTATTTTTTAAATTCCTCCCTATCTTTACGTGTAAACTTACTTCCTTCTCTTCTTGTGTTTTACCTACCACCTTTTATTCTGTTTCATTACACTATCAAATAAAGTTCTTTGGAAATTTTTCCCTCCCAGAAAAAAATTCTCTTGTAGCAAGGTTTCAAACAATTGTCCTTTTTTGGATCATTGGAATCTAGAAGAAATAATAATGAAACATTTCGTTGTTGACATTTTCCTCATCCAGTATTTCTTGAGTAGATTCACAGAAACTTTCCACTCCTTATAGAATAGTTCTTACATTCAAAACAATTTATGCTATAAAGTTAGAACTAAATTGTCCTCCACAGCTGTGAAAGTAGAATGGCTAAGCAAATAAAAATAAACATATTTAATAAAGTAGTATGATTTGTCATTTCTTTATAATTTGGACACCCTAATTAGCCACCCATAAATGACTATCGGCTTAATATGGGAGCAAATATTAAAACATAATGATAATCTGTTACCCAAATTTTGATTGTCTTTTGGAGCTATTTTTTTATTCCCATTAAAATATTATGTTGTCTCTACTTTTTAATCTTTTAGAATTATATACTCATTTGTCATTGCCCAACAAAAATTTGTATTATATATTATCACTTTTTTTGTCCTGTCCCAACAGACAAGAACTCCAAAGGTAAATTTGGTTGTATTTATTAAGTTTAGACTCTGAAATTATTGGGTTTCCCTTGTGGCTCAGCTGGTAAAGAATCTGCCTGCAGTGTGGGAGACCTGGGTTCCATCCCTGAGTTGAGAAGATCCCCTGGAGAAGGGAACAGCTATCCACTTCCATATTCTGGCCTGGAGAATTCCCTGGACTGTATAGTCCATGAGGTCGCAAAGAGTCGGACAGGACTGAGCGACTTTCACTGAAATTATTAGAATTATTTTGCACATATTTTCCCCTAGAATTATCTTTGTTTTCATATATATATTGAATACATTCGTAATTTAAAAGTAGATCAATTTTGATGGGCTAAAGGGGTGTTAAAGTTGAATAACAAATCATCTATAATTTGTTTTTTATTTTTTTCTTCTATACAGAAAATTCTGAGCTGTGTAGGTCTAGGAAGTGGAACACCCTTTCAGAAGAAGAACATAGACCCTCTTAAGAATACATTTGGCTCTTCACCATGCGGTTAGGAAAGCCTAAAGGAGGTATATCTCGGAGTTCAAGCCAAGGAAAAGTCTATGAGAACCAGCGCAAAACAGGCCGGCAGCGGCAGAGATGGGGGATGACTGTCCGATTTGACTCAAGCTTGAGTAGACTGAGAAGAAGCTTGGATGAGAAGCCTTATAAATGTGTTGAATGTGAAAAGAGCTTCAGTCAGAGCTCAACTCTTTTTCAACACCAGAAGATCCATACTGGAAAGAAATCCCATAAATGTGCGGATTGTGGGAAAAGTTTCTTTCAGAGTTCTAATCTCATTCAGCATCGACGCATCCACACCGGGGAAAAGCCCTATAAATGCGATGAGTGTGGAGAGAGGTTTAAACAGAGCTCAAATCTCATTCAGCACCAGAGAATTCATACTGGAGAAAAACCCTATCAGTGTGATGAATGTGGCCGATGCTTCAGCCAGAGTTCCCACCTCATTCAGCATCAGAGAACCCACACTGGGGAGAAACCCTACCAGTGCAGTGAATGTGGCAAATGCTTCAGCCAGAGCTCTCACCTTAGGCAGCACATGAAGGTACACAAAGAAGAGAAGCCCCGTAAAACCCGAGGCAAAAATATTAGGGCAAAAACTCACTTGGTATCATCTTGGAAAGCTGGTAAAGGAAGGAAGTCAGTGGCTGGTCTCCGCTAAGTAAAGGGCCCTGAATCAGCCCTTTTTTAAAAAATAAAAAGTGTTTCTTTTAGAACTGAAGATATTTTTTAAATTTAATAGTGTACTTAAATACTGTATCCTTTCCTAGCATGAGGACATTGGGAGTTTAATGACATTGGGCTCAGAGAAATTATGAGTCCAGCCTTCCTTATTTTTTATGTAACCTACAGTACAAAAAACAGAAAATGTGTTTCTAGAGAACATAAGCTCCTTGATCTCATTCGAAATTGCTTCCTGCATCATTTTGACAAAAAAAATCATGTTTTGATGACATGTAAAGTCTAGAAATTCCAGTGACTGCTCAGTTTCAGGACTTTCCTTGGAAGGAATAATTAAAAGGGAGAAATTAATTCCATCAGTTTTGGAGTTCTGCCGTAGATGAGATTTTATGTTTTTAAAGTTTTGTAGTATATTAACCATTGGTTTGTAAGTATGTCTCAAGATTCAGCATACTAAAATGAATTCATGTTCACAGATTTTTAGTCAGTGAAGTACCTCACTTTGTGTTAGCTTTTTTTGTTTATTTCTCCTGTTTATAGGTAGTTACTAATTAAAGGAGTAGATTCCCTATTTTTCAAATTCTTAGTAAGTGATACTCTGGAAGCCAAAGAGAGAAGTGAATTAGATCACAGGTCTCCTGTTCCTGCTAATGCTGTCCTTTGTGATGGTATTACACTGTGTCACTTGTTTTTAGAAGTTGGAATGTTAGTCCATACCCATGTCTTTGACTTCTTTCAGCTCTCTCTTGTGCTCTGACAAGCTGAGCCAGCCTTTTAGAGCTAAATGAATAAATAAACCAAAATTATTTCTTCAAAATAATCTCAACTTACAAATTAAAAATCTACATTTTATATGCTTCCCTGCCTCCCCCTTTGAGAGCTTCATATAACCCTGGTTATCTTAAATGTTTGCCAGTAGCATAGTGAAGTTTTTAAAAAGTCTAGTGTTACTGCATTGTAGCTTTTCTGAAATCTTAAGTTTAACTTTTCTGAGTTACCTGTCTTATTTATAAGACCAAACAAGTTTCTTATCTTTCATGAGAACAGTGCCAAGTATCAAACATTTTGATCAGCCTTCAGCTCAGGTTTTAATTTCTATTAAATGCTAACATTCTTCTGATTTTTTTTTGTATCTTTCATAATCATATCTGATCCTGCTGTATTAATGACAGTAATCCATAAAAAATTTTTTAAAAATAGAGTATTTTGCATATTACTGCCTTCTGTTTATTTTTCTTCTGGGAAGTTGCTTTGATGTAGGCAGCAACTAAAATCACAGCCTTGGAGGAATCACTTGTTTTGCCTGTCTTTGATTGCCTCAGACTTGAACTTTGCCTCCCTCATGGCCTTGTATTTGAGTGCCAAGTCATGGAAGATGGCTTTGTCAACAGCAGTTTGATCCAATAGGATATTCACAGTGTTGTGTGAGTACAGGCATGCCTTGGAGTACCACAATAAAGCAAATATCATGATAAAGTGAGTCACATGAATTTTTTTTGGTTTCCCATTGTATAGTGAAATTGTGTTTACACTACATTGTAGTCTACTCACTGCAATAGCATTTTGTCTAAAGAACAATGTAGTACTGTAGTTAATATTGTTGCTAAAAATGCTAACCATCATCTGAGCCTTCAGTGAATCATAGCAGTAACATAAAACATCACCTATCATGTAACAAATATAATGAAAACGTTTGAAATGTTGCACAGATTGCCAAAATATGACACAGAAACAAAGGGAGCAAGTTCTCTTGGGAAAATGGCACTGATAAACACTTGATGCAGGGTTGCCACAATCTTTAATTTTTTTTTAAAGCAATAAAGCATAATAAAACAAGGTATGCCTTACAAAGTGATCACAGTTATCTTTTACAAAAGACATTGTTTAGATTTTACTGATATTAGGTCTTCAGACACAGGAAAGCTATTGAATTAAATCTAAAATTGTCAGCAGCAGCAGTATTCCTCCCACAGATTTAAAGGTGAGTTCAATTTTATTTTGACTGAGTCAGTACTCTTGAAAGAAAGTTATACCTATAAAGGTCAAGAACCATACCATCTAGTAAGTTCTTAAGGGAAATTGAAGTATTTGTTCGAACTTTTGACAGGTAGTGGGAGTATGTCTTCAAAATAAAGATACATGGCTACAAACGGTATTTAGGCCCCATGATAGGGAAGGAAAGTGTCATTCTGTTGAGAAAATAAAACGTTTGTTGAGTACTGGCCATGTGTATTTCTACCAAGGACTGGTAGAAAAGATAACTTTTTTTTTTTAAGTGAAAGCAGAAAACAGGTCATAAATATACAGTCTGATTGCCATTCAAATTGGGAGAATTTTCATCAGGTACAGGGAAGAAGGAAGTGCTCTTAGATGACATGTACACTCAAGGAATAGAAACCCTAGAAGTCTGTAGAGGTCAGGTAGCTAGTAAATGAGTGAAGTGAGAAGAGGGCTGTAACCTGAAGGGCACATGCCCATCTAAAAGGATAACCTGACTCAGTTCTTGCCATGCAGAGAATCAGGCCCAGATAGGCCACATCATAATATTTTCAAGACAAACCAGAAATTCAGATTTTAAAATTCACTATACTTCTTACCAGTTTACCACACCTGAACTATCTCTTCAAGGCTCTGTGTGGCTGGCTGTGTTGGAGGCGGAGGTGGAGAGCCTGGTATGGTGAGAGGTAGAGGTACATGATGGAGTGGAAGCTGCACAGCACAGAAGAATCTGCTCAGAGAACAGCAAGTGGCTGCTTTATTGACATTTGGTGTCCTTGAGAGTCAGTACAGTGTGATGCAGTGCTCTGTCCCTGAACCACTTTTCGGAGCGGGTGGGTGCAGAAAGAATTTTTTGGCTGGTAGGGCTCTGGACCTTGCTAATGGTAAAGAATCTGCCTGCCAATGCAGGAGGCACAAGAGACATGGGTTCGATCCCTGGGTCAGGAAGATTCCCCCCTGCCCAGAGAAAGAAATGATACCCCACTCCAGTATTCTTGCCTGGGAAATCTCATGGACAGAGGAGCCTGGTGGGCTACAGTCCATGGGGTCACAAAGAGTGGGACATGACTGAAGGCACATACACAGGGCTCTGGACCAGTAAGAGATAGGCTGGGCCTGATACAGCAGTGATCCAGAGGCATCCCTTTCTTATCCGTCTCCCTCCAGACAGAATACACTCATCCAGGGAAGATGATCCTAAATCCTATACAGTCACTATCGCAATCTGAAAATCCAAGATTGCTGACATCACCACTGTAATTAGAAAGTTGGTCCTGAGAACTTACATGCAGAGTGTGTGTGACAGGACCAGTGACAGCATGGTGTGTAGGCACCAGGAGGACCCACCTGTAAGAGCAAGATCCTCTAGTGCACGGGGGATGGCTCTGCTACCTCACCTTGATTTCAAATAGATGAGTCCTCTTGGACAGTGAACATCCCACCCACAGCCATGGTGAATTCTAGAGAACTTTCCTCTGAAGTCCAGGTACCACATAATGCCTTAGGTTGTGATGCAACTCTGGAGGTGCTGAGGGGACTATGAAACAGGATTGAGACTGGATTTTTCACCACCCTAGAAACGAAAGGGGCTATCCATTTCCTTTTTTTTTTTTCAGGTAAAAATGTATTGAGCAGTTTCTTAAATTCAGAGTTCTATAATAAAATTCATAACCCAGAAATTCTTTTCTGTCAGTTTTAGATAAAGCACAGGGGCTTATCTGGTAAAATAATTAGTTTTGCTTCGTTTTTCATAATAAGTGCAAAATAATTCACTCCAGTTTGAAACTGATAAATTTTGCTACTGAAAGATGAAAAAAGGTGCAAACTACAGAGATACAATTCTTGGTTGCATTCCTTGGAGAGAATCCAAGTGCACATGGCAGTGTTGTCTAAAATTTATATAAAAGTAGGATTAACTCTTGTGATTAGTTTATGAGGTAGTGATTTATATTTTTCTCCTTTGACCTATTTACTTGGTAATATATTGAATAAATTCTAGAAAGTATACCTACTAAGTAATAGGATTTTTTTACTAGTGCTGTTTTATTATTAGCGTTATCTGATAGTATTTTATTCAGAGTGTTTGCATCAGCATACATGAATTAACTTTGTTGTAAGCTTTTTCTTACGTGTTATCTTTGTTGTAAGACATTACTATTGATTACTCCACGTCATAGTTTTTCAGAAACTGGGCCAAGATTGTAGTGGCTTGTTTAATGTGCCATTCTGCCTCCTAGTTTTTTCAAGAGACCGCTCAGGCACAGATTTTTAAAAATTCAGAAATTGGGGATGGGCGTGTTGACTTAAATAAAGCTTCTGAGATGAATATCTTTCTCAGATCTCAGAGAACCCTCCCAGTCATATCTTTATGATCAAGGGAGTCTTCTGGCACGTAAGAAGCCCCTCTAAATTCAGTGAGATTAAAAGGCTAAGTGTCAAAGTTTGACCAGGTAAGTCAGAGAGTGGTCAATATGATGATTTGGGGGCAACAGTCATGGAGAGAAGTCAAGGTTAAGTTGAAGGCCAAAGTCACTCTATATATTCCAAATATGAACAGTGTTAATATAGTTGACTTAGCTTGCACTCTTTCTCTATTTCCTCATGCTTTCTTTTTGCCTTTTTAGTCCAATTTTTGTTTAACCTTTTACCTGCATTTAGTTTTCTATATTAAAATATTTGGTGTAGTTTTCTTTTCCTCACTAGACTTTGATTGAAACAATAGTAAAAACAGAAGCAAACCAAAAGTACAAGAATCTATCATTTTCTACCTGCCAGATTGGTATTATCAAAAAGTGTAAACCCTGCTCTGCTGGCGAAGCTAAAGAGAACCAGCCAAACTCACATTTTGTTGGTGGGGATACAAAATACTGGAACCTCTACAGAGGGCAATTTGGCAATATCTAGCAGATTTATATATGGGTTTACTGTTTGACCTAGAAAGTATGCTTTGGAGGAATTGGTCCCAAAGATACAATAACAAAAGATTATAATGTACATACATGGCAGCAAATTCTTACAGAAAAGGCTCATTTCTCACTGTAAAACATTTAGCTTCAGTGTAATCATATATTCATCTGTTCAGTGATGGGTTTGTTTTTCGTGATTTCCTTATGGCTCTGCTTGCGCTGTAGTTGAACCCCACTTGTCATTTTCAGGGGTCTGCTTGCCTTTATAGAGGACCCAGAAACACGTTTAGTAAGTGCTCTTGAGGAGTTAAGTGTCACCACTGGTGCAAATCAGCAGATCAGATTCCGAGGCTCAATCAGAAACACTCCAGGTCAATGAGGGCACTACATGGGCAAAGGAAATGGAATGTACTCAGTTCCTGCAGTGCTAGAGACCTAGGTTCAATCCCTGGGCCAAGAAGATCCCCTGGAGAAGAAAAAGGCAACCCACTCCAGTATTCTTGCCTGGAGAATCCCATGGACAGAGAAGCCTGGTAGACTGCAGTCCATGGGGTCGCAAAGAGTCAGACACACGACTGAGCAACCTTACCCACTCACTCAGTTCCTGAAGTCTTCATTCTTCTGGGATGCTGGATTCCTTTATTTATTTACATTACCTGAAATAGTCACTAGATGGCAGCAAAGGAAATAAAATGGAAACCAGCTTCACTCTATACATCGAACTTGGATTTTCCCTTGAAAACATCATACTCAACATGCTAACAAATTTGAGGCCACTCTTTACAGTCGGCTAGGATTTAGTAGAATGTCTTTGAGGATACAAACTCAATTTTTTTAATTGAGCATATTTTAGTCAAATTACCTGGATGTCATTTCCATTTCCAGTGCAACTTAGACATTAAATAATGTACAAAGCACAGGGGTATAAGCAAGTCCCTTTCTTATTTTGGTAGGAAAGTAAATCATGTAGGGTGTGTTTTTTCTTAATCGTAGCTATCCTCTGTGCTCCCCTCTTTCTTTGCTCTCCTCTACAGCCTACTCCTTGATTTCTTTATATTTCCCCCTTTACATACCTGGATTCTTTCCTTGGCCCATTCCTTGTTAAAATCCATCAGGCTTTCAACACTCCTCTGCTCAGAAAAACTGTTTCCAAGGATTCTCTGAAAATTCATTCAGAACAGTGGCTCGGGGCCTTTGAGAGGAAGGTTCAAAGGTAAGGCTAGAACCCTTGCCGGGTAGAATGCAGTTGAAGGGACTAACGTTAGAGGACGTTTTAGAGTTGGGTGAACAGCTAGTTTGCTCTCCACAGTTTGAACCTTTGATTCAGTACAACTATTTGAACTTTTTACCATGTGAATGCATTATACTTACAATGTAAATATAAATGTGAAGTCAATTACACTCCTATAGCAAGATGGAAATGGGGAACAGTCTGGGAAATAGGCAGTGTGATCCCAGAGCAGGGCCCAGGCACTGTGTCACTTGTGCCTGGTGGATGAGAGGTCCTAAGTAGCACTGCACTTCATAAACTCACCACCTCTTTTAGAATTTATTCCTATCATCCTTTTCCTGGTAATTTTATTTTCCTCCACTTCTAAAAGGCTAAATTATATCATGGAGCCTACATGTGGGAAAACTTTGTATTCAGTGGTTGTGTACATCTGGGGTGGGGCAGGGAGAAAGGGGCTATTGAATGTAAGAGGCAGTGAGGCAGTGTAACATACCAAAATATCTCTGAATTGGAATGATTAGTTCTGAGTTCTGTATCAATTTCTGTAGAAAACTATGTGCCTCTCTGGTCCTAAATCTGCTCATCTATCAAATAAAGACGAGTTTGGCAGTTAAACCAGTTGTTTCATTTATGATTCTATGGTTGTAAGTTTCTGAAACTGATTTTGGCCAACTAAACAAAAATCCAGTAAAGTTAAGTTGGCCTTCGGGAGCATTACTACAAACAAAGCTAGTGGAGGTGATGAAATTCCAGCTGAACTATTTAAAATCCTAAAAAATAATGCTGTTAAAGTGCTGCACTCGATATGCCAGCAAATTTGGAAAACTCAGCACTGGCCACAGGACTGGAAATGGTCAGTTTTCATTCCAATCCCAAAAAAAGGGCAATGCCAAAGAATGCTCAAACTACTGCACAACAGCACACATTTCACATGCTAGCAAGGTAATGGTCAAAATCCTTCAAGCTAGGCTTCAACAGTACGTGGACCAAGAACTTCCAGATGTAAAGCTGGATTTCAAAAAGGCAGAGGGATTCTGGCAGATTCAAGTTGCCAGAATGCGGTGTATCACAGAAAAAGCAAGGGAATTCCAGAAAAAACATCTGCTTCATTGACTGTGCTAAAGCCTTTGACTATGTGGATCACAACAAACTGTGGAAAATTCTTAAAATGATGGGAATACCAGATCACCTTACCTGCCTCCTGAGAAATCTGTATGCTGACCAAGAAGCAACAGTCAGAACTGGACATGGAACAACGGACTTGTTCGGCAATGGGAAAGGAGTACATCAAGGCTGTATATTGTCACTCTGCTTATTTAACTTGTATGCCGAGTACATCATGCAAAATGCCAGGCTGGATGAAGCTCAAGCTGAAATCAAGATTTCGGGGAGAAATATCAATAACCTCAGATATGCAGATGACATCACTCTAATGACAGAAAGCAAAGAGGAACTGAAGAACCTCTTGATGAAGGTGAAAGAGGAGAGTGAAAAAGCCAGCTTAACACTCAACATTCATAAAATGAAGATCATGGCATCTGTTCCCATCACTTCATGGCAGATAGATGGGAAAATAATGGAAACAGTGACAGACTTTATTTTCTTGGGCTCCAAAATCACTGCAGATAGTGACTGCAGCCATGAAATTAAAAGACATTTGCTCCTTGGAAGAAAAGATATGACCAACCTAGCAGCATATTAAGAAGCAGAGATATCACTTTGCAAGCAAAGTCAGTCTAGTCAAAGCTACGGTTTTCCCAGTAGTCATGTATGGATGTGAGAGTTGGACCATGAAGAAGGTTGAGCACCGAAGAATTGATGCTTTTGAACTGTGGTCCTGGAGAAGACTTGGACTGCAAGGAGATCAAACCAGTCAATTCTAAAGGAAACCAACCCTAAGTATTCTTTGGAAGGACTGATGCTGAAGCTAAAGCTCCTTTGGCCACCTGATTCAAAGAGCCAATTCATTGGAAAAGATGCTAGGAAAGATTGAGGGCAGGAGGAGAAGGGGACAACAGAGGATGAGATGGTTGGATGGCATCATAGACACAATGGACATGAATCTGAGCAAACTCCAAGAGACAGTGAAAAACAGAGGAGCCTGGTCTGCTGCAGTCCATGAGGTAGCAAAGAGTCGGACACAACTTACAGAATGAAAAACAGCAACGTGTGCTTGACAGTGAGCCAGAGTCTCTGACATCAGTCTTTCTTTGCAATCTATTTTTGCATCTGTTTTCCTTTCTAGTAATCTATCAATGTTGCTAGGAATGTGTCAGTTTTACCCATCTATAAAAAAAGTTGACTTTTTCTATTTACACTTTTAAAATTAAGACTATGACTTTAGAACAATTGTGGGTTCACACAGCAAAATTAGGGAGAATGTACTGAGATTGCTCATATGCCTCAACACGTGAATAGGCTTTCTGTTATCAATCCATTATTCAGATTGGCTTCTTTAACTTAGTAATATGCATTTACAATTCCTCCATGGCTTGGTAGTTCATTTCTTTTTAGTGCTGAATAATATTCCCCTGGATATAACACAATTTATTTTCCATTCACCTATTAAACGACATCTTTGTTGCTTCCAGGTTTGGGCAGTTATGAATGAAACTACTTCGAATATCTGCATGTAGGTTTTATTGTGTGTGCATGCTAAGTCACTTCAGTTATGTCTGACTCTTTGTGACCCTATGGACTGCCAGGCTCCTCTGTCCATGGGGATTCTCCAGGCAAGAATACTAAAAGATGTGTTAATGCCCATCTGGGCCTTTGCCATTGTATAGGCAACATCTGGGTCTTGCTCTTTAAAATGATGTACAATGAGATGAATTTTTCACTTGTGTATTATCACTTGAATTTCTTTTGTTATTATCTGCTCCTATCCTTTGACCACATTTCTTTTAGAGTGTTTATATTTTATTTACTGACTTGGATGATCTTTTTTACATATTAGTGATGTTAATTCTTTCTCTCATATAGTCCCAATAGTTTTCAATATACAGAGGTTTGAATTTTTACATAGTTATATCTATTATCTCACTAATTTTCCTTCTCCTCCTTCTTCAGTTTTGTGCTTAAGTTGTTTTCCATTAAGTGAAGTGAAGTGAAAGTCACTCAGCTGTGTCTGATTCTTTGCGACCCCATGGACTACAGCCTGCCAGGTTCCTCTGTCCATGGAATTCTCCAGGCCAGAGTACTGAAGTGGGTATCTGTTCTTTTCCCCAGGGTATCTTCCCAACCCAGGGATCAAACCCAGGTCTCCCACATTGCAGGCAGATTCTTTACTGTCTGAGCTACCAGGGAAATCCATTTGCCACTAAGAGATTAGTTAAATAGACATCATACCTTTCCATGGTTTCATTTTCCATGTTTAACTCTTTAATTCAAATAGAATTGATTTACTGTTACATTGTGAACTGAGTACCTATTTTTATAAATACTTCAAACACCAACACTTACTTGTGAAACTATATTTGCTACATAATAATTTATTAAATATTTATAGATTGTTTGAAGGCTACTTTTCTATTCTATTAAATTATAATAATTTTATTTGGAAACCATCAGTTCAGTTCAGTGACTCAGTCGTATCTGACTCTTCGTGACCCCATGGACTGCAGCATGCCAGACTTCCCTTTTCATCACCAACTCCCAGAACTTGCTCAAACTCATGTCCATTGAGTTGGTGATACCATCCAACCATTTCATCTTCTGTTATCCCCTTCTCCTCCTGCTTTCAATCTTTCCCAGCATCAGGGTCTTTTCCAATGAGTCAGTTCTTCACATCAGGTGGCCACGGTGTTGGAGCTTCAGCTTCAGCATGAGTCCTTCCAATGAATATTCAGGGCTGATTTCCTTTCGGATTGACTGGTTGGATCTCTTTGCTGTCCAAGGGACTCTCTAGAGTCTTCTCCAACACCTCAGTTCAAAAGCATCAATTCTTCAGTGCTCAGCTTTCTTTATGATCCAACCCGTGCATCCATACATGACTACTGGAAGGCATAGCCAGCTATTAATGCATATGTGCATGCTAAGTTGCTTCAGTTGTGTCCAACTCTTGGCAACCCCATTCACTGTAGCCTGCTAGGATCCTCTGTCCATAGAATTCTCCATGCAAGAAGAGCGGAGTGGGTTGCCATGCCCAGTCCAGGGGATTTTCCCAGCCCAGGGATCGAACCTGCATCTCTTAACATCTCCTGCATTGACAGGCAAGTTCTTTACCATTAGCACCACCTGGGAAGCCCAAAGCCCATGATGCCAGCTTTCAAAAGCACAGCTTTTATTTCAAAAGTAAAAGGAACAAATGCATGCTGGGCTCCTCTGTGGTTTCCTGCCACTTCACAAAATAGAGATTTCAGAGGCAAAGCCACTTGTGACACACACGACAAGCAGTTAGAGAAGTGTTCTCAGTTGTCTTGCTTCACATGCACTGCATCTTTCTGACTCTCTGTACAGACACAGGGTCTTATAAAGTTGATTCCAGCTGAGTTCTGTTTACCTCACCTCGTCACACTAGCTTCATAATATTTACTGTTTTTAAAGGGCCATGGCATTCTAATAGCCAGAGAGGTGGTAGAGAGACATGGGAGTTGGGCTAAGAGGAATACATTTTAGGTGAGGAGGAAGACCCTTATAATCACTACACATCTCCATTTAGTCAGCAGTGAGCATTCTAACTCCTGCAGATCAGGCTTTTGCAAAAGCCTGCTCACTAACTTGGGGCATTATTAGCACAAAAGTGATTCCCCAAGCAAAGAGTCCTTTGGGGCCTCTATTTCTCCTGGGATGTACTCACTCCAACCTGTAGGCCTTTCTCTTAACTATCATAATTCCCCTGGAACCCATCTGTCTCTGATCTACTAGAGGAAGTTTAACAAAGGTTCCTAGAGTCATCTCTGGCCAGAAACGGTTCCTGAAAACTTGTCCCAGAGCCTCTGCACTCCCTGGAAGCACCCACTGGGAGACTTGCTTCCACGAGATAACAAAGCCCACAGAGACAAGCAGATAATGGCCGGACCCCAGGATCCCTGAAGACATGGCCCAGGGCTCAGTCTCTATCTCCAAGATCCAGAGACTTCTTTTTGGCCCTCAACTCACACTTTCTGGGAGTAATTAATACTCAAGAGAAACATCAATAAACTTCGGAGCCAGAGTTCCAGGGCGTAGGCCTCCAGGGTGAATCTGTTTTGCGCTGGGGATACACAGGCTTCTCTCCTACGCTATCATGTTTGTGTCTGCTGTTTCCCTTGCTGCTTCACTGAGTGCTGGGCTGTGGGAAACACAGCCAAGAGTGCAGAGGGTGATCTGTGAGCAATCACAGTAGGAAAGCTGAGGTTCCCTTGTGGAAGTATCACAGTGTTTCCACATTGCTGTGTGTTTTAATATTGATACCTAATTTGCCAAATGCTTTTCCTATATATTGGTCTTCATCCTCGCAATGGCCTCAAGTACATATCATCGCCAACAATTACTAGTCTGGAGGCTGTTTCTGGGATACAGATCTTTGACCATACATTCTTACATACTGGGCCTTAAGTTTTATAGGATGGCTCTCCCAGGTGTGACTGCTGGATCATGTTCTAAATGTCACTAGATACTGCCAAGTTCTATTTCAAGAAATCCACGAAGGCTGTAGCAATTCACATGTCCACAGCAGAGGAACAGGCCTTTTTCCAGTAACCTTTGCTTATTCTTACTGTTACTGTTCTTTTAAGTGTTGGCCAATATGAGATAAAATGCTATTTCAGTATTATCTATTATTTACTTTGCATTTTTTGATTACCAGTGTATTTCAAATGAACATTGCCTCTTCTGAGCTGTGTCCCTTACCATTTTGTCTTTAGCTCTTCACTGTTGGAGATTCTCATCCCAGTTCTGAGTTTATACTCAGCTGTAGTGGATGCTTCTCAAATACGCTTTCTGTCTCAAGCATGGCTTATTATCCAACACTGTTTCTCTTCTTTCATTGCTCAGATTGTCCCAGCATTGTTCTTTGAGAGCTCTTTCAGTTGGCTGCTGTTTCCCTTTGCCATATCCCTATCACTTGGGGATTTTTTTTTTTAGCACGTCCTTTTTTCTTCTTTATTCTTACACTACAAGATGTTCTATGTTTATCTTGTATATTTCCTGTGATTTCCATTGAAAATAGTAGTAGGAACCATGACCTGGGAATGCTAGGTCTGTTCATTGCTACTGGGGTGTCACTGCTTCTAAGCCTTCTCAGCTGAAAGATTAAGGAAACATGTTTAATATCCTATAAACAAACAAATATTTCTATATGTAACCATATATATCTACATTAAGCTAAACTTCAGTTCATATGGATCTCTTCAACTCTAATCCATGACCACATGGATCATTCTTGCTTTCTTCCCTTGATTATCTGTATCTCCAACTCCAACAACAGATAACCTGGCTCCTGCCATCTGCTAATCATTTCCTCAATTGTACAATTCCATTATATATGTAGTGGTTTCAGAATTGTTAACCCATACCCCTGAGGCAGACAACTTTATCAACTAGAGTATAGTACTATGTATTTTCTTAAGCCTTTAGTCTCACAGATTATACTCACATCACAGTTTCTCAGGTCAGCAACTTTTCCCCCCTCTGTAAAGTTTTTGTATACATTTGTATACAGTTAGATTCTTTAGTTACATTCTACATTCCATTCTGGGATACTCTGACTTCCTAAAGAATTTTAACTTGAATACATTAAGATTTATTCTTTGTACTGTAAAGTGCTATGAGTTTTGACATATGTGTGTCATATTCCTGCATTTACAGTACCATATAAAATAGTTTTACCATGCTAAGAAATCCTCAGAGCTTCACCTGGTAAACTAATCCCTCCCACTTTCCCCCTGAATGCCTTGCAACCACTGATCTGTTTATAATATTTATAGTTTTGTCTTATTCAGTGTCATATAACAGGAATCACACAATATGTAGCCTTTTCAGATGGGTTTAACTTAGTAATATGCATTTAAGATTTATCCATGTATTTTCTTGGCTTGATGGCTCATTGTGTTTTTTTTTTTTTTATTAGTGAGTATTGTTCCATTGTATGGATATACCATGGTTTGTTTATGCACTGACACACTCAAGGACATGTTGGTTGCTTTCAGTTTTTGCCAATATTGAATAAAGCTACTATAAACATTTATGTGCTGGATTTTAGCTTTCAAATTATTAAATACCCAGGAGTGCAATTCCTGGATTTTATGGCAGTAGTGCAAACTTTGTAAGATATACCCAAATTATCTTCCAAAGTGGCTGTACCATTTTTCATTTCCAGCAGCACTGAATGAGCGTTCCTGCTACTCTGCATCCTCACCAGTGATTGGTATTATTAGTTTATGGTTTAGTCATTTAACATAACTCACTGTTGAGTTTTCAACCCCCTAATGATGAATGATGTTGAACATCTTTTCACATGCTTTTTTGCTGTCTGAAAATCATCAGTGAGATATCTGTTCAGATCTGTTGTTCATTTTTAATCAGATTATTATTGTTGAGTTTTAAAAGTTCTTTGTATATTTTGGATACTGTATTTTATAATGTATATTCTGCTGTTCGGCCAGTAAAAGCATTCTGTAATTTTTGTCAATTGTATCTATTTAGTTAATGGTGACATTGAGTTCTTCCACGTACTTGCTGACTTTCTTTTTCCTGGCTGAATTCATTATAAATAGAAGAGTCTTGAAGTATCCAATTATATTTTTGGATTTATTTCTCATTAATTCTGCCCCTTTTGTTCTATGCATTTGAGGTTCTTTGACATACATTCAGGAATTTTGCATCTCGGTGAATTAATGTTTGTCAGTACAATGTTCCTCTTTATTCTTGGTAATTTTCCTGGTTTTCTAGTATACTTTTTCCTGATATTAATATAGCCACACCAGCATTATTTTGATGAATGCTCACATACTATATTATTTTCCATTCTTTTGCTTATAACAACTGATATCATATTTGAAATTAGTGTCTTGTAAACCACATACAGTTTGGTCATGTTTTATTTGTTTATTTGTACTTTTAAAATTAATCTGATACTTTCAACTTTTTACTGTGGTAAAAAAAACATACAATTTACCATCTTAACCATTTTAAGTGAACGGAAATGTTAACTCTATGTACATTATTGTGCAGATCTCTAGAATTTTTATTCTTATGAAACTCAAAGTCTATATCCATTTTAAAAAGTCCCTTCCTTCCAGCTCCTGGCACCCACTATTCTACTTTCCTTTCCTAAGAGAGTGACTGCTCTAGATTCCTCATGTAAGTAGAATCTTATAGTATTTGTTGTGACAATCTATCTTTTCATTGGTGTGTTAGGTCATTTCAATTGAATATAATTATTGATATGCTTGGATTTTGGTCTACCAAAATGACTTATGTGGTTTTCCTGTTTTCCCTTCCTCTGTTTCCCCAAATTTTGCCTTTATTTGAATTATTGGTATATTTTTATTAATCTACTTTAATTGACAAAGTGTGCTTTAGTATATCTCTTTGTATAGATTGTTTTTGGTGACTACTTTGAAAATTACAGTTTACACATTTGACTTTTCACAGCCTAACAGAATTAATACTTTACCTCTTAAGTGACATTTTGTCTTAAAACTGTCTTACAACTGACATCTTGTCTTACAACCTTTACCCCCTATATGCTACGGTTGTCTTATATTTAGATTTTTTTTAAACTTGCAGATGGTGTTTTATATTTTGCTTTCAATCATCAAATATATTTTAAAGAATTCAAGGATAGAATAACCTATTATATGTACCATGATATTTACTATTTCTCTTGCCTATTATCCCTGATCTACTATTTGTTTTTCTGGTATCATTCCCCTTAAACTTCCTTTAACAATTCCTTTACAACAGATCAGCTGGCAGCAACTTCTCTTAGTTTTCCTTCATCTGAGAACACCTTCGTTTCGCTTTCATTCCTAAGCCCCTTCTTACTAAAAATACATTTTCAAGCTAACAGTTCTTTTCTTTCAGCAATTGAAACTGTCATGCCACTTCCTTCTGTATTTCTGGTTAAAAATGAAGTCATTCAAATTGTTCTTCCCCTACACATACTGTGCCATTTTTTCCTGTGATTTCAAGATTCTTTTTTTGTCTTTCATTTCAACAGTTTATTATGATTAATCTGAGCATGAAATTTCTTTGGGCTTATTCTGTTTCAGATTTGTTCAGCTCCTCGAATCTGTGGGTTTAGGTGGTTTGCCAAACTTAGCAAGTTTTCAGGCAATATATCTTGGAATATATTTTTTCAACACTCCTGCTGCAACTAAGACCCAGTGCAGCCAAATAAAATAAATAAATAAAATATGTTTAGAGACTTCCCTGGTCAGGTCACAGTGGCTAAGACTCCACATTCCCAATGCAGGGAACCCAGGTTCAATCCTGGTCAGAGAACTAGATCCCACATACTGCAGCTAAGACCCAGTGCAGCCAAATAAAATAAGTAAGTGTATGAAATATTTTTCAGCACTGAACTCTTTCTGCTGTCCTTGAACTCTGATGACAAGAATGTTATACATTTTGTTGTTTTCCTATGGGTTACTGAGGCTCTGTTAATTTACTTTAAATATTTTTTCTCTTTATTTTCCAGGTTAGATAATTTCTATTTATACATTTTCAATTTTACCTATCTCCATTATGTTTCTGAGCTCTTTCAATGAGTTTTATATTTCAGTTATTATAGTTTTCAGTTCTAACATTTCCATTTGATTCTTCATTACACATCATTTCTGAGTCCTTCTACCTATCTATTAATTTTAAAAGTGCTTGCAATTGCTTGAGAGAATATTTTAAGTAACCAATTTAAAATAAACAAATGGGACCTAATTAAAATTAAAAGCTTCTGCACAACAAAGGAAACTAAAAGCAAGGTGAAAAGGCAGCCTTCAGAATGGGAGAAAATAACAGCAAATGAAGCAATGGACAAACAATTAATCTCAAAAATATACAAGCAACTCCTGCAGCTCCATGCTAGAAAAATAAATGACCCAATCAAAAAGTGGGCCAAAGAACTAAACAGATATTTTTTCCAAGAAGACATAAAAATCGCTAATAAACACATGAAAAGATGCTCAGCATCACTCATTATCAGAGAAATGCAAATCAAAACCACAATGAGGTACCACTTTACACCAGTTAGAATGGCTGCCATCCAAAAGTTTACAAGCAATAAATGCTGGAGAGGATGTGGAGAAAAGGGAACCCTCTTACACTGTTGGTGGGAATGCAAACTAGTACAGCCACTATGAAAAACAGTGTGGAGATTCCTTAAAAAGCTGCAAATAGACCTGCCATATGACCCAGCAATCCCACTGCTGGGCATACACACGAAGGAAACCAGAACTGAAAGAGCCACGTGTACCCCAATGTTCATTGCCACATTGTTTACAATAGGCAGGACACGGAAGAAACCGAGATGTCCATCAACAGACGAATGGATAAGAAAGCTGTGGTACATATACACAATGGAACATTACTCAGCATTAAAAAAAATTTATTTGAATCAGTTCTACTCAGGTGGATGAAACTGGAGCCTATTATACAGAGTGAAGTAAGCCACAAGGAAAAACAACAATATAGTAGACTAACGCATATATATGGAATTTAGAAAGATGGTAACGATAACCCTGTATGCGAGACAGCAAAGGCGATGCAGATGTATAGAACAGTCTTCTGGACTCTATGGGAGAGGGCAAGGGTGGGATGATATGGGAGAAGGGCATTGAAACATGTAAATTATCATATGTGAAATGAATCGCCAGCCCTGGTTTGATGCATGATACAGGGTGCTCAGGGCTGGTGCACTGGGATGACCCAGAGAGATGGAATCGGGAGGGAGGTGGGAAGGGGGTTCTGGAAGGGGAACACATGTATACCCATGGTGGATTCATGTCAATGTATGGCAAAACCAACACGATAATGTAAAGAAAAAAAATTAATTAAAAAAAAATAAATAAATAAATAAAATCTTTGTCAGATAATTCTAAAATCTATGTCCTGTCAGCATTAATGTCTGTTGATGGTTGTTCCTTATAAGAACTGAAATTTTCCAGTTTCTTCATCTGCTGAGTAATTTTGAACTGGGATGTCATGTTTTTAGGCTCTCTAGGTTTTTTTTTTTAATCCTTTGAAAAATGTTGATATGATATTTTGCCAAAAAAATATTGACCAGATTAAACTCAGGCCATAAGTTCCCTCCCATCTTCTATAGGCTGTGTCTTCAATGTCAGTTTTAAAAGCTTTGCAGAGCTATTCAGAACTGTCCCACATGTGCATCCAATGGTAGTCTGGGTTCTGGCCAGAGATTTTTCTGGAAATTCAGTTTTCAAAATCTTTATTATACTGATTAGGATCATTCATGATAGTCATGCACAGTTTGGAAGTAATTCTTAGAATTATTTAACAGTTTAACAAGATTTCTTTCCTGAGTTTCCCTGCTCATCATAATCACTTCAGTGTATTTCATTTCCTTGAAGTGCCTCTTTTAGGTTCCATGTCCAGGAACATGGGGCCTTTGTTACTCTTCTCTGCTGCTCACTTTTGTTGATTTCACCTGTGTCATAGAGTAAGCAGCAAGAGGATGAGAGGATAAAGACAGGGTAAACTCACCACTGATTTGGTGACACTGTAAACTCTGGTCTTCTCTCCAGTCCTCCTACTATTGTTCACTCTGTGGAGTCCTCTGATGGCCACTCCATCCATTCTGCTTCAGAGATGCACAGCTGCCTCTCTGGAGATAGGGGGGAACATGTTTTCTCCAACTTACCTGGAATAATTCCTAGAATTACTTGCTGCTGCTGCTGCTGCTAAATTGCTTCAGTTGTGTCCGACTCTGTGCGACCCCATAGACACAGCCCACCAGGCTTCCCCGTCCCTGGGAGTCTCCAGGAAAGAACACTGGAGTGGGTTGCCATTTTCTTCATCAATGAGTGAAAGTGAAAAGTGAAAGTGAAGATGCTTGCCGGGGTCCAGCCCCAGTGGGTCCGGGGGTCTTGAGGGATGAGTGGCGTCGGAGGAGGAACTGAGCAGAGTCGATGTGTGGTGATGGAGCAGTCTCTCCGTTTATTGTTGTTGGTTTACAGTTTTATAGCCAAAAGACATCCCCATTACATCATTACATCACCTATCATTCTATACAATTTTTGTTTTCTACCTTCCATAGCAACCTTATCATTGAGTTCATTCCCCAATCTATCATGAAACATTCCCTTTGCAGAAGTCAGATTTTTATGTAATTAGATTTAACAATAGTATGTTTACCATTTAAATGTCTTCAGTATACTTCATTCAATCATGATAAGTACATCAACCTAAGTAGAAATGTTACATTCCTCTTATCAGGTAAAACTATGTAGAAGCTAGAGGGAAGGGCTAAAGCTTGAGACTGTTTATTCTAGTAACCTACTTCAGTTCTTAGGAGGAAAGAGGAAAGAGGACAAAGAGACAGTTTAGAAAGAGGAAAGAGGACTAAGAGACAGTCAAGCAGCACTGCTTCAGCAATAAAACCCTATTAACCTTATAACTACTATAATGAATTCCTATGTCTGCATTATCCTAAGGCAATCAATATCTCCAACTATGCTGGCCACAATTATGAGCATTCCTAAGTCCCATTCCAGCCTGATTTCTTCAAGGAAGAGAGCCTCCTCCGTGGAGTGGTCAGGGGAGTGGGAGGTGGAAAGGTGACCCAAGTATGAGCCTTTCTGGTGGTGGCCTTGCCATGACCCCCAGAGAACTCTTGGTAAACTCCCCAGTAATTAGTAGGAGGAGTAGTAATCTATTTAAATGTCCCTTTCATTCCTCCTTAGCCCCTGGGGAAGGTGATCCACCTTCCCGGATCCTCTGGTCAATAAGGTCTGGGGGGATTATCTCAGGACGAATTCTTTCCAACTGGGACTGACCTACTGAGATGAGCCAATGTTCCGAGCATGGACAGAACTCCCAAGAAAAATACCAGGGGATGCCTATCCCAGGATGTCCCATAAAGAAAGTCAGCTTTGCAATTTCTTTCTTAGTCTCGTGACCTTGTCATCCGAGCAAGGGGACATCCTGATGGCTCCCAGCATCACCGGAGGGTGGGGGGGGCTAGTCCAGGATGCCCCATAAAGAAAGTCAGCCTTGCAATTTCTTTCTTAGTCTCGTGACCTTGTCATCCGAGCAAGGGGGCATCCTGACGGCTCCCGGCAGATGCTCAGTCGTGTCCAACTCCTAGCGACCCCATGGACTGCAGCCTACCAGGCTCCTCCATCCATGGGATTTTCAAGGCAAGCATACTGGAGTGGGGTGCCATTGCCTTCTCCACTAGAATTACTTATTTACTCTTTATTTCTGCATATCACCTACATCCAATCCTGGCTTGCCAGTTTCTGAATACTTCTGATCCTGACTCATTTCCCTTTTCCTCCAGTCAATGGATTCAGTCTCAGTGTCATTAAATGACATGAATGCCTTTTGTGTTGTAACTGCTTTGTCTATCTTTGCTCTGAGTTCAAAGAGCAGACTTACTGAGTTTTGGTTGGGTTGGGGGAGGGGATGCCTGATAACTACATTCCTGTATTAATTAATTAGAGCATCAGCAAGAATGAAATATTTTATGATTTCTCATAGGTGTAAAAGTTTCACAGAAAACATTTCCAAGTTGAACTAAACAATGAAAAAAAGTACTCCCTAACAAATTAACTCTCTGATAATTTATCACCACTGGAGTGACTGGCAAGCTAGGAAATAAATGTATTACTTTCTGTCTCAAGTTCAAATATATGGAGAAATTCCCTGTGGTGGCTCCTTACTCATGGTGTTCAAGGATGACAAGAGTCCTGTGGAGTCCAGAATTCCCTGAAAATGCTTGCTTGTGCTCAGTCATGTCCAACTCTTTGCAGCCTCATGGACTGTAACCTGCCAGGCTCCTCTGTCCGTGGGGTTCTCCAGGCAAGCACAGAGGAATGGGTAGCCATTTCCTACATGAGGGTATCTTCCCTACCCAGAGGTCGAGCTTGCATCTCCTGCATTGGCAGGCAGATTCTTCCCCACTAGCACCACCTGGGAAACCCTTCCTTGAAAATGTTCTATCACAATTACCACTAACTGGCTTTGCTCATGGATGTCAGAATCAATTGACACACAAAGTAGGCAAAGTAAGATTCATTTTTCACCTTTCTTCTGCCTCTTTGTTCTTACTGTCCCCACTTCCTACAAACAGCTCGTTTTTAATAGTTTAAGGCTTTAGGGCTTCTCTGGTGGCTCAGATGGTAAAGAATCTGCCTGCAATGCAGGAGACCCAAGTTCGATCCTTAGGTCAAGAAGAAACTGTGAAGAAGGGAATGACTACCTACTCCAGTATCCTTGCCTAGAAAATTCCACAGACAGAGGAGCCTGGTGGGCTACAGTCCATGGGGTCGCAGAGAGTCAGACCACGACTGAGCAACCAACTTGAGGCTTATTTGCCACTACATTGATTTGCTTATACTCCACTTTGTTCCTGGATGTAAAACAGCTTATTTTTTCCTCAGTTTCATTTTTCTCACTGCTAATCTTTAAAGACTAACTTACACTTACTAGAAGTGGAATGATGTCAAAGGAATGAAGTATTTCATTCAACCAGTCACAATATATCACTTGATAACTTGTTACAAATTCAAACTCTTGGGTCCCACCTATAGAACAAGAAACTCTTGGGTTGTAGTCCAACAGTCTGTGTTTTAACAGGCCAAGTGACATTGATGCATGCAAAACTTGGGGACCATTGCAAGTGTTGATTTAATCATTGTCTGGCACTGGCAGAGGAGGAAGAAGAGTGTGTTCCTGATGTGGATTATTTGCCAAATTGTAAAGGCCTATTGAACTGGTTACTCAACAATGCTTGGAAGAAGACTGGTCACTAGCAAGTGGCTGGGCAGAGTGGGGAGAGGAGACAAAGTATAAATGTTGGACAAGGTGGATTGACAATGCCAAAAGTCTTCATTTCATCTCTCCCTGCTCCATCACAGTAATCTCGATGGATGCTGTAAACACTCTGGCAGTTATCCCAAGTGGCACTTTTCTAATAGAAACCCATTCATTGTTCTGCTAGGTTTTTTTCTCCTTCAAAGGTCCTGGGAGCACTTGACAAACACATTTTTAACAATAAGAAGTCACAAATATGGCCTTATTCTCTTCTCCATGTATTACTTCAATAACCCACTGAGACTTCTTGGCTGGCTTTTACAGTTCTTAACATCACATAAACTTTTATTCAGCCAAACCTGGTTTTTGTTAACATAATACAATTACTTCAATATTATAAATAATCTGAAATCACTATGTCTTGTGATGGACATGGAATTATATGCTGCACTAGAATTTATAATTGAACAAAGTTTGTCCTTTTTTATGAAGCCTTCCTCTATATCACTGTAATCTACAAGGGAAATAAGGAAATGGTGACTGGTTAAACAAAACTTCTGTTATAAGAAAAATTCTTTCTTCAGAGAAATTTTGAGAGAGTGGAATATGTCCATGGCAATACTGAAATTGATCCTGGTGATCCTACATTGGCATTTTCATCTAAACATCATGAAAATAAAGAGTAGGAAAGTATGTGCAGAACGAACTAAGTCGCTTCAGTCATGTCCAACTCTTTGTGACCCCTTGTACTATAGCCCATCAGTCTCCTCTGTCCGTGGGCTTCTCCAGGCAAGAGTACTGGAGTGGGTTGTCGTGCCCTCATCGAGGGGATCTTCCTGATATCTGGATAATAGGCTTCCAGGGGTTGAACCCACATCTCCTGTATTGCAGGCAGATTCTTTACCGCTGAGCCATTGAAGAAATAGGAAGATATACATATTTTTAAATGCACTACAACTCACTACCAATAGAAACACTGGCACCTAAAAAAAATTCATATTTTTCTAAAAGCTTCTTCAAAGTCAGCAAACAAGATATGAAGCTATGTGAACATTAAGAGTCAGAGGAAAGCTTTTGTAATTTAGTCATAAATATCATTAAAACATTAACCATTAAAATATCATTAAAACATTAAAATCAGAAAGAATTTTACAACACTTAATTTTTGCACAAAATTATACTCACAGCTCAAAGATGATTATAGTTGGCCCCTGAACAATGCAGGAGTTAGGGATGCTGACCCTCCTTGCAGTAAAAAATCTGTGTATAACATAGTCGGCCCTCCATTTACGTGGTTCTACATCCACAGATTCAACCAACCTTGAATCATTTTGTACTGTAGTATTTACTGCTGAAAAAAAAAATCCCTGAATAAGTGCACCTGTGCAGTTAAAATCCATATTGTTCAAGGGTCAACTTAGTTTTAGAAGATTATGTTTCTAAACAATAAACTTTTTAATTTCAGTGTTTTGCCGTGCTTCTGGAAAACAAAGGAAACTATCAGCAAAATGAAAACATAACCTAAGTAATGGGAGAAAATATTTGTAAACCACATATCTGATAAAGAATTAACCTCCAAAATATATAAGGAACAACTTACTGCCAAAACAAACAACCTATTTTAAAACTGGAGAAAGAAATTAAATAGATATTTCTCTAAAGAAGTAGCACAAATGCATAACAGGTACATTAAAAAGTACATCAGATAACATAGGCAAAACACTCTCCGACATAAACCAAAGCGGGATCCTCTATGACCCACTTCCCAGAATATCGGATATAAAAGCACGAATAAACAAATGGGACCTAATTAAAATTAAAAGCTCTGCACAACAAAGGAAACTATAAGCAAGGTGAAAAGACAGCCTTCAGAATGGAAGAAAATAATAGCCAATGAAGCAACGGACAAACAATTAATCTCAAAAATATACAAGCAACTCCTGCAGCTCCATTCTAGAAAAATAAACGACCCAATCAAAAAGTGGGCCAAAGAACTAAACAGACATTTCTCCAAAGAAGACATAAAAATGGCTAACAAACACATGAAAAGATGCTCAACATCACTCATTAGCAGAGAAATGCAAATCAAAACCACAATGAGGTACCACTTTACACCAGTCAGAATGGCTGCCATCCAAAAATCTACAAGCAATAAATGCTGGAGAGGATGTGGAGAAAAGGGAACGCTCTTACACTGTTGGTGGGAATGCAAACTAGTACAGCCACTATGGAAAACAGTGTGGAGATTCCTTAAAAAACTGCAAATAGACCTGCCATATGACCCAGCAATCCCACTGCTGGGCATATACTCCGAGGAAACCAGAATTGAAAGAGCCATGTGTACCCCAATGCTCATCGCTGCATTGTTTACAATAGCCAGGACATGGAAGCAACCTAGATGCCCATCAGCTGACGAATGGATAAGAAAGCTGTGGTACATATACACAATGGAATACTACTCAGCATTTAAAAAAAATTCATTTGAAGCAATTCCACTCAGGTGGACGGAACTGGAGCCTATTATCCAGAGTGAAGTAAGCCAGAAGGAAAAACAACAATACAGTATACTAACGCATATATATGGAATTTAGAAAGATGGTAACGAGAACACTGCATGCGAGACAGCAAAAGGAACGCAGATGTATAGAACAGTCTCGTGGACTCTGTGGAAGAGGGCAAGGGTGGGATGATATGGGAGTATGGCATTGAAACATGTTAATTACCATATGTGAAATCAATGGCCAGCCCAGGATTGATGCTCGGGGCTGGTGCACCGTGATTTCCCGTGGGGAGGGAATCGGGAGGGAGGAGGGAGGAGGGAGGGGGGTTCTTGAGGGGGAGCATATGTAAACCCATGGCGGTTTCATGTCATTGTATGGCAAAACCAATACAATAAAGTAAAGAAAATTAAAAAAAAAAAAGCACATCAGTACAACCAATCATTACAAAATGCAAACAGAAACCACAATGAACTATCACCTCACATCCGCTGGAATGGCAATTATCAAAAAGACAAGAAATAATGAGTGCTGGCAAAGATACAGAGAAAAGGGAACACTTGTACATTGTTGATGGGAAAGTAAATTGGTCCAGCCCTATGGAAAACAATATGAGTCTCCTCAAGGAATTATATATAGAACTACTATATGGTTCAGCAATCCTACTTCTAGGCATATGTCCAATGGAAATGAAATCACTAACTCCAAGGTATGTCTGCATCATCATGTTCTTTGCAACATTATTTACAACAGTTAAGATATGGAAATATGTCTATCAACAGATGAATGGATAAAGATATGTGGTAGACAAATACAATAAAACGGTATTCAGTTATTTTAAAAAGGGATCCTGCCATGTAAGAAAGCATGGATGGACCTTGAGTGAGTTATGGTAAGTTAAGTAAGTCAAACAGAGAAGACAAACCCTGCATAACCTCATTTATGTGTGGAATCTGAACTAAAACAAAACAAAAACAAAAAAAGGAATGCATGGATACAGCAGACAAATTGGTGGTTGCCAAAAGTAGGATGTGATGTTTAGGCTAGGCAAAAGGATGAAGGTGGTCAAAAGGCAAAGAATTAATTACAGCTATAAAATAAATAGTCCTGGGAATGTATTTTATAGTAGGGTGACTACTATAAATTAAAGAAGAAGAAAACATAAAATGTGATATATGGAATGGAACAGAGTGGGACACTGTTTATCCTTATAAAGGAGGAAATCCTGTCATTTTAACTATATGAATGGACCTTGAGGGCATTTTGCTAAATAAAACAAGTCAGACAGAGAATGACAAATACTTTTTGTTCTCAATTATATATGGAATCTGAAACACTGACCTCAAATTAGAATGGTGGTTGTCAGGGCTGAGTAAGGGAAATGAAAAGAGATTGGTCAAATGGTCAGATTTTCCATTGTTATTTATTTATTTATATATAACTTACTCTTATAAGATGAGTAAGTTCCTAGGATCCAAGGTACAGCATGGGGACTGTTGTCAAAAAACTGCATTGCATACTTGAAAGTTGCTGTGAGAGTAGATCTTTAATGTTATTACCATAAGAACAAAAAAAAACAGTAATCATATGAGGTGAAGTCTGGGTTAACTAACCTTATTTTGGAAAACATTTTGTAATATATACATGTATCAAATCATCACTATATATACCTTAAACATAAATGTTATGTGTAAATTGCATCTGCATAAACCGAGGGGTGGGGGGGAATAATAATCTGCTTCATAGAATATTTTGGAAATTTTATTAGATAAATTCTTTTCATACTTTTTGCAAGAGTGCTGAAGATTTACATCACTTCTCCCCTAAATAAAGCACTGAGATGTACCACAAGAAAGCATCACAGCCACTATGGACCCTGTGTCACTGAAGTGTTAAAGAGATAAAAATTAAGAGTACAGAGATACCACTGGTAGAAGGCCATAAAGAGGCAGACAAAGAATGTGGCTAGAGTGCTTTGGAGAGAGCATTGGAAGATGACCCAAAAACACAGATGCTGAAGTTCCTAGAATTGCCTTAAACCTAGGACCTCTCTCCACCTTTAGCATCCATGAGGACCAAGGCTATTGTGACATCTTCTTTTTATTTCTATGAATGAGATGCCACTCATGAAATAAAACCCCTTCAACTGACCAAAATTGATTAGATTTCCCTTCTTTTCAAAACAGAGTCAAACTAAAATAGATACATGGAGCAGGCAGAGCTGTGCCCACCCAGCTCCTTTACATTTGCCTGTATACGTCTTTCTCCTTCTCAGACATGATGTATAAAGGAGAGGCACACTGCCAGGAAAAGCCAGCCTTCTGATGGTACAGCTCATGCTTGCCCTGGAAGCGTGTCTCCCCGTAGTCCTGAGCAAAGGTTCTCCCACTATGCCAGCACTGGCCCTTTTGCTTCAGTGCTTTGTGGCTGGCCTCACCTTCCAAGTAATGGAGAAGAGGCAGATAGCTACCTCCACCCCAAGTGGAGCAGTCCAGTCTTATTAGGATGCTGAAGAATCCTAGTACATCTCCTCTAGTTCCTGAGAGTTCTTTTCAGAAACTTTGCCTTTAAGCAATGTCTAAATAAGACAGAATTTGATTATGTTATTGTTCTGGGGATTATCTCTCCAACATCTTTATAAACAACTCTGAACTCTGAGATCCACAGAATTCCACATGTGGAAAGAGATCTTCCTGGTTCACAGAATTTTAGAAACTGACTGGATGACACACCTATATAATGTCAGTCGGTGAGGTGGTGTCTCAAGCCCAGTCAGAAGGACCACATTTTCTAAAAGGGGATTATATAATTTCATTTTCTCTCTCCATTGCACATCTTTCATCTTTTCCTCCTAGTAGGTTCCCCTCCCAAAATGGTAAAACTGTATATCATGTGATAAACTGTAAGGATCTTAGGAGACACTTGAACTTACAAATGTCAACCTTGCCCCCATTTTAAATGAATTGTATTTGGTGGGGGGGTTCTTCTACATTATGTGCAAAATCTTGACCTTGCAAACCATGACACTTACAATTTCATGCTGGAAAGGTCTTGAGATAAAGATGCTTGGGAATCTTGGTGCTAAAGATACCACTTAGAATCACTCGTGTTCTCCCCAGCACCTGGAGTATTCACACATCAGAGATGAGAAAAATGTGAGAAACCCTACCAGGAAATTAGTAGAAGCTGAAAGATCCAGAACCTTACAAAATAAGCTTTATTTCTGAAATTGACAGGTAGCTTTTTCTACTTCTTCTTATCCCACCCACATTATTCAACTTAATTGATCATTCTATAGTGCAAAGTTTGTTTTAAAAGGTTTTTTTCCATGCATGATTAAAAAAGAAAACAAAGAAATCTAGATATGATGTTACCCTATACCTTCAACTTCCCTTTCTGGCCCCACATTGGAAGACACTGACACTAATATGCTTTTTCTCATGTGGATGGATGATATTGGGTATGATACTAATGAGCCCTCTGGATCAGACCAACCTAGATGGCATATTAAAAAGTAAAGACATTACTTAGCCAACAAAGGTCCGTCTAGTCGAGGCTTTGGTTTTTTCAGCAGTCATGTATGGATGTAAGACTTGGACTATAAAGAAAGCTGAGCGCTGAAGAATTGATGCTTTTGAACTGTGGTGTTGGAGAAGACTCTTGAGAGTCCCTTGGACTGCAAGGAGATCAAACCAGTCAATCCTAAAGGAGATCAGTCCTTAATATTCATTCGAAGGACTGGTGTTAAAGCTGAAACTTCAATACTTTGGCCACCTGATGCAAAGAACTGACTCATTTGAAAAGACCCTAATGCTGGGAAAGATTGAAGGCAGGAGGAGAAGGGGATGACAGAGGATGATATGGACACCTACTCAATGGACATGAGTTTAAGTAAACTCTGGGAGTTGGTGATGGACAGGGAGGCCTGGCATGCTGCAGTCCATGGGGATGCAAAAAGTCAGACACAACTGAGCAAATGAACTGAACTGGATCAGAACTGATGTGTTCTGGGTCCCCCTTGGGATTATTGGCTTATTTTAATGGAAATTCCATGAAGGGACAGTTTGGTTCTCCAAGTATTATTAGTATTATACCAAATCCACCCTCAGATTGGGTTTCAGCATGCTGACAGTGCTTTCTCCCATCCCAACCGCCATTTCCTGTTCAACACATCCTCCCCTAGTCCCTCTCCCACAATATCATAGTTGATAGGATTTACCCTTCTATAGTTCTTACATAGCCTTCTTGTTTGTTGCTTAGTCGCCAAGGTGTCTGACTTTGCGACCCTGCGCAGTGTAGCCTGCCAGGCTCCTCTGTCCATGGGATTCTAAAGGCAAGAATACCAGTGTGGGTTGCCCTTACCTTCTCCAGGCATCTTCCTGACCCAGGGATTGAACCTGAACCTCCTGCGTGGCAGGTGGATTCTTTACCACTGACCTATCTGGGAAGCCCACGTAGACTTCTTACTCAGGGATAAACCCCTCGAAATCAAAACCTCTCTATGAGTAGATTATATTCATCATATACATTTTAAACCAAAATATTCTTATTATCTAGATCCCAGATATTGATGCAGCTTAATTTTTTCAAGACTGGTTCACAGAGAGATTGGTAAACAAAACAGTATTCTGTAAAGGAAAGTCCACACAGCAATGTTTGCTGTACCCTTCCATGTTTAGATGATCACAAATACAGTTTTAAGAATTATCCATTTCTTTACCCTACCTGCTAATTAAATCCTCAAACAACAGGAACTCAGAAAACCTTCAAATATACGTGAGACTCGAGGTATCATTAAAAGCAAAAAAATTACTGATTATTTGAAAGCAATGAAAACCCTATCCAGAAAAGAGAAACATAGACCAAGAAATTTTTGAAACATTTCTTGGTGCCAGGCTCTACCCCTTAAGCTAGATGCATAATATAGTTAGTTTTGTTGTTATTGTTTAGTCTCTGAGTCACGTCCAACTCTTTTGCTACCTCATGGACTATAGCCCACCAGGCGCCTCTGTCCATGTGATTCTACAGGCAAGATTGCTGGAGTGGACTGCCATTTCCTTCTCCAGGGGATCTTCCCAACCCAGGGATTGAACCCTCATCTCCTGCATATGGTTAGTTTACCCCATTTCTATATGAGTATTACCTTAGTAAGTTTTTTTTATCCAGCCACATTCTAGACCTCTTCCTACCTTCACACTATCATGTTATCACTGGGACTTGTTCAGATGAGATCGGTACTCCTGAACCATGACGCTGGTACCAAACAAAATTAAAACAACCACATGCAAATAAGCCTCACATGCTTATCTGCTCTGTTGTGTTCAACTCTTTGTGACCCCATGGTCTGTAGCCCATCAGGCTCCTCTGCCCATGGGATTCTCCGGGCAAGGATATTGGAGTGAGTTTCCATGTACTTCTCCAAGGGATCTTCCCACCCAGGAGTTGAACCCAGGTTTCCTGCATTGCAGGCAGATTCTTTACCAGTAGGAGCCACCAGGGAAGCCCAAATAAACCTTATGGCATTACTACAACTAGTCTCAATTTGTTACAGTTTCTGTTACTCATCTATTATTCTCCATTTTCCCTACCTCCTAACTGAAAATGTGAAAATGAAGTCCACGTTTGGTTTGGCCTTGATTGAGAGCAAAGTGTATGTATGGATGGATGTTTCAAAAATGATTTTTATTATTTGTAGAACATGAGACCCGCATGAATACTCATAAAAGTTTCCATGACATTTGCCTTGACCTTGTAAGATCAAGACAGGTAAGGGAAGACACAGGCAGAACAAATCTGCAGACAGACACTGTATACCTCAGGGTTTCCTCCAAATACACTTTGGGAGTTTAGTTCCCTTCCTTGGCTTTCAACAGGAAGCCAGAGGCCACAGAAAAATGGGCCAGTCTTGCCACAGCAACCAAGCTAGGGTACCGAAGAAGAGAAGCAAGCTTCCAAGCCAGTGGTTGCTATGGCAACAGTTTTCCACCGTGGGGCTCACATCTCTTTCTTCCTGTTCTGCATTAGAAGTAATCTAGGGATCCACGTTATATATTCTTTTTTTTTTTTCATGTTTATTTCTCTCTTTATTTTTTTTTTCTGGCTTTTTTTTTATATTGTTTTTTTTATTGTTTTTGCCATACATTGTCATGATATCACCATGGGTTTACATATGCTTCCCCTCCGGAACCCCCCTCCCTCCTCCCTCCCCCCCGGGAAATCTCGCTGCACCAGTCCCGAGCATCAATCCTGGGCTGGCGATTGATTAGACACATGACAAAGAGAGAGGCAGGCCAGGTTAGAGATGTCACAGAAAACACTCACAGTTCCCTTCTTTTCTCTAAAGAAGAAGCACGTACTTTCCTTTTTCCAAGGGGGTGGGGAGGGCAGTAAAAATATTCATCAGACAAATAAAGCCAATAAAAAAAATTAAAATGTTGGTGGAGGCTTGAAGAACAGCTGAGAGAAGAAGGTGGATTCCCCACATTTCCTTCCTCAGAAACGATCTTCCCCAAAGTCTGATGAAAGCCATGCTTTCATTGCCAACTATTTTTCATGACAAAATATGTTTTTTTAACCTCTGTGATCTGGCTTCAGCGTACACGTAATATGTAGAAAGTTATAGTCTGGACTTTTACCTGGAATCAGTAGCAACATTCAAATTGGGATTTTAAAAACCCATGGGAAATTAAGTCATTTAATTCCTTTGAACATCTTGGCAGAGAACACTGTGGAAATTTGGGAGCCATTGTAATGACAAACAATGGAAGGATAAACATAAGCATTGTGCCAGTAAATCTTATTCTCCACAGCGACCCATTAGCTGTCCCCAAGGCACCAGCCCTGCCTTTACTTTCTGAACCTGTCCCTTTGGCTGCTAATGAGGTTTGAGAGCCTGCACACTGCTCGCCAACTGGGTCCACCTTGCTTGGTAACTGAATACAATCTTATGGGAAAACTATCACAGAGGCCCCAGACCTGCACATCTGGAGCTTCTCATCGTTGGCTCACTGGAACAAGGATGCTTCTTCACATAAGAAGGTGAGGATATCATGCAGGAGTGTAGGGCAATAGAAGGTGTCTTGGAGCAGAGGTGCCCATGACCACACTGTACTTCAGCAGAAGACTTGTCTCCGTCTTGAGTCCAGAGCTGGACTCAAAAGAAGCTGTCTATGCTCATTAGCTGGTATAGGAGGTGGATGGCAGTGTTTCGTGTTAGGCTGGGTAATTACCAACCAAGGGAAGCAGAGCCCAAACTTTCATCAGAATCCTAAGTAGTCCTAGAATCAAGCTTTCACTTAGAATTGGGGGCAGCGATTTGTGATTGTTTTATTCCATGTGCTCCTTTCTGGGGTTTCAGCCATCAAGGCTGCCATGTAGCCTTGTTGTGGTGTAAAAAATTATGGGCTGCAGAAATTGGGTTTTGCCAGCCAGGGACACAGAGAACATGGGATGCGTACTCCCCCGACACTGGAACAGCAGGCTATGACAACTTTCCTTTCCCTCTCCTTTTTCCTCAACGTAGAGAAAGTTTTTGATTTCTTGAAAGAGAATGACTGTAAGAGGAGGGACCCCCCGCCATGAGGCGACTCCTGTGTTCCTGGGTCAGGGGCCATGCTTTAAGGACTAGCTACTATAGCTGAAACAGAAGCAGAGGCACCTTTAGGCTGCCCTGGGAGCAGTGTCACTCTGGGGTGAGCAAACAGTTTGGTTGCATGAGCATCACTAAAAAGAACGTAGCCCCTCAGCAGGACAGAAAGATTCACTCCGTGCTACAGACCTTTGGGCTTCCCTGGTAGATCAGTGGTAAAGAATCTGCCTGCCGATGCAGGAGACATGAACTCAATCCCTGGATTGAGAAGATCCCCTGGAGAAGGAAATGGCAACCCACTCCAATATTCCTTTTTTTTTTCCTTCAGTATTCTTGTCTGGGAAATCACATGGACAGAGGAGTCTGGTGGGCTACAGTCCATGGGTTCGCAGAAGAGTCAGACGTGACTGAGTGACTAAATAACAACAGACCTTTGGCTCAGTATTGAGATGCTAGAGCCAAGCATCATCACAAGAGAAGTGATTTATTGAGCAGACTGAAGGAATGAGCTTTGATGCAAAAGTGAGTGTGCAAGTGTCACGTTCCCAGGTTACTTTCCTAAGTATGCTAATTCTGTGAACTGCTGTCATTCCCCTTCCCTCTTACCTGCCAGCATGGAGACTTACAAGGGCAGAGCAAATCCTAGATTGACAATTTGTGCCATGTTGTTGAGCAGTTCCCCAACATCCCTGGTCTCCAATCTGTTCTGTGAAATGATTATACTAAACTAGAACTGGTTTTACTAAACTAAGACCTGTCATACTGTGGGTCAGTAATTCATCAATGATATTAACTGAATGATGAACAATTAAGATAAATGAAGCTAAACTTTTACTTAAGGTTGAGAGAACATCAGCAAGAGACTTGTTTCTATTTTAATATTTTGTCATAGAGTTTGGAAGTAGTAAGGGCTTTCGGACAGAAGTTGCCAAAGTCCCAGATGTGTGACCTAACCTCTCTGGAACTTCTCTATGTCTTAAATTCTCCTTGTGTAGAAGAAGGAGTAAAGGAAATCTAACACTCGTAATTATCGTGTAGAGTAAGAGAAACACTGAATTTCAGTGACCAGCATAATACCAAGCATTAGTAAAGTCCTTAACAATGATGATGATTATAATTTGAACCATAGAATTTGTTGCATATTGTAAAAGGCATATTCAAAGGGAATATTATTATACTACTGTTGTCTTTATTTAAATATAAATTGATAATACTGTAAAATATTTTATAACTTGCAGATGTGAATAATGCTGCCTATTCATCATGCCTTATTTAAGAATACACTAGTGATTTCAATATTAAAATTAGACATTGAGGAAAACATAGGAATCACTGATATCACATGACAAGTGAATTACATGCTTTATTTATTTAATTCTCACCAGTACATGAGCTGTAGATCCTGTCTTCTTTTTTTTTTATATAATTGTTCTTGTTTTTGTTGTTTAGTCATGAAGTCATGTCCAACTCTTCATTGTTTCTTTTTTTATTAGTTTTTACACAGAGTGAAAATGAAGTTCACAAATGTTAACCATTAATAACTTTCCAAAAGAGCCAATCTCTCAAAGGATGAGAACTCAGTATTGAGCTAGTATTGAAGTCATGTCTTCCTGATCCAATAAGTAGCTAACAGGACTACTTTGCTCTCTGTGTAGCTGCCTTCTTGGGTAGTTAAGGAGCTTGATCTTGTGCTCCTCTAAAACCCTTGTTCTCGCTGTGATGTCTCTACTGTAGGCTAAGACACACAGATGATGCTGCTATGGAAAGAGATGTTGATGGAAGTGAGGAATGGGACAACTGTCCAGGAGTTCACCTTGGAGGGCTTTCCTGCTTCCCAGCACCTGGGAAAGGTCCTCTTCCTGGTGCACCTGCTGGCATACCTGGCGTCCATTGCCGGCAATGCACTCATAGTCACCATCACCTGTGCTGACTCCAGGCTACAGACAACCGTGTACTTTTTCCTCAGTATGTTCTCCCTCTTTAAGTGTTGCTCCACAAGTACAGTTATTCCCAAATTGTTGGTCTTCTTTCTTTCAGGCAAACAAACAATTTCCTTTGCTGCTTATCTCACACAAGCCTTTGTGTTAGTATTTCTGGGAGCAGCAGGCTTCCTCCTCATAGCAGTGTTATCTCTTGACCAATACTTGGTTATTTACAAGCCTCCATATTACACAACCATCATGAACCTGAGCGCTTGCTGCCTCCTGTTCACAGTCTGCTGTGCTTTGGGCTTCACTGTTATTTCCCGTCTGGTGGTGAAGGTATCTCAGCTATCTTTCTGCGGCCCCCAAGTCATCCCTTACTTCTTCTATGACCTTGACCCCTTGATGTTCAGAATGAAAATATCAAGATTAAAAAAATCATATGGTCTTGGAGTGGAAGGCATCAGAAAGCCATACCTAAAACTGGAGGCGAGGGGAAATGGCTTCATGACTTGGTTGTTCAAATTCAATGAATAAACATTTAATGGGTAGATCAAATTCCCTCATACTATACCAACCTAGCAGAATTGTGGCACTTCATTCTGCCACTAAATTATTTCATAGATTAGTCTTCAATGTTCCTTTTTCTGGGAATAATTTTTTACATTGGGAGTATTTGGTGTGGCAGAATTAAACCTGTATTTCCATTGCAATCACTAGAGGAACATTCTTTTTTAATTAAAAGAAATGCCAATGCCTAACTAGAAGCCAAGTAAGCCAAGTATGTTGAAATAATCTTTGGGGAAGGGATCTGGGCATCTCCTGCAAATCAGTACTCTAGTAAATAAGAAATCATAATTTGATTATATTTTATTTAATTCCTTTTGGCCAAACTATTACTTTACCTATGTATGATCCATATTAGAAGCTTAAACATAACCAGGCTCCGGCTAAAACATCTGACCTTTTAGATTGCAAGTTAGTCCCATGGTCAAGTACTCACCATGAAGCAGCTCATGGAAAACAGTGTTTCTTTGACAATATGCTTCTTTCTCTTCTTAAAACAAACCAGGATATTTCTCCTAGGTTGACAGAAAGGGGAAAAAACACTCTTAGTTGAGATATACCTTTCATTGACCTAATAAAAAATTAACGGATGCCTTTTGTCCTAAATTAGTATGAAATTGTTAAGGTTCAATTTAGAAAAAGAAAATCTTCAAACTCTGGAGGATTAACGGGCATAGTTTTTTCCATGGCAATCAAACTGATAACTTCTGGACCATTACGACAACACAAGTTGCCCCAATCATATACTAGCACTTTCTGTGTTGCTGTTTGGAATGCCTGGACATAATTATTACCATTCTACAGTGCATCATGAACAACAAATGTGGTTGGTTGTGTCTCTATCCCAGAAGAGAGTCAAAAAGAAGAAACAACAAAGGTCAATTTCCTTATCTAATGACCCTGTTATCAGTCACTTTTCCATCAACCAGTCACCCCAACTCATACAGGGAAGGATCACAGCAGTTATAAGCAAGAACACATTCAAATGCCCTTATGATATAATAATCACAGGCTTATTTACCATCACCAGGGAGGATGCATTGGATCCAATGGACATATCTTTGGAGCTTTCAAATTCATTAGAAGAGGGCTTTTTTGGAATAGGAACTAAAATCACAACAGAGTCCCAGAGGACATTTAATTGCTTCATATTTGGAAATGAGAAATTCCAGATGACATATATCACAATTGCCCTTTCACTGCATATGGTAACACACTACTATCATTCTCAATAGGCTACACAGTCCTCTGTGAAAGTCTTCAAGGGCAGATTTTGCACAACTGCCCTGTTTTTGTTTAGTCACTAAGTTGTGTCGACTCTTGTGACAACTCCATTGACTGTAGTCTGGAGAAGGAAATGGCAACCCACTCCAGTACTCTTGCTTAGAAAATCCTGTGGACAGAGGAGCCTGGTGGGCTGCTGCCCATAGGGTCACATAGAGTTGGACACAACTCAAGCAACTTAGCATGCATGCATGTATTGGAGAAGGAAACGGCAACCCACTCCAGTATTCTTGACTAGAGAATCCAAAGGACGGAGGAGCTTGGTGGGCTGCCGTCCATGGGGTTGCACAGAGTCGGACATGACTGAAGCGATTTAGCAGCAGCAGCAGCAGACCATAGTCTGCCAGGCTCCTCTGTCCATGGGATTTCTCATGGACAAGAATACTGGAGTGAGTTGTCATTTTCTTCTCCAGGGGATCTTCCTGACCCAGGGAATTGTAAAATTTATCAAATAGAGTTAAAAAATTTAAAAATCACAAGTTACGTGTATTAAGAAAGGCTTAAACAACAGAAACTCTTTTTCTACATTTGAACTACTTTGCCTTTTTCTTTTTAACCTGATATTTTCTTTATTGAATTATTACTTGTATTCTATAAAATACACAAAAGTTAATTGTACAGATCAATACTTTGGGTAACAGTCATGTAACCTCTATTGAAATCAAGTAATGATATTTTCCACCTCATTTCATAAGTTTGCTTTTTCCCTTTTCCAATCAATAACCTACACCAAAGAAATACACTGATTTTAAGCATGAAAAATTACTTTTGTCAGTTTATTGAAAATCATATAAATCCAAAATAGCATGTATTCCTTTGTCTGCCTTTTTCCTCAACATGTCTGTAGGAATTATCCATGCTGTTTCAGGTGAATGATTTACTCTTTTAATTGTTTGGTAGTAGTCCATTGTATAGGTACCCCACAGCTTTCCATTTCTCCACTGAAGGTCATTTGCATCCTTTCTAGTTCAGGGCTACCATGAATAAAGCTGCTATGAATATTCTCGTAAAAAGTCTTTTTGAAGATATAGCATTTATTTCTCCTGAGTATGTACCTTGGAGTAAAAGTATTGAATTAATTATAGGACAGGGCTTAACACTACAAAACTAAAACAGTTTCCAAAACTGGATTTAAGCTCTCAGCAGCAATGCATGAGAATACAAGGTGCTCCACTTTCTCACCAACACTTAGTCTCTAAGTCATTTAATTGGTGCATTTCTGTAAATTCATTCAACTACTACGGAAAACAATATGGAGGTTCCTCAAAAAACTAAAAATAGAACTACCATACGATACAGCAATCAACCTCTGATTCTATACCCAAAGTAAATGAAAACAGAATATGGGAGAGAGATTGGCATTCCTGTGTTTACTGCATCATTATTCAAAATAGCCATCATATAGATTCAACCTAAATTTCTGCTAGGGATGAATTGGTAAAGAAGATGTGAAATATATGTATATACATGCATATACAATGGAATATTATTCAATTATCGGAAAAATGGAAACCCTGCCATTTGTGCCAACATTGATGGATGACCTTCATGACATTATGCCAAGTCAGAGAGAGACAAACACTATATGATGTTACTTCCATGTAGAATCTAAAAATGGTGACCTAATAAAATTAGAGTGAAATAGTGGTTGCTGAGGGGCAGGGGAGGGAATGTAGGAGAGATTTTGTTTAAGGGCACAAACTTGCAACTAGTAGATAAATAAGTCCTGGAAATCTAACATATTGATTACAAAAAGCAATATTGCATTGTAAATATCAAGCTTGCTAAGAGATTATATCTCATTTATTCTGACCAAAAGAAAAGAAATGATTGCATGATATGATCAAGATCTTGTTTAATGCTGCAGTGGTGATCACACCGCATTCATACACGTACATGTCAACACTTGACCACATTAAACTTTTATAATGTCAAATATAGTTCAACTTTTAAAAGCTGGAGACATTCTAGTAGTATTTCATTTTGATTTCCATTTTCCTAATGACTACTTACGATGAACACTTTTTTAAATATACTTGCGACAGATAGAAATCCTTTTTTGTGACGTGCCTGTTAAAAAGTCTTGCTCATTTTTAATGTCAAGGCTTTTATTCATTTTGCTTTGCTTTTTTACCCTATATTCTACATGCTTTCATGACAGGACTGAGAATATTTTACCCAAGTTGTGAATTACTTTTTTTTTTAACAAAAAAATCTTTAATTGTATAAGTTTGCCTGATTCCACTCTTAATGCTACTTTCTGCCAATGACTGAAAATTGTCTAACACATCAGCTTTTGATATCAGAAGGTGAAATGAAACATTTAAGCTTTGTGTGATATTCAATGTAGAAATCATGAGTTTTTTTTTTTTTAAAAAAAAGACAAATAAAGAATACATCCAAAGCAATGATGAAAGGGAAGGAGCAATGAGAAATTCCAGGAGGTTAAATCCCTGAAGATTAAAATGTTCAATTTTCTATAGCAGCAATTTCAAATAGATCTTTGTAGTTGTATGGTGCATGCGAGCTCAGTTGCCCAGCTCTTTGCAACCCCATAGACTATAGCCTGCCAAGTTCCTCTACCCACAGGATTTCTCAGGTAAGAATACTGGAGTGGATTGCCAGTTCCTCTTCCAGGGGATCTTTCTGACTCAGGGATGGAACCCACGTCTCTGGCATCTCCTGCATGGGCAGGGGGACTTTTTACCACTGCACCAACTAGGAGCCTTCAAGTTGTACAGGAAGGTTTTAAGTTGCCAAGCAAAGTAGTCTTTATAAAACCCTTGCCAATTTCTAGTTTTTGTACATTTTTAATAGTGAATGTGAACTCTGTAGGGCTTCCTAGATGCCTGCAACACAGAAGACATGGTTGGATTCCTGGGTCAGGAAGATCCCCCGGAGAAGGAAATGGCAACCCGCTCCAGTATTTTTGCCTGGATAATTGCATGGATAGAGGAATTTGGTGGGCTACACTCCATGGGGTTACAAAGAGTCGGACACCACTTAGCAACTGAGCACTCAGGCACGTGAACTCTAGGATATCAGATATTAAAATTATTTTTAAACTATTAGGTCTGAACTGCTTCCATCCCTTTGAAGTATGCTCTCTCTCCCAGCCAGCACAAGCATTCATAACCTACTGCGGAGCTGCATCCTGAAGCAGGTGGGGCCAGAGCAGTCGCTACACTCAGGTTAGGCTGCATTCCAGGGTGATCGGGTGAAACAGGCCAGCCACCCAAGCAGTTTCAATCTGCCCTCTACACCTTGTTTTGTGTGCAGGCAAGCATGTGCTCACTCCTCATGAGTGCAGCCCAGCCTTCCCACAGCCCTCCTTTTGGTCTCACCAGTCCTCTCACCACCCGGGGTACCCATCTTCATTGTGTCAGACCCCAGGGCAGCGACAGTCAATGTAGCTCGAACCCCTAGCCCCTCAGAGAGGTCCTCCGCCCTTGTAATCTCCCTTCTTCACTGAGTCCCCTTCCAGAGGCACAGGTCCCAACTTGATGTTTATCTTCCCTCCGGACAAAACACCATGTGGATCTATACAACAGCCTTGATTCTGCAGCAGTCCTTCTGTCAGTCTCCAGTTGCTAGCAGTTTTCAGTGAGAATTGTTCTGCATGTACATATATTTTTGATTGATTCATGGAGGGAGGTAAAATTTTGCATTCTTCTTCTCTGCCATCTTGATTGTGCTCCCCATATTTCATTGTTGATTTTTGTCATTAAAAATATTTATTCAGAGATGTTGCACTTCTAAGCAAACACAAGGTTCGTAAGAAAACATCTAACTGTACCTTTTCTCACATAGTGTTACTTGGTATTTTGTACACTCTAGAGTAATTATGATAGCTTCCCTGGTGGCTCAGATGGTAAAGCATCTACCTACAATATGAGAGACCCGGGTTCGATCCCTGGGTTGGGAAGATCCCCTGGAGAAAGAAATGGCAACCCACTCCAGTACCCTTGCCTGGAAAATCCCATGAACAGAGGAGCCTGGTAGGCTACAGTCCATGGGGTCGCAAAGAGTTGGATTATGACTAATTTCCTTTGAAGATATTACAAAGACAGTATAGGTTTGGGAGGGCATATTTTACACAATTTTCATTACAGTTCATGCAACTCACTCATTGTTAATTTGACATTTTTATATTTTCTACAACAACCAGTGGACTTCCTCAGAAACATATACATTCGGCATCTACCCAACTGAATTCTAAGGGTTGAATTTCCAAAATATACAAATAACTCATGCAGCTCAATATCAAAAAAACAGACCAATCAATCAATAAATTGGCAGAAGACCTAAATACACATTTCTCCAAAGAAGACATCCAGATAGCTAACAAGCACATTAAAAGATACTCAACATCACTTATTAATAGACAAATGTAAATCAAAACTGCAATAAGGCAGAACCAGTCAGAATGGCCATCATCAAAAGTCTACAAATCTTTGAGATTGGGTTCCCAAGTGCCTGAGAAGGGAAATAGGTAGATAATTAGACATGAGCAGGGTATCAAAAGGGGCCAAAGAATTGGCCCTAAAGATAGTTATCTGACTCCTCCAGATGGTAGCTGGGCAGATAGCAGACTCTTGCAATGAGTTGGTTCTTGAGTTAGTAGGACTTGAGTTCAATACTATTTCAACACTGAGTTCTAATCCTGGAGACATGGGTCATCTTTGAAAAATTAGTTAAATTTCCTAAATTTCACTTTCATCTTCTGTAAATTGAAGATGTGAGGATCTATTTGTTCATACTCCTGTGAGGGTTCAGTAAAATAAGCATGTAACTCACTTGACATGTCATGTCAGTGTTTTCTTTGTGTTCCTCAAAGTCTAATTATGATATTAGGGTCATTAATATACTCTTAAATACAGCATGACCAGTAGACAGAGTTTTTACATTTGCACATTTATAAAATAAATCATTGTAGTTTACATTATCATTACTTTATAAGTAAACTTAACAGTAATATTATTAACATTCTTTTTGAATATCCATTTGAAAATATACAATAAATTCTATGGTCCAAATCATCACCATCACCACCATCATTTACGATGACTTTATGAATGTCTATTACTTTGCTATTCATCAAGATTCAGTCTTTCTACACTTCTCCATGATAATTAAGAGTGTTAGCTGGGTTGCACCAAGCCCGTCTCCAAGGAGACAATGAGGCTTAGAGAAATTCCAGAGAAGTTCAGCCACATAGCTGAGACTGCAGTAAGATCTGCCAGCATCCAAAGCTCCTGTTATTTCCAAAGGCTGTGACAAAATATCTTTCAATATGAAGAAATACGTTGCTGATTATCTCTCAGACTTAAGTGATAGTTCAGCTTTATTTTTTTCTACCCTTCCCCTAACATCTTTTCATGAAATGTGCTATGCTTAGTCGCTCAGTCGTGTCTGACTCGTTGTGACCCCTGAGTGCAGCCCACCAGGCTCCTTTGTCCATGGGATTTTCCAGGCAAGAATACTGAGTGGGTTGCCATGCCCTCCTCCAGGGGATCTTCCCAATCCAGGGATCAAACCCAGGTCTCCTGCATTGCAGGCAGATTCTTTACTGTCCAAGCCATCAGGGAAGCCCTTTTCATGAAATACAAACCTATGATACAATACAGGCCTTAGAGAGGATCTCCTTTAGCACAACCATTTTACAGAAGACACTGGAGACCAGAGACATTGGGGGTTGCTCAACAACATAATACAAGTTATAAATCCAGGAATTACTCCAACCTTCTGAGGCTCCATGCTGGCAGGTAAGAGATGTGGGGAATGACAGTAGTTCATAAGGTTAGCCCAATAGGAACAATATTCTAGAACTTGGTACCTGCCTCCTACTCACTCTTACACCAAAGCTCAATGCACATTTTCCTTTCTCTTCAGTCCTCTCAATAAAACACTTTTCCTAAGATAATAGTGTTTGACTCTAGCATCTCAATGCTAAGCTGAAGGTCTGCAGTGTGGAGTGTGTGTGTGTGTGTGTGTGTGTGTGTGTGTGTGTGTGTGTGTGTGTGAGACTAACCTGCCTGGGGCCCAGTTCTCTGAAGCGATGCTTCTGCAGCCAAACTGCTCACCTCAGAATGACACTCCAGGTGCCTCTGCTTCTGTCCCAGTTACGGCAGTCCCTGTTACGGTTCACCACTGTTTCTGACACAGGCACGCACGAGTGTTTTCACGGGGAACGAGGCATTGTCCTCCTGGAGTTATTCTCTTCCAAGAAATCAAGAGATCTGTCTGGGATAGGGGAAAAGGATTGGAAAAGGAAACACATTGGTCACAGTCTGTTGTCCTCAAAAGGGGTGACTACACATCCCGTGTTCCCAGTGTTCCTGGTTGACAGCGCTCTGACTCTAGAGGCAGAATTTTTCATACCACAAAGCTTCTTCTCAACTTTGACCTCTGAAACCCCAGAAAGGAGCAGACAGAATAAAGCAATCACAATTCACTGCCCCCATTCTTGGTGAAAATTTGATTCCAGGACTACTTAGGGTTCTGACGAAAGTTCAGACTCTGCCTCCCCCAGTTGGTAATAGCCTAGCCTAACATGCAAAATTGTTGTCCACCTCCTATACCAACTAACGGGGAGCAGGCAGCTTCTTCTGAGTTCAGCCCTGAGAGCCGCTGAGACGAGTCTCCTCCTACGGAAGCACACCATTGTGCTAACCCATCTGCTCCTAGACACCCGCTGCTCTGTGCTCCTCCACCATACGCTCATCCTTCCACATGGAGAAGCATCCTTGTCCCACTGCGTTACTGCCACATGCTTCTGACGCGCACACCTGAGGCCTCTGACGGCGTTTAGTCGCCCAGCAGGATGTACCCAGCCAGTGAGCAGAGAGTGCAGGCTCCCAAACAGCACGAGGAACTGAAAGGACATGGACTGAACACAGAGACAGGGCCAGGGGAAGTGACTGATCACTGTTGAGAACAAGTGTCACCAGCACACCTTTACATTTCTCTTCCCATTGCCTGTAGTCTGATTGGCTCCCAGATGTCCATGTTGTTTTTTGCCAAGATTTGTCCAGGAAATTATATGACGATTTCCCAAGGGATCCTAAAATCCCAATTTGAATATCTCTACCTGTTTGAGGTAAAAGTCCAGATGAAAATTATCTACATGGGATGTGTGCATTGAGGCCAGAGCACCGAGACTTCAGAATAGAGTCTATCATGAAGGGCTGGATCACACGCTGGATATTGTCAGGCTTTGAGGAAGACACTGGATTCTGGGGAAGGAGGTGAAAAGCCACCATGCTCACTCAACCATTCTTCATGTCTCCACCAACATTATGACTCTTTTCACTGGATATTTGTGTCTGAAGAATATTTTTGTTGCCTTCCCCAATTTCTTTGAAAAAGGCAAAGCACAAATTTCTTCCTCTTCAGGGCAGGAAAGGGAACACTAGGTGGTTTCTTTAATATACTAACATGGCCATCCTCTCTCTTTCGAAATGAAATCTGTAAAGTGGATTCCAGAGTTCTTCAAAACACAGGAGAGAAAGTTTGAGACATGGCTCCCAGTGAGGAGAAGCTGTTGCCATAGCAACCACCAGTTGGCAGGCTGCTTCTCCTGGGGTATCTCAGCTGGGCTGTTGACACAGGAGTTATCCATTTTTCTTTGACCTCTAGCTTCCCATTGAAAGCCAGGTGGTTAACCTCCCAGAATCTATTTTCTGGCAACACTGGGGCATACAGTAGCTGTCTGGAGATCTGTCTGAATATCTCCTCATTAATCTTCAAAGTCAAAGCAAATTTCATAGCAATTTCCAGGAGCTTTTATATGTGTCTCATCTTCCCTGGTGGTTCAGTTGGTAAAGAAGCTGCCTATCAATACGAGAGACCTGGGTCTGATCTCTGGGTCAGAAAGATACCCTGGAGAAGGGAATGGAAACCCATACCAGGATCCTTGAGGGGAGAATCCCATGTACAGAGGAGCCTGGTGGGTTACAGCCCAAAGTGTTGCAAAGAGTCAGACATGACTGAGAAATTAAGCACACACTAGCACACATATGTTATCTCTTATATGTGAACTCTATAAATGAAAGAGACTAATTAATATTGAAAAAAAATGACTGACAGATATAGAATATAAACTAGTAGTTGCCAGTGGGGAGAGGGAAGTGGGGAGCGGCAAGATAGGGGTTGAGGATAAGAGCTACAAACTACTATATATAAAATAAATAAGCCACAATGATGCATTGTACAACACAGAAAATATAGCCAAAATAACTATAAATGGAGTATAATATTTAAAAATATGACCCTCTAGGACTTCCTTAGTGTTCCAGTGGTTAAGAATCCTCTTGCCAATACAGGGGACACAGGTTAGATCCCTGGTCTGGGGAGATTTCACATACCTTGGAGAAACTAAGTCTGTGTGCCAAAAATACTGAAGCCCACGTACCTAGAGCTGTGCTCCGCAACAAGAGAAGTCACCACAATGAGAAACCCAAACACCCAAACAATGAAGAGTAGCCCCACCTGCCACAACTAGAGAAAGCCTGCACACAGCAAGGAAGACCCAGTGCAGCCAAAAATAAAAATGAGTAAATAAAATAAAATGAAAGTTATTTTTTAAAAAATGAAAATCACTATGTTGTACCTCTGAAATTATATACTATTGTATATCAACTATACTGCAATAAAAATAAATAAAGCTAAATTTAAAAAATAACTTTAAATATTTTAATTCTGAAACCTTGTTGGACCCATTTAATAGCTCTAAAAATTTTACTGTGTATGCCTTAGAATTTTCTATGTACAAAATTGTGGCATCTGTGTATAAGATAATCTTATTCCTCCTTTCCAATCTGAAGGTCTTTTATGTATTTTTCCTGCTTAATTGCTCTTGGAACAACCTCTAGGACAGTGTTAAATAGAGATATCCTCTTCTTTTTTATTTTAGGGAGGAAGTGTTCAGTCTTTCCTTGTCAAGGATATGATAAGATTATTCAGTGGTTTTTAATAGATACTCTTCTTCAGGTTGAGGAATTTCCCTTTTGTATTTAGTTTTCCAAATGTTTTTGTCATGGGAAGTTTCAGTTCAGTTCAGTCACTCAGTCGTGTCCAACTCTGTGACTCCATGGACTGCAACATGCCAGGCTTCCCTGTCCATCATGAACTCCTGGAGCTTGCTCAAACTCATGTCCCTTGAGTCAGTGATGCAGAGGATGACATCTCATCCTCTGTCGTCCCCTTCTCCTCCTGCCTTCAATCTTTCCCAGCATCAGGGGCTTCTCCAATGAGTCAGTTCTTCGCATCAGATGGCCAAGGTATCGGAGTTTCAGCTTCAGCATCAGTCCTTCCAATGAATATTCAGAACTGATTTCCTTTTGGATTGACTGTCTTGATCTCCTTGAAGTCCAAGGGACTCTGAAGAGTCTTCTCCAACACCACAGTTTAAAAGCATCAGTTCTTCAGTTTGTCAAATGCTTTTTCTGCATCTATTGCAATCATCATGTGTTTGCTGTCCTTTATTTTATTAATATGGTGTACACTATTGATTGATTTTTATATGTTAAAGTACCCTTGCATTTATGGGATAAACCGCACTTGCTTATTGTGTGCTATCCTTTGTAATATGTGCCTGATTTAGATTTGTCAGCATTTTCTTGGATATTCTTATGTTCCTCTTTTCATCACAGAAATCAGTGTGTAGTTTTCTTCTCTTATGATACTTTCATTTAGTCTTGGTATCAGGGTAATACTGATCTAATGGAAAGAGCTGGAAAGTGATGTTTCACTTATATTTTTAGAAGTCTGTAAATAATTGGAGCTAATTCTTCTTTTTTTTTAAATTTTCTTTACTTTATTGTATTGGTTTTGCCATACAATGACATGAAACCGCCATGGGTTTACATATGCTCCCCCTCAAGAACCCCCCTCCCTCCTCCCTCCCAATTCCTCCCCCTGGGTCATCCCGGTGCACCAGCCCCGAGCATCAATCCTGGGCTGGCCATTGATTTCACATATGGTAATTAACATGTTTCAATGCCGTTCTCCCATATCATCCCACCCTTGCCCTCTTCCACAGAGTCCATGAGACTGTTCTATACATCTATGTTCCTTTTGCTGTCTCGCATGCAGGGTTCTCATTACCATCTTTCTAAATTCCATATATATGCGTTAGTATACTACATTGTTGTTTTTCCTTCTGGCTTACTTCACTCTGGATAATAGGCTCCAGTTCTGTCCACCTGAGTAGAATTGCTTCAAATGAATTTTTTTTTTTAATGCTGAGTAATATTCCATTGTGTATATGTACCACAGCTTTCTTATCCATTCGTCAGTTGATGGACATCTAGGTTGCTTCCATGTCCTGGCTATTGTAAACAATGTGGCGATGAACATTGGGGTACACGTGTCTCTTTCAATTCGGTTTCCTCAGTGTGTATGCCCAGCAGTGGGATTGCTGGGTCATATGGCAGGTCTATTTGCAGTTTTTTAAGGAATCTCCACACTGTTTTCCATAGTGGCTGTACTAGTTTGCATTCCCACCAACAGTGTAAGAGGGTTCCCTTTTCTCCACATCCTCTCCAGCATTTATTGCTTGTAGATATTTGGATTGCAGCCATTCTGACTGGTGTAAAGTGGTACCTCATCGTGGTTTTGATTTGCATTTCTCTGATAATGAGTGATGTTGAGCATCTTTTCGTGTGTTTGTTAGCCATTTTTATGTCTTCTTTGGAGAAATGTCTGTTTAGTTCTTTGGCCCACTTTTTGATTGGGTCATTTATTTTTCTAGAATGGAGCTGCAGGAGTTGCTTGTATATTTTTGAGATTAATTGTTTGTCCGTTGCTTCATTGGCTATTATTTTCTCCCATTCTGAAGGCGGCCTTTTCATCTTGCTTATAGTTTCCTTTGTTGTGCAGAAGCTTTTAATTTTAATTAGGTCCCATTTGTTTATTCGTACTTTTATTTCTGATATTCTGGGAGGTGGGTCATAGAGGATCCCGCTTTGGTTTATGTCAGAGAGTGTTTTGCCTATGTTATCCTCTAGGAGTTTTATAGTTTCTGGTCTTATGATTAGATCTTTGATCCATTTTGAGTTTATTTTTGTGTATGGTGTTAGAGCTAATTCTTCTTTAAATGTTTCACAGAAATCATTAGTAAAGGCATCTATTCCTGAGCTTTTCTGTGGGAAGTTTTTGATCACTAATAGGTTTTTAAATTGTTACTTTCTTATTTGTATTTTCTACTTCTTCTAGAGTTACTTTGTGCTTTCCCAAAATTTTTTTTTCAGTTCATCGATATCTCTGATTCTTATCCCTCTCTTGGATCTAGGCAAAAAATGAAAAGTTCCCCTTCTTTTCTCTGCTTAAATTCTCCCTTAGTATCATGGAAATTGCTGTTCTTTAGGGCTTAGTTGGAGAAGGACATGGCAACCCACTCCAGTGCTCTTGCCTGGAGAATCCCATGGACAGAGGAGCCTGGCGAGCTACAGTCCATGGGGTCTCAGACAGTTGGACACGACTGAGCAACCTAAGTACAGGGCTTAGTTGTCTAAACAAGTTATCTGATGTGGCCAAACACATTGCCCAACCAATTTGTTTCATGCAAAGCTGGTTTTAGTTTACAACACCACTGGTTGAGCAATCAAACTGAAGTCACATAATCAGCTAGATGTATTTCACAGAATTTGAACTTTGTTCAGCTTTTTTTTCCTCTCTAAAATAATAAAATGTCATTTTAAACTGATAAATAAAGAAGAAAATTTTAACTGGAGAGGTTTCTATCTTTGTTTCAACTTAAAATTCTATATTCAGAAAACAGCCTCAGAAGATCCCAAAATAACAAATGCCTGTGTTTTTGTGAACTTGGGGCTTTCTAACAGATGAGGATCCTAAAATTTTATTACTATGAAAATCTTGGCTAACAGAATTCATATACAGAAAACACAGTTTAAACTCATCATACTGACAACTTAAAGTTATTGATGAAACTCCTGAACATATTGATTCTGACCTGTTCGGGTCCACATGGGCTGGATCGAAGCAAACCAGTCTTAGGCAAGGAGACTGTGAGTTCCAACCCAACACAGCACCTTACAGTCAGGAGGGAACTCCCAACTCTAAGTTTCTTCTAAGAAGTAAAGGGTCACTTCCTGCAGTTCTTTCCCCTGGGTCAGTAGAGTATAGTAGGCAAATATACCAGCTCTCAGTTTCTCCCTAGATATAGAAAGAATTCCTTTTTCTTTGGGATGGTTTTGGTCATTGACTCCTGCACAATGTCATGAACCTTTGTCCATAGTTCTTCAGGCACTCTGTCTACCATATCTAATCCCTTGAATCTATTTGTCATCTCCATGGTAAGGTCATAAGGGATTTGATTTAGGTCATACCTGAATGGCCAAGTGGTTTTCCCTTCTTTCTTCAATTTGATCCTGAATTTTGCAATAAGGATCTGATGATCTGAGCCACAGTTAGCTACACATCCTGTTTTTACTGACTGAACAGAGTTTCTACATCTCTAGCTACAAAGAATATAATCAATCTGAATATAGTATAAAGAATATAATCAGTCGGTATGGACCTAAGAGAGGCAGAGGAGATTAAGAAGAGGTAGAAAGAATAAAAAAAATAACTATACAAAAAAGATCTTAATTATTGGGATAACCATGATGGTATGGTGACTCACCTAGAGCCAGACATCCTGGAATGTGAGGTCAAGTGGGCCTTAGGAAGCATTACTACAAATAAAGCTAGTGGAGGTGATGGAATTCAAGTTGAGCTACTTCAGATCCTAAAAGGTGATGGTGTGAAAGTGCATCACTCAATATGTCAGCAAATTTGGAAAACTCAGCAATGGCCACAGGACTGGAAAATTCAGGTTTTATTTCAATCCCAAAGAAGGGAAGTGCCAAGGAATGTTCAAACTTCCAGACAATTGTGCTCATTTCATATACGAGTAAGGTTATACTCAAAATCCTTCAAGCTAGGCTTTGGTAGTATATGAACTGAGAACTTCCAGATGTACAAGCTTGCTTTATAAAAGGCAGAGGAACCAGACATCAAATTGCCAACATCTGCTGGATCATAGAGAAACCAAGGGAATTCCACAATAGCATGTACTTCTGTTTCTGGACTACACAAAAGCCTTTGACTATGAGGATCACAACAAACTGTGGGCAATTCTTAAAGTGATAGGAATATCAGACCACCTTACCTGTCTCCTGAAAAACCTGTATGCAGGTGAATAAGCAATAGCTAGAACCAGACATGGAACAACAAACTGGATCAAAATTGGGAAAGGAATGTGACAAGGCTTTTTATTATCACCCTGTTTAGTTAACTAATATGCAGAGTATATCATGCGATATGTTGGGCTGGATGAATCACAAGCTGCAATCAAGATTGCTGGGAAAAATATCAACAACCTCAGATATGCAGATAATACCACTCTAATGGCAGAAAGTGAAGAGGCACTAAAGAACTTCTTGATGAGGGTGAAACAGAAGAGTGAAAAGGCTGGCTTAAAACACAACATTAAAAAAGCTAAGATCATGGCATCTGGTTCCATCACTTTATGGCAAATAGAAGTGGAAAAAATACAAGCGGTGATAGATTTTATTTTGGGTGATAGATTCTAAAATGACTGCAAACAGTGACTACAGTAATGAAATTAAAAGACACTTGCTCCTTGGAAGGAAAGCTATGACAAACATAGACAGCATATTAAGAAGCAAAGACATCACTTTACTGACAAAGTCCATATATTCAAAGGTATGGTTTTTCCAGCATTCATGTATGGATGTGACATTTGGACCATGAAGAAGGCTGAGCACTGAAGAACTGTTGCTTTTGAATTGTAGTGTTGAAGAAGACTCTTGAGAGCCTTGGACTGCAAGGAGATCAAACCAATCCTAAAGGAAACCAACCCAGATTATTCATTGGAAGGACTGATGCTTAAGCTTATGCTTCAGTACTTTGGCCACATGATGCATTGGAAAAGACGCTGATGCTAGAAAATGTTGAAGGGAAAAGGAGAAGAGGGTAGCAGAGGAGATGGTTAGATAGCATCACTGATGCAATGGCCACGAGTTTGAGCAAACTCTGGGAGATAGTGAAGGAAAGGGAAGCCAAGTGTGCTGCAGTCCATGGAGTTGCAAAGAGTTGGACACAGCTTATCAACTGAACAACTACAAATACAAGGAATTAGATAACATTTCTAGTACCCCAACTTTTCCAGTTGATACAAGAGGGTTTGGCTTCTATAAGGGCTGAGATAATAGAGCTTGACAGAACTTAGTCTCTTGAGACACACTAACAGCGAAGACAGTGGCTTGGATGAGCACAAGGTTTGGCTCATTTTGCCTGACTGGCGATGTCCATCTACTGCACTAGCCTGGTTCAGGACTCCAGGCTGTGAAGATTGCCTCTTTTATCTCATACACAGAAACCAAAATTGAAGACTCTCAGAAATTCCCAACTTTTATCAGGTTCAAAAATTATTCATTTAACTTCTACTTTAGAAAGGAGAGGGACAAAGGCAGAGATGTCCTTGGAAAGCCATGATTCCTAGGATAACTTATAATTAAATCACTCCCAAACGTAAAAATCTAAATCACCGAGTGCTATGAACAATGTGAAATTCTTCCTAATAAGATCATGTTTTAAATTATAAGCATTTTCAAATCAAGCTAAAGGGAAACACGCACTCACATCAGACATAGTAAAAATCAAATGCATGTTATGCACATGCAGTGTTGATGTGACAGGACCCATGTTCCATTAGGGCCAGTTATCTTCAGGTGGGAGCCACTTCCTCAATGAACCTTCAAACAGTATAAATGAGTCCATTTTGATCCCCCTTTTTATTATTAATGCATTCATTTTCCTTTTATATTTTTCTAATTACGAGTTCAATTAGTTTTTGCTACATAAAATGTCAACTACATTTAGCTTAACATGGAGGACACTGGCAGCTCCTACACCTAAGATCACACTAAGCTGAAAATACCTCTTAGATGGGAGAAAAGAATTTGCTACTGGGATCACCTACCTTTGAGCAATATATTGGTTCCAGGACCTGGCAACATCAATTACAGGGGAAAAACACTACAAATTTTTAGAGATTTACAGTTTGTTTATATTTCAAGAAAGAATTAATAAAGAAAATTTTATTGAAAACATTTGATACATCTGAAAGATGATACGCTGAAAGAGCCCATATAAAAATCTGGAGTTATACTGAGCTGTTTGTACATTAAAACCAATAAACCGAAGGAAGAACTAGTGAGAATACAACTGATTCATTCACATAAATAGATTCAAATAGTGAAACACCATTAAGTTGTACTATGACTTTATATAATTTTCAGAAATAATTTGTTTATGGAATTTCACACATTGAATATCAAATGGTAAAGAAGGGTTTCTATTTCTTTTTTTCTGAAGTATCATAAACTTCAAGCATAAAGATGCTTCATGGACAGAAATTCTAAACTCTGACAGCATTTATATCTTTACATTAATGACTTTGTATATTATGACTTATGTATAATAGTTGGGTCCATAAATATTATTTGAATTTAATTTACTTAAGACCAATAAGCAGAAAAGCAAAGGAAGACAGCTTTAGCAGACTGTAGAGAACAAACAAAATTTTCAAATAGAAGAAGGTACTAAATTGCAAAATAAGACCTTACCATCCAGCTGAAAAGTAGCACAAGCTAGCTTGCTACATGGAGAGCTTCTCAAGAATAGATTTTGCCAATGGTGGGAACTTGAACTACAGGGTCAAGCCTATCCTCTCAGCCTTCAAAGCTCAATTTCTGCAACCTCCTCCCAGACAGTGTGTCCCTCAGAGCCTGGTGGACCTGCTTGTTCCGTAGAGTGTAGATGACAGGGTTCAGCAGTGGGGTCACCACCATGTTCACAAGGGCAGCCTCCCTATTGGAGTCCAGCCTGTTCACCTGCTTTGGTTTCACGTATATAAACACACAGCTACCGTACATCAGAGAGAGGACAATGAGGTGAGAGGAGCAGGTGGAGAAAGCTTTCTGCCGCTCCTTGGCTGATGGGAGTCGCAGGACTGTGACTAGTATGTTGCTGTGTGCAATGATGGTTATGATGAGGGATATTAGAATGACAAATGAAGTAACAAAGAAGAAATACATTTCAACAGAGCTGGTGTCAGAGCAGGAAAGATGAATTAAGGAGCCAAGGTCACAGAAGAAATGAGAGGTGGTGCTGGGGCCACAGAATGATAACTGGGAAACTTCGAGTATCAGACAAGTGATTAAGATGAAAGAAAAAGTATAGCACAAGAAAATCAGAAGGAAACTAACCCTCAGGTTCATGATGGATGCATAGTGCAGAGGCTTGCAAATAGCCAGGTATCGATCCAATGACATCACTGCCACGAGAAAGAAAATCACTGCACCAAGAAATGAAAAGAAGAAGGCTTGTATGAGACAAGCAGGAAAGGGAATTGTTTGCCTTCCTGAAAGGAAGATGGATAGCAGTTTAGGAATAACTGTGGTGATAAAGCAGCATTCGCAGAAGGAGAAAGTGCTCAGTAAAACATACATTGGCGTCTGGAGGCGATGGTCAGCCCAGGTGATGATGATTATGACCATGTTTCCCAGGACAGAGGCCAGGTAGGCCAGCAGGTGCACCAGGAAGAGGAGGTTCCCCAAGCGCTGGACAGCAGGAAATCCCTCCAGCATGAACTCCTGGATGCTTGTCTCATTTTTTACCCCCATAGTTATCTCTGTTTCTCTGACTCTCATCATTCTCTGCTTAACCTGTAAAGCAGAAAATACTATCACTGAAGAATAAAGAATTTAAATGATAGCAACTTTTAAAAAACAAAAATGAAATAATAAACACTACTTTCAAGTATATTTGTGAATAAGGGATCATTTTACAAATGATAAACATTTACTATTATAACATTATAATATTAATCATAATACTTATTAAATTGTTAAAGATTTGTTTTTATTTTTGATAATAAATTTTAATAGGTTACCTAACTTCTTTGGAAAATAATATCTGAGAAAAATAGTCCACAAGGTACACAATCCAAAAGGTAAACAACACAAAATGAAAATGACTGTTTGCAGACACATACACAACTAAAGGTTGGCAATGAACACTGTCATCCTGCAGAAAATACATCTCAGGGGTTCACAGTGTTCTTTTCTATGCTTCAGGTATGACATGCAATATAGAAATCCTCCTATGGACTGATTTTAGCCCTTTGGAAATGCAAAGTGTGAAAGAGCAGTTTTCTTATTACCATATTCCTATTCAGTTATTTTCCTGAAGTCTTTCCAGCCTGGGCTGTATTTTCAAGACCCCCATGTGACCAGTAAAGGTAGTATATCATAGTATAACCACACAGTCTGTGGGTTTAAGAGAAACCAAACCTACCGTTGCGGGGAAAATGTTTTCATGACTTGGTCCCGATTCAGTGAGCTCACTTTTAATGGATGAATCAGATTCCTTCACAGTCTACCACCTGGTAGAATGGTAGTGTTTCATTCTGCTATTCAATCATTTCATAGATTACTCTTGAACATGCCTTTTTCTGGGAATAGTTTTTCCTATTGGAGGTACTTAGTGTGGCAGATTTAACCCTGTATTCCATTCCAATTTCAATCCCTACAGGAACACTCTTCTTTATTTAAGAAAATACCAATGCCTAATTAGAAACTAAGTATTTTGATACAATCTCTGGGGAAGGGGTCTGGGCATCTGCTGCAAATCGGTGCTTGAGTGAATACGAAACTGTAATTTAGTTGTATTTCACTTAACTCCTTTTGATCAAAACTATTACTTTAACTGGTGGCTCAGACAATCAGGAATCCATCCGCGATGCGGGAGACATGGGTTTGATCTCTGGGTCGGGAATATATCCTGGAGAAGAGAAGAACAACCCACTCCAGCATTCTTATCTGGAGAATCTCATAAACAGAAGAGCCTGGTGAGATGCAGTCCTTGGGGTAGCAAAGAAGCAGCACAACTGAGAAACTTCTTTTCATTACTTTTTAGCTATGCATTATCCATAGTAGATACTTAAACATAACCAGTCTCTGGTTAAATTATCAGACCTGTTAGATTACAAATTAGCCTGACAATCAAGTATTCACCAAAAAGCAGCTCACAGGAAACAGTGCTTCTTTGACAATGTGATTCTTTCTCAAAACAAACCAGGATATTTCTCCTAGGCTAATGGAAAAGGGAAAAACACTCTTAGTTGAGATATACCTTTCTTTGACCTAATACAAAATTAATGGACACTTTATGTCCTAAATTAGTAGGAAAAATATTAAGGTTTAATTTAAAAAACTTTCTAAACTCTGGAGGATTAACACAGTGTTTCCCCATGGCAATCTGACTGATCAATTCTAGACCATTTGGACAGTACAAGTTGTCCCCATCACACACTAGCACTTTCTGATACTGCTATTTGGAACACCTGGACATACTTATTGCCATTCTACAATGCATCATGAACAACAAACATGGTTGGTTGTGTATCCATCTCAGAAGAGAGTCAAAAAGAAGAGACAACACAGGTCAATGTCCTGGTTTAATGACCCTCTTATCAGTCACTTCCCCAACCAGTCACCTCACCTCATATAGCAGAGGATCACAGCAGTCATAAGCGAGAACCCACCCAAATGCACTTATGATATAATTATCACAGGCTTCTTTACCATCACCAGTGAGGACACACTGGGTCCAATGGACACACCTTTGGAACTTTCAGAATTCATTAGAGGGGATTTTTTTTAATGCAAAAGGAACTAAAAACACAACCGAGTCTCAGAGGACATTTAATTGCTTCACGGGAAATGGGAAATTCCAGGTGACATATATCATAGTTACCCTTTCAATGTATATGGTGACATGTGGCTACATATGCTACACACATAGCCATCTCAATAGGCTCCACAGCCCTCTGTGAAAGTCCTCAAAGGTAGATTTTGCACAAATGCCCTGTTGTTTAGTCATGAAGTTGTGTCAGACTCTTCTGTGGCCCCGCGGACTGTAGCCCGCCAGGCACCTCTGTCCATAGGATTTCCCAGGAAGAACACTGGAGTGGGTTGCCATTTCCTTCTCCAGAGGATCTTCCTGACCCAGGGATTGAACCTGCATTTCCTGGGTCTACTTCACTGACAGGGGGATTCTTTACCACTGTGCCACCTAGGAAGATGTGAAGTTGTATAGGAAGGTTTTCAATATTCTAGCAAAGTATTCTTTATAAAATTCTTGCTAACTGCTAGTTTTTGTACATTTTTAATAGAGAATGTGAACTCTATAGGACTTCCCAGGTGGCTCAATAGTTTAAAAAAAAACCCACCTACAATGAAGGAGAAGCAGTTTCGATTTTTGGGCCAGGCAGATCCTCTGGAGAAGAAAATGGCAACCCACTCTCGTATTCTTGCCTGGGAAATCCCACGGACAGAGGATCCTGGCAGGCTACAGTCCACAAAGTTGTACAGAGTCAGATTCACCTTAGAGACTAAACCACAGCCACCACTACCACCATGTTTAGTGAAATAAGTCAGACAGGGAAAGATAAATACTATATGTTATCTCTTGGGCTTCCCTGATGGCTCAGCAGGTAAAGAATCCACCTCCAGTGCAGGAGACACAGGAGATGTGGGCTAGATCCCTGAGTCTGGAAGATCCCCTGGAGGAGGAAATGGCAATCCACTCCAATAGTCTTGCCTGAAAAATCACATGGACAGAGGAGCCTGGTGGGCTACAGTCCAAAGGGTTGCGAAGAGTTGGACACGACTGAGCAATTAAGCACACACAAGCACCCATTTGTTACCTCTTACATATGGATTCTCAAAATGAAACAAACTAGTGAATATTAAAGAAAAAAAATAGACTCATCTAGTAGTTACACTGGGGAGAGGGAAAGGGGGAAGGGCGAGACTAGGGTTCAAGAATGAGGTATGTACTATTATATGAAATCAATAAACTACAATGATACATGTACAACACTAAAAACTATACATCGTTATAATATTTTTAAAATGTGAATCACTGAGGCTTCCTTGGTGTTCTGGTGGTTAAGAATTTGCCTGCCAACAAAAGGAACACTGATCCTTGAATACTCCTCATACCTCGGAGCTGCTGATCCTGTGCTCCTCCTTAAGAAAAGTCACTGCAATAAGAATCCCAAACACTACAGTGAAGAGTAGTTGCCACTCGCTGCAACTAGACAAAGCCTGCACATAGCAACAAAGGCCAGTGTAGCCAAAAATAAAAATGAATAGATAAAATAAAGAGAAAATTACTTTTTAAAACTCAAAAATATGTTGTACCTATGACATTTATATAATATTGTAAATGACCTCTACTGCAATAAAAAATAAAATTAAAGAAAGAACTTTAAAGTTTTTAATTCTGACCTTCTTGGGCCCGTGTAATAGCTCCAAAAATTTTACTGTGTATTCTTTAGAATTTTCTATGTACAAAATTATGGCAACTGTGAATAAGATAATTTTATTTCTTACTTTCCAATCTGAAGGTCTTTTATTTTTTTGTCTAATTGCTCTTATAACAACCTCTAGGACAATGTTTAACAGAGACATCCTTCTCTTGTTTTTGACCTTAGGGAGAAAGTTTTCAGTCTTTCCCTGTCAAGGATGATACTATCCAATGATTTTTAAATATACATTTCATCAGGTTGAAGATTTCCCCTTTTATTTTTAGTTTTCCAAATGTTTGTCATAGGTAGCTTAGATTTCGTCAAATGCTTTTTCTGCATCTATTGAGATCATCATGTGTCTACTGTCCTTTATTTTATTAACATGTGTACACTATTGATTGGTCTTTATCTTTAAAGTACCCTTGCATTTCTAGAATAAACCCCACTTGGTGGTGTTATCCTTTGTCAAATGTACTGATAGAGTTTTGTCAGCATCTTCTTGGGTATTCTTGAATCCCTGTTTTTATCAGAGAAATTGATGTGTAGTTTTCTTTTCTTGTGATAGCCCTGATATCACTTCTCACAGCCCTACCCCCACAGTCAGTACAGTATGAACAGACAAGCATATCAGCTCTTAGTTTCTCCCTGAATATAGAAGGAATTGGATAACATTTCTAGTACCCCAACTTTCCCAGCTGTTAATAGAAGGATTGGATTCTATCTCCCTGTCTTAGGGCTGGGATAATAGGGATGACACATCTTAGTCTCTGGGGACACACTAAAACAGAGACAGTGGTTTAGATGAGCATAAGGTTTGGGTCATTCTGGGTGATTGGTGATGTCCGTCTCCTGCATTAGCCTGGTTCAGGACTCCAGGCTGTGAAGATTTACTCTTTTATCTAATGGACAGAAACCAACACAGAGGACTCTCAGGACTCCCCAAATTTTGTCAGATTCAAAAATTATTCACTGAACCTCTGTTTTGGAAAAGGGAGAGACATAGATACAGATATCCTTGGAAGACCACAATACCTAGGACAACCTATCATCAAATCACTCCCAAACATAAAAATCTAAATCACCCAGTACAATCTAAAATTCTTTCTAATAATAGTATGCCTTAAATTAGAAGTAATTTTCAAATCAAGCTAAAAGGGAAATATGCACTCACATCAGACATAGTAAAAATCAAATGCATGATATGCACGTGCAGTGTTAGATGTGGCAGGACCTACATCCCTTGAGGGCCATTACCTTCAGCTTGGAGTTGCTTGCTTAATGAACCTTCAAACACAGTAAATTAGTCCATTTTGATCCACTTTTCTTTATTATTAATGTATTCACTTTCTTTTTGTGCCTTTCTAATTATGAGTTCAATTAGTTTTTGAAACATAAAATCTCAACCACAATTTAGGTTACCAGAGACAACACTGGCATCTCCTACACTCAAGATCACACTAAGGTGAAAATACCTCTTATATGGGAGGAAAGAATTTGCTACTGCAATCATCTACCTTTGAGCAATTTGTTGATTCCAGGACTTGGCAACAGAAATTACAGAAAATAAACTTTAAAAAACTTAAAGTTTTATAATTTGTTTATATTTCAAGAAAGAATTAAAGAAAATTTTATTAATAATGTTTGATCCTGCTGGAAGATGTTACACTGATGAGCACACCTAAATTTTTTTGAGTTACACTGAGCTATTTGTACACTAAAGCCAATAGATCCAAAGAGGAACTAGTGAGTATACAACTGTATTCACATAAATAGATTACAATAAAGAAACACCATTACATTGTACTATGACTTTATATGATTTTCAGAAATAATATGTAATTGGAATGTCAAACCTTGAGTGTCAAATGGTAAAGAAGGGTTTCTATCTATTTCTCCTGAGGTATCATGAACTTTAAAAATAAGAACGTATCATGTACAGATATAAAATCTGGCAACATTTTTACTATTTGATTAAAGACTTTGTATCTTATGATTTATGTATAATTTTGGCCATGAATATTGATTTGAATTCATTTAAGACCAATCAGTCGAAAAATCACGGAAGATATCTTCAGCACAATATAGAGAATAAATGAACTTTTCAAATAGAAGAAGGTATTGAATAACAAAATAAGACAGTACCCATCCAGCTGAAAAGTAGCAAAAGATAGATCCCTGTATGGAGAGCTTCTCAAGAACAGACTTTGCCAATGGTGGGAAACTGAACTAGAGGATCAAGGGGATCCACTTAGCTTTCAAAGCTCTATTTCTGCAACCTCATCCCAGACAGTATGTCCCTCAGAGCCTGGTGGACCTGCTTGTTCCGCAGAGTGTAGATGACAGGGTTCAGCATCGGGGTCACCACTGTGTTCACAAGGGCAGCCTCCTTGTTGGAGTCCAGTCTGTTCACCTGCTTTGGTTTCACGTATATAAACACACAGCTACCGTACATCAGAGAGAGGACAATGAGGTGAGAGGAGCAGGTGGAGAAAGCTTTCTGCCGCTCCTTGGCTGATGGGAGTCGCAGGACTGTGACTAGTATGTTGCTGTATACAATGAAGGTTATGATGAGGGATATTAGAATGACAAACGAAGTAACAAAGAAGAAATACATTTCAACAGAGCTGGTGTCAGAACAGGAGAGATGAATTAAGGAGCCAAGGTCACAGAAGAAATGAGAGATGATATTGGGGCCACAGAATGATAACTGGGAAACTCTGAGCATCAGACCAGTGAAGAAGATGAAGGACAAAGTATAGCAGAAAAAAATCAGAAGGAAAGTAACCCTCAGGTTCATGATGGATGCATAGTGCAGAGGATTGCAAATGGCCAGGTATCGGTCCAATGACATCACTGCCATGAGAAAGAAAGTTCCTGCTCCAATAAATAAAAAGAAAAAGGCTTGTATGAGACAAGCAGGAAAGGGAATTGTTTGCCTTCCTGAAAGGAAGATGGACAGCAGTTTAGGAATAACTGTGGTGATGAAACAGCATTCACAGAAGGAGAAAGTGCTCAGTAAAACATACATTGGCGTCTGGAGGCGACAGTCAGCCCAGGTGATGATGATTATGACCATGTTTCCCAGGATAGAGGCCAGGTAGGCCAGCAGGTGCACCAGGAAGAGGAGGTTCCCCAAGTGCTGGACAGCAGGAAATCCCTCCAGCATGAACTCCTGGATGCTTGTCTCATTTTTTACCCCCATAGTTATCTCTGTTTCTCTGACTCTCATCATTCTCTGCTTAACCTGTGAAATGGAAAATACTATCACTGAAAAAAAGAAATTTAAATGATGACAAGTCTTTAAAAAAATAAAATAATCACTACTTTCAGCTGTATTTGTGAAGCAGGGATCATTTCATATTTTTAAAATATATTACTATAAATGATGTTTTACTATTATAACATTATTACATTAACTATACTAATCATTAAACTAAAGATTCATTTTTTATTTTGATAATTATTTTTAATTTGTCATGTAACTCTTCTGGAAAATAACATCCTTGAATAATTGGCTACAAAGGAAACAGGACAAAATAAAAATGATTGTTTCTAGACACATCCGCAACTTACAGTTGACAATGAAGGCTGTCATCCTGCAGAAAATGCGTCTCATGGGCTCACAGTCATTTCTATGCTTCGTTCAGGTGTGACACGCAGTGTAAGAACCCTCCTACCCACTGACTCAAGCCCTTTGAAAATGTAAAGTGTGAAAGAGCCATTTTCTTATGACCATGTTCAAAATCAGTTATTTTCCTAAAGTCTGTTCAGTCTGAGCTCTTTTTTCAAGACCCCAGTGTGAGCAGTAATAATATTATAATGACACAGTCTGTGGTTTAAGAGAAACCATACCTAAAATTGTGGGGGGATGGTTTCATGACTTGTTAATCAGATTCAATGAATACACATTGAATGGGTGAACCAGACTCCCTCACACTCTACCTACCTAACAGAATGGTAGTGCTTCATTCTGCTATTAATCATAGATTACCGTCAACATTCCTTTTCTGGGAATAAATTTTTACATTGGAGGTATTCAGTGTGGCACAATTAAACCTGTATTTCATTGCAGTCACTAGACAAACACTTGTCTTCATTAAAAAATAATGCCAAAACCTAACTAGAAATTAAGTATATGATAGAATCATTGGGGAAGGGGTCTGGGCATCTGTTGTGAATCAGTGCTTGAGTGAATAAGAAATCACAATTTAATTGTATTTTACTTACTTCCTTTTGGCCAAAACTGTTACTTTAACAGGTGGCTCAGATGGTAAAGAATCCATCTGCCATCACGAAACTTGGGTTTGATCTCTGGGTTGGGAAGATCCCCTGGTGAAGGGAAGGGCTACACACTCCAGTCTTCTTGCCTAGAGAATTCCATGGACAGAGGAGCCTGGTGGGCTCCAGGCCATGGTGTCGCAAACTGTCGATATGACTGACTGACTAGCACTTTTTTCCATTACTTTAACTATGCATGATCCACATCAGATACTTAAATATGGCCAGTCTCTTGTTAAAATATCTGACCTGTTAGATTGCAAGTTAACCCCATGATCAAGTACTCACACGAAGCAGTTCACAGGAAACAGTGTTTTTTTTTTTTATTGTTTTTGCCATACATTGTCATGATATCACCATGGGTTTACATATGCTTCCCCTCCAGAACCCCCCTCCCTCCTCCCTCCCCCCCGGGAAATCTTGCTGTACCAGCCCTGAGCATCAATCCTGGGCTGGCGATTGATTAGACACATGACAATTAACATGCTTCAAGTGTGTTTTTGACAATGTGTTTCTTTCTCTTCTGAAAACAAAGCAGGTTAGTGTAGCATTCTCCTAGGCTAATGGAAAAGAGGAAAAACACTCTTAGTTGAGATATACCTTTCTTTGACCTAATACAAAATTAATGGATGCCTTATGTTCCACATTAGTAGGAAATTATTAAGGCTCCATTAAAAAAGACATTTCCAAACTCTGGAGGATTAACAGGCATAGTTTTTTCCATGGCAATCTGACTGGTAAATTCTGGACCGTTAAGACAATACAGGCTGCCCCAGTCATCCACTGGCACTTTCTGATGTTACTATTTGGAATACCTGGAAATATTTATTTCCATTCTACAGTGCATCATGAACAACAAACTTTCTTGGTTTTGCATCCATCCCAGAAGAGAATTAAAAAGAATAGACAACAAAGGTCAGTTTCCTTGTTTAGTGACCCTATTATCAGTCACTTCCCAATCAACCTGTCACCCCACCAAAATAGGTGAGGATCACAGCAGTCATAAGTGAGAACACATTCAAATGCTCTGATGACATAATTATCACAGACTTATTTATTATCACCAGTGAGGATGCATTGGGTCCAAAGGACACACCTTTGGAACTTTAAAATTCATTAGAGGGGATTTTTAATATAAAAATAGGAACTACAGTGACCTTTAATTTCATATTTGGAAGTAGGAAATTCAAGCTGACATGTATCATAATTACCCCTTCACTGCATATGGTAAGATACTACTTTTATTCTCAATAGGCTACACAGTCCTCTGTGATGGTCCTCAAAGGTACATTTGTATAATTACCTGTTGTTAAGTCACCTAGGTGTGTCCCACTCTTCAGTGACCCCATAGACTGCAGCCCACCAGGCTTCTCTTTTCTTGCGACTTCCCAGGCAAGAATACAAGAGTGTGTTTCCATTTCTCCAGGAGATCTTCCTGACGCAGGAACCTAACTTGTGTCTCCTGTATTGGCAGAAGGATTCTTTACCACTGTGCCACCTAGGAAACCTTGAAGTTGTATAGGAAGGTTTTCAACTGTCAAGCAAAATATTCTTTGTAAAACTCTTGCTAATTTCTAGTTTTTAGTCAAGAATGTGAACTCTATAGGTCTTCCTTGGTGGCTCAGTGGCAAATAAAACAACCCACCTACAATGCAGGAGAAACGAGTTTGATCTCTGTGTCAGGAAGATCCCCTGGGGAAGGAAATGGCAACCCACTCCAGTATTCTTGCCTGGGAAACCCCATGGACAGAGGAGCCTAGTGGGCTACAGTCCAAAGGGTTGCAAGGAGTCCGGCAAGACTGAGCAATTATGCACACTCAGAAAACCCATATTTTATCTCTTACATGTGAACTCTAAAAATGATACAAACTAGTAAATATTTAAAAAGTAAACCAGATTCACAGATGTTGGAAGAAAACTAGTAGTTCCCAGTTGGGAGAGGGAAGAGGGAAAGGGCAAGATAGGGTTCAGCAATAAGAGATACAGACCACTATGTATAAAATAAATAAGCTACAACAATAGATTGTATAACACAGAAAAAAATAGCTCATTTTTAAAAAAAAACAATAAATTGAGCATAATATTATAAAAATGTGAGCCACTGAGACTTTCTTGTTGAACCAGTGGTTAAGAATCTGCCTGCCAATGCAGGGAACACAGATTTGATCCCTGTTCCTTGAAGATTCCTCATACCTCAGAGCAACTAAGCCTATGCACTGCAAATACTGAAGCCTGAGAACCTAGAGCCTATGATCCATAATTCCCCAATGTTATCTTTGATTCTTATCCCTCACTTTAACCTAGGCAAAAAATAAAAAGCTTCCCTCTTTTCCTCCCTTAAAGTTCACCTTTAGTACCATGGAAATCTCTACTGTTTAGGGCTTAGTTGTCTAAACAAGTTATCTGATGTGACCAAACTCATTGCCCAACCATTGTGTTTCACACAAAGCTGGATTTAGTTTATAACACTACTAATTGATCAATCACATTGAAGTCACATACTCAGCTAGATATATTTCACAGAAGTTGAACTTTGTTTTGCTTGTTTTCCTGTCTAAAATAATAAAATTATGCTTTAAACTGATATTAAGGAAGAAAATTTTAACTGGAGACATTTCTAACTTTGTTTTAGCTTAATATTCTATATTCATTAGTAGCCTCAAAAGATTCCACAATAAGAAATGCCTGCAATTTTTTTGTATACTTGGAACTTTCTAACACATAAGGGAGCTAAAGATTTATTCCTGTGAACGTCTTGGCTAATAGAGTTCAAACACAAGAAACACAGTTTAAACTCATCATACCAGTGACTTCAGTTATTGATGGAACTCCTGAACATATTCATTCTGACTTATTCTGGTCCACATGGGCTGGGTCAGAGGCAAGCCAGTCTTAGGTAAGGAGACACTGTGAGTTCCAACCCAACACAGCATCTTACAATCTCATCAGAACTACCAACTTGCAGCTTCTCCTAAGGAATAAAGGATCACTTCTCACAGCTCCAGCCCCTGAGTCAGTACAGTATGAACAGACAAGTGTACCAGCTCTTAGTTTCCCCTGAATATAGAAGGAACTGGACAACATTTCTAGTACCCCAACTTTCCCAGCTGTTAATAGAAGGATTGGATTCTATCTCCCTGTCTTAGGGCTGGGATAATAGGGATGACACACCTTAGTCTCTGGGGACACACTAAAACAGAGATAGTGGTTTAGATGAGCATGAGGTTTGGGTCATTTTGGGTGATTGGTGATGTCCATCTCCTGCATTAGCCTGGTTCAGGACTCCAGGCTGTGAAGATTTACTCTTTTATCTAATGGACAGAAACCAACACAGAGAACTCTCAGGACTTCCCAAATTTTGTCAGATTCAAAAAATACTCATTTAACTTCTATTTTGGAAAAGTGAGAGACAAAGGCACAGATGTCCTTGGAAGACTGTAATTCCCAGGACAACTTATTATCAAATCACTCCCAAACATAAAAGTCTAAATCACCCAGTATTCCTGACAATCTAAAACTCTTCCTAATAATATTATGCCTTAAATCAGAAGTAATTTTCAAATCAAGCTAAAAGGGAAATATGCACCACATCAGACATAGTAAAAATCAAATGCACGTTAAGCACATGCAGTGTTAGATGTGATGGGATCTATGCCCCTTTCGGGCCAATTACCTTCATGTGGAAGCCACTTCCTCAGTGAAACTTCAGAAACAGTAAATGACTCCATTTTGATCCCCCTTTTTTATTATTAATGTACTCATTTTCCTTTTATGTTTTTCTAATTGTGATTTCTTTTAGTTTTTGCTACACAAAATGTCAACCACAAATTAGCTTAGCATAGATGACACTGGCATCTCCTACACCCAAGATCACACTAAGGTGAAAATACCTCTGAGATGGGAGGAAAAGAATTTGCTACTGGAATCACCTATCTTTGAGCACTTTTTGCTTCTAGGACTTGGCAACATCAATTACAGAAAACATAAACTTGACAAATTTGAAAGCTTTTCAGTTTGTTTATACTTCAAGAAAGAATTAAAGAAAATGTTATTGATAAAATTTGACACATCTAGAAGATGATACACTGAAAGAGCTCATCTAAAACTCTGGAGTTACACTGAGCTGTTTGTACACTAAAACCAAGAGACACAAAGAACTAGTGGAAGAAGAAAACCAGTAGATATGAAGAAGAACTGGACATGAAGAAGAACTAGTGAGCATTCACATAAGTAGATTCAAGTGAACCCTGCATGCGAGACACCAAAAGGAACACAGACGTATAGAACAGACTCGTGGACTCTGTGGAAGAGGGGCAAGGGTGGGATGATATGGGAGAATGGCATTGAAACATGTTAATTACCATATGTGAAATCAATCGCCAGCCCAGGGTTGATGCTTGGGGCTGGTGCACCGAGATGTCCCAGGGGGAGGAAATTGGGAGGGAGGAGGGAGGGGGGTCCTGGAGGGGGAGCATATGTAAACCCATGGTGGTTTCATGTCATTGTATGGCAAAACCAACACAATAAAGTAAAGAAAATTTAAAAAAATAAACACCATTAAGTTGTACTATAACTTTATATAATTTTCAGAAATAATTTGTGACTGTAATTTTCAAACCTTGAGTATCAAATGGTAAAGAAGGTTATCTATCTATCTTTTCTGAGGTATCATAAACTTCGAGCATAAAAATGTATCATGGATAGAAATGATAAAATCTTGCAACGTTTTTTATTATTGCATTAAAGACTTCATAGCTTATGATTTATGTGTACTAGTTGCTTCACAATATTGCTTGAATTGAATTGATTTAAGGCCAATCAATAGAAAAATCAAGGAAGATACCTTTAGCAGAAAATAGAGGACAAATGAAATTTTCAAATAGAAGAAGGTATTGATTTACAAAATAAGACAGTACCCATCCAGCTGAAAAGTAGCACAAGATAGATCACCATATAGAAAGCTTCTTGAGAACAGACTTTGCCAATGGCAGGAAACTGAACTAGAGGATCAAGAGGATCCACCTAGCCTCCAAACTCTATTTTTGCAATTTCATCCTCTACAATGTGTCCCTCAGAGCTTGGTGGACCTGCTTGTTCCGTAGAGTGTAGATGACAGGGTTCAGCAGCGGGGTCACCACCGTGTTCACAAGGGCAGCCTCCTTGTTGGAATCCAGTCTGTTCACCTGCTTTGGTTTCACGTATATAAACAAACAGCTACCGTACATCAGAGAGAGGACAATGAGGTGAGAGGAGCAGGTGGAGAAAGCTTTCTGTCGCTCCTTGGCTGATGGGAGTCGCAGGATTGTGACTACTATGTTGCTGTAGGCAATGATGGTTATGATGAGGGATAGTAGAATGACAAATGAAGTAACAAAGAAGAAATACATTTCAACAGAGCTGGTGTCAGAACAGGAGAGATGAATTAAGGAGCCAAGGTCACAGAAGAAATGAGAGATGATATTGGGGCCACAGAATGATAACTGGGAAACTCTGAGCATCAGACCAGTGAAGAAGATGAAGGACAAAGTATAGCAGAAAAAAATCAGAAGAAAACTAACCCTCAGGTTCATGATGGATGCATAATGCAGAGGCTTGCAAATGGCCAGGTATCGGTCCAATGACATCACTGCCATGAGAAAGAAAGTTCCTGCTCCAATAAATAAAAAGAAAAAGGCTTGTATGAGACAAGCAGGAAAGGGAATTGTTTGCCTTCCTGAAAGGAAGATGGACAGCAGTTTAGGAATAACTGTGGTGATGAAACAGCATTCACAGAAGGAGAAAGTGCTCAGTAAAACATACATTGGCGTCTGGAGGCAATGGTCAGCCCAGGTGATGATGATTATGACCATGTTTCCCAGGACAGAGGCCAGGTAGGCCAGCAGGTGCACCAGGAAGAGGAGGTTCCCCAAGTGCTGGACAGCAGGAAACCCCTCCAGCATGAACTCCTGAATGCTTGTCTCATTTTTTACCCCCATAGTTATCTGTTTCTCTGTTTGTCATCATTCTCTGCCTTATCTGTAAAGCAGAAAATACTATCATTGAAGAATAAAGAATTTAAATGATGTCAACTATTAAATAATATAAAAACACTATGCTACAGTTTTGAATGAGATAATTTCATATTTTAAAATATTTTACTATAATATCTATTATCATTACATTATTATATTAATAATAATGATAGTTATTAAATTATAACATTAAAGATTTTTTTGGCTTTGCTAATAAATTTTAATGTATCACTTAACTGTTTTGGAAAATAATATCTGTAAATAAGAGTCCATAAGACAAACAATACAAAATAAAAATGACTTTTTGCAGACACATACACAATTAATGGTTTAACAATGAAAGCTATCATCCTGCAGAAATACATCTCACGGACTCACTTTGTTCATTCTATATGCTTCCCCAAGACATGCAATGTAGGACCCCTCCTATGCACTGATTTTAGCTCTTTGAAAATAGAAAATGTGAAAGAGTCATTTTCTTATTATCAATTTTCAAATCAGTTATTTTCCTGAAATCTGTTCAGCCTGAGTTCTTTTTTCAAGACCCTAGGGTGAACAATAAAGGTAGCTGTGCTGCTGAGTTGCTTCAGCTGTGTGCGACTCTGTGCGACCCCACAGATGGCAGCCCACCAGGCTCCCCCATCCCTGGGATTCTCCAGGCAAGAACACTGGAGTGGGTTGCCATTGCCTTCACCGGTGCATGAAAGTGAAGTAGCTAAGTCGTGTCCGACTCTTAGCAACCCCATGGACTGTAGCCTACCAGGCTCCTTCGTCCATGGGATTTTCCAGGCAAGAGTACTGGAGTGGGTTGCCATTGCCTTCTCCAAATAAAGATAGAATATTATACTATTGTAACTACCTCATCTGTGGGTTTAGAGAAACCATATCTAAATTTGAGAGGGAAATGGTTTCATGACTTCCTTATTCAGATTCAATGAACACACATAAATGGGTTAATCAGATTCCCTCACACTCTACCAACTAGCAGAATGGTAGTGTTTCATTATGCTATTAGTTATAGATTACTCTTCAACATTTCTTTTTCTGAGAATATTTTTTTTTACATTGTAAATATTCAGTATGGCAGAATTAAACCCATTTTCACTGCAATCACTAGAGGAACATTCTTTTTTTCCTTAAAAAAGTGCTGATGCCTAACTAGAATGTCAGTATATTAATATAATCTTTGGGGAAGGGGTCAGTGCTTGAATAAATAAGTAACCATAATTTAATTGTACTTTACTTAATTCCTTTTGGCCAAATCTATTACTTTAACTATGCATGATCCACATTAGAAACTTAAACATAGCCAGTCTCTAGTTAAAATATCTGACCTGTTAGATTGCAAGCTGGCCCCATGATCAAGTATTCACCACAAAGCAGCTCATAGGAAAAAGTGTTTTGTTGACAATGTGCTTCTCCTCTTAAAACAAACCAGGATGTTTTCTGGAGGCTAATGGAAAAGGGTAAAAAACACTTTTAGTTGAGATATACCTTTCTTGGACCTCATACAAAATTAATGGATGCCTATGTCTTAAATTAATAGGAAATTACTAAGGCTCCACTTTTTATTAAAAGGACACGTTTCCAGACTCCAGAGTAACCTACAGTCATAGTTTTTCCCCATGACAATCTGATAAATTCTGGACCTTTAAGACAATACAAGCTGCCCTAATCATCCACTAGCACTTTCTTTGTTTGGAATACCTGGACATATTTATTTCCATTCTACAATGCATCATGAACATCAAACTTCTTTGGTTGTGTATCCATCCCAGAAGAGAGTCAAAAAGATGAAACAACAAAGGACAATTTCTTGTTTAATGACCCTGTTATCAGTCACTTTTCCATCAACCAGACACCCCACTTCATGTAGGGAAGGATCACAGCAGTCATAAGCGAGAACACATTCAAATGCCCTTATGATATAACTATCACAGGCTTATTTACCATCACCAGTGAGGATGCTTGGGGTCCAATGGACACATCTTTGGAACTTTCAAATTCATTAGAGGGGATTTTTTTTAATGGAATAGGAGCTAAAACCACAACAGAGTCCCAGAGGACTTTTAATTGCTTCATATTTGGAAATGGAAAATTCCAGCTGAAATATGTTATAATTACCCTTTCACTGCATATCTACTATCTTCTCAATAGGCTGTGAAAGTCCTTAAAGGTAGATTTTGCCCAATTGCCCTAGAGTTGTAAAATTTACAGTCACAAATTGCATATATCAAGGAAGGCTCAAACAACAGAAACTCTTTTTAACATTAGAATTATCTTTGCTTTTTTATCTTTTTAACCTGGTATTTTCTTTATTGAGGTATAATCTGCATTCTATAAAATGTACCACATTTAACTGTTTGTTTGTGCAAGCTAAGTCGCCTCAGTAATGTCCATCTCTTTGAGACCCTATGGACTGTAGTCCACCAGGCTCCTCAGTCCATGGGATTCTCCAGCCAAGAATACTGGAGTGGGTTGCAATGCCCTCCTCCAGGAAATCTTCCCCCACCCAGGGATCACACCTGCATCTCCTGAAACTTCTGCATTGCAAGTGGATTCTTTACTGTTGAGCCACCAGGGAATCCCACATTTCACTGTACAGATCAGTAATTTTTCATATGTAAACAGCCATGTAACCACCAATGAATCTATACAAAACATTTCCATCTCATCATAAGTTTGCTTTGCTCCTTCTGAGTCACTAGTCCACATCAAAAGAAAACATCTTTGATTACTATCATCAGAATCCACTTTTGCCTGTTCTAGAAGATCACATAAATTGAACACGTCTTCCTTTTATCTGCTCCTTTTCCTCAACTTGTTTCTAGGTGTTATCCATACTATTTCATGTATCGATAACATCCTTTTCCATTGCTTTGTAGTAGTTCACTACAAAGTTTGTGCATATGTACACCACAGCTTTCCATGCCTCCATTGAAGGTCATTTGTTTCCTTTCCAGTTAAGGGCTCCTATGAATAAAGCTGTTATAAATATTTTTATATAAGTCATTTTGAAGTTATACCATTCATTTTCTTCTTAGTATATAACTTGGAGTGTAGATACTGAATTAATTATAGGATAGTTCTTAACACTATAAAAGATTGTAAAACAGTTTCCAAAATTCGGTGTAGGGCTCTCAGGAACAATGCATGATGAATGCAGGTGCTACACGTTCACTCCAACACTTGATCTTGTAAGTTGTTTTTCTTAAGTATAGTTGATTTAAAACTATTATATTCTGTTAGTTTCAGATGTATATCAAAGTTATTCAATATTTTGTAGGTTATATTCCATTATAGGTTATTACAAGACAATGGATATAACTTCCAATGCTATTCAATATATCCATATTGCTTATCTATTTTATATAGTAATTTGTATCTGTTAGTCCCATAACCCTAATTTTTCCCTACATGCATTCATCTCCCTTTTGATAACCACAAGTTTGTTTTCTCATCTGTGAGTCTGTTTTTCTTGCACAAATACATTCATTTGTATTATTTTTTAGATTCCATATATAAGTGATATTATGTAGTATTTGTCTTTCTGACTTATTTCATTAAGCATAATATTCTCTAGGTCCATTCAAGTTTCTGCAAATGGCAGTATTTCATTCTTTTTATGGCTAAAATTTCATTGTATATATACTACACCTTCTTAATCCATTCGTCTGTTGATGGGCAATTGGTTTGCTCCCATGTCTTGATTATTGTAAATAGTGTTGTTGTGAACATTGGAGTGTGTGTATATTTTAAAATTAGTTACATCAGGTTTTTTTGGATATATACCAGAAGTGGAATTAATGGATCGTATGGTTATTCTGAGCTTCCCTGATGGCTCAGTTGGTAAGAATCCACCTGCACTGCAGGAGACCTGCATTCAATCTCTGGCTTGGGAAGATCCCCTGGAGAAGGGAAAGGCTACCCACTCCAGTATTCTGGCCGCGAGAATTCCATGGACTGTATAGTCCATGGGGTCACAAAGAATCAGACACGACTGAGTGACTTTCACTTTGGTTTCCCTGATAGCTCAGTTGGTAGATAATATACCTGCAATGCAGGAGACCCTGGGTTGATTCCTGGGTCAGGAAGATCCCCTGGAGAAGGGATAGGCTACCCACTCCAGTATTCTTGGGCTTCCCTTGTGGCTCAGCTGGTAAAGAATCTGCCTGCAATAAGGGAGACCTGGATTCGATCCCTGGGTTGGGAAGATCCCCTGAAGAAGGGAAAGCCTACCCACTCTAGTATTCTGGCCTAGAGAATTCCATGGTCTGTATAGTCCACGGGGTCGCAAAGAGTCAGACACGACTGAGTGACTTTCACTTTCTTGGTCATTCTATTTTTAGTTTTTAAAGGAACCTCCATACTGCTTTCCATAGTGGATACACCTATTTACAGTCCTATCAACAGTGTATGAGGATTCCCTTTTCTTCATATCCTTTCTAAAATTTGTTATCTGTAGACCATTCTGACATGTGTGAACTGATACCTCATTATGGCTTTGAGGCCAGAGGCCATAGAAAAATTCATCACTCCAGCCACAATAACCCAGCTGAGGCACCCAGTAAGAAAAGTAGCCTTCCAAGCAGTGACTACTATGGCAACAGCTTCCTCTTGGACCAAAGAACCTGCCTGCAATGCAGGAGAACTGGGTTTGATCCGTGGGTTGGGAAGATCCTCTGAAGAACGGAATGGCTACCCACTCCAGTATTCTTGCCTGGAGAATCCCATGGACAGAGGAGCCTGACAGGCTACAGTCCTCGGGCTTGCAAAGAGTCAGGCACAACTGAACAACTAACACTTTCACTTTCACACTTTCTCCACATTGAGTCTTGCATGTCATTCTCCTTGTCTGTATCTTGAAGAAAGTTAAGACCCACTTTACAGATTCTGTAATAAGAGAGAATCTGGACAGTTTAGATGTGTTACAGAAAGCAACTAGTGTTCCCTTTTCTTCCTGAAAGAAGAAGACATCTTATTTTTTCAAGACGATTGAGGAGGGCAACAAAAATATTCTTCAGATAGAAATAGCCATTGAAAAGAGTCATAACATCATAATATTGGCAGAGGCAGGAAGATGGTTGAGAGAGGTAAGTAGATTTCTACCATCTCCTTTCTCAGTAACCAGTATATTTCCCAAAAGCCTTTCTCACAGCTCTGTCAATTCAGCTCTTTCTCACAATAAACTTTGTTTTTTTAACCTCCAATTCTCAGCCTCAGTGTACACATCACATGCAGAAGTTTTAGTCTGGAATTCTACTTCACATCAGTAGCAACATTCAAATTGGGATTTATGGGCCCTTGGGAAATGAAGTCATGCGTTTTCTTTGAAAAAATCTTGGCAGAGAACTTTGGACATATGGGAGCCAGTGTCATCACAGACAAAAGAAGATAAATATAAGGTTTGTGTGAATAACTATTATTCTCAATGGTGACCAACTGGCTGCACCCAGGGCACTGGCCTTGCCTTTACTTCCAGCCCACGTCCTTTCAGCTCCCAGCAAGGGAGCCTGTCCTCGCTACTCCCTGGCTGAATACATCCTGCTTGGTGACCAAACACAGTCTTGTTGGAAAACTATCACAGAGGCCCCAGATGTGCATGTTGGGAGCATCTTGACATTAATGCGGTAGACCAAGCAGGCTTCTGCACATGGAAAGGTGAGCATATGGTTGGAGGAGGCCAGTGTAACAGAAGGTGACTTGGAGCAGATATGTCAGCAAAATGATATGCTTCAGCAGGAGAATCTTTGTCTCAGCATCACCCAGGGCTGGGTTCAGAAGACCCCTGCTCCTATTAGCTGATACAGGATGAGGCAGCAATGTTGCATGTTAGATGATCTGTTACCCACTGAGGGGGGCAAGTCCAGACCTACTGTCAGAACCCTAAATAGTCCCAGAATTGCAGGCCATGAAATGTGGATGTCTTATTCAATTCTGCTCCGTTCTGGGACTTCAGTCGTCAAGGCTCTGTGACGCCTTGTTGTGGCATGAAAGGACCTGGGCTTTAGAAATAGGATTTCCTCAGTCAGGGACACTGGGAACCCGGGATGCATATTCACCCCACTCTGTGACAACAGGCTGTGACAACTTAGCTTCCTTTTCCTCTACTTCCTGCTCAGCCCAGAGCAAGCATGGGATTTCTTGGAAGAGAATCACTGCAGGAGGAGGAAGCCTTACCCCTCATGAGATGACGAGTATATTCCTGGCCTCAGAGATAGCGGTACCATGGAGGACCTGCTGCAGTTAATGGAAGACATGCAGTTGCCCCTCCAGGCTACCCTGGGGGCATTGCCACTCTGGGGTGAGCAGTTTGGTTGTATGAGCACCACTTCTCACAACTTGACCCATGAGAGGTTAGAAAGAAAGAGTCACCCCATGTTGCAGGCTTTCAGCTTGTTTTAAAGATTCTAGAGCCCAACACTCTCAAAATAGATAGAATTTACTGAGGAGACTGAAGAGAGAAAGAGAATGCTCATTGACCATTGATATGAGCTATTCTATACTGGTACCATGTTCCCAGACCATCTTTCATAAATTGGCCCATCTTGTGCACTGCTAATACTCTTCACCTCACTTACATGACAGCAGGAGCCTCAGAGCGGCAGAGTCCATCCTGGATTTACAACTTATATCATGCTGTTGAGCAACCCCCAATATCTCTGGCCTCTAGTCTCTTCTATAAATTGATTATTCTGAAGAAGATCATCTCTAAGGCCTGTATTTTTTTGTAGGTCAGCATTAATCAATGATTGGAGATGGAAATGGCAACCCTCTCCAGTATTCTTGCCTGGAGAACTCCATGAACAGAGGAGCCTGGCAGGTTACGGTCCTTGGAGTCGCAAAGAATCGGACACGACTGAGTGACTAGTGCACAATTAATCAATGATACTAACAGGATGATGGAAAATTTAAGATAAATACACCTAAGCTTTCACTTAAGCTTGAAATCATCAACAATATATTTCTTCATATTTTAAAATATTTTGGTCACAGCATTTGGAAACAACAGGAGCTCTGGATTCTAGGAGATAAAGCTAAAGTCCCACCTAGGTGACATTACCCCCCTGGAACTCCCTTAATTCTCAATTTCTTCTTTTATAGAAGAACAGGTGAGGAAAACATAATAAGTAACATGATTATGGTGGATAGAAACAGAAATACTGAATTTTGGCGACCAGCAAAGTGTCAGGCAATGGTAAAGTCCTCATCAAATGATGATTTGAACCATAGAGTTTGTTGTATATTTTAAATTGGATATTTAAAGGAAGTGTTACTACTATTACTGTTGCATTTATTTACAAACTGATAATACTGTAAAACATATAAAGTGCTTTTAAAATATGCCAATGTCAATAAGGGCTTCCCTGGTAGCTGATATGGTAAAGAATCTGCCTGCAGTCCAAGAAACCTGGGTTCAATCCCTGGGTTGAACTAATAAATAAACGTCACTAAGTCCATCTACTGATGCAACTATATTTAAGAGTATAATAATGACCTTAATATTGAAATTGGACATTAAGGGACACATAGGAAATGTGGACATTACATGTCAAGTGAGTTATATATTTTATCTTACTTAATTTTTATAAGGACACAAACAAGCATCAGAAGGTGAAAATGAAGTCCACAAAAGAACAAACATTCCAAAGATGATCCATCTCTACAAAGCTGGACTCAGTATTGAAACAGTATGGAACTCTGCTTCTTCTGGTCAAGAATCAATTCACTGAGCCACTCTGCTATGTGCCTAACTCCTTTCTGAGGAGCCAAATACTTGTTCTTATGCTTCTCTAAAACTTTTGAGCTCATTGTAATGTCTTTATTTTAGGTTAAGACCAGCAGGTGATGCTGAGAGGAAAAATATGTCCATGGAAATGAGGAATGGGACAACTGTCCAGGAGTTCACCTTGGAGGGCTTTCCTGCTGTCCAGCACCTGGGAAAGGTCCTCTTCCTGGTGCACCTGCTGGCATACCTGGCGTCCATTGCAGGCAATACACTCATAGTCACCATCACCTGTGCTGACTCCAGGCTACAGACACCTATGTACTTTTTCCTCAGCATTTTCTCTTTCTTTGAGTGTTGCTTCACAAGTGCTGTTATTCCTAAATTGCTGGTCATCTTTCTTTTAGGCAAGCAAACGATTTCCTTTGCTGCCTGTTTCCTACAAGCCTTTGTCTTTGTATTTCTGGGAGCAGCAGGGTTCCTCCTCATAGCAGTGATGTCTCTGGATCGGTACCTGGCCATTTGCAAGCCTCTTCATTACACGACCATCATGAACCTGAGGACTTGCTGGCTCCTGGTCACAGCCTGCTTTGCTTGGGGCTTCACTCTCATTACTGGTCTGGTGGTGACGTTGTCCCAGTTATCCTTCTGTGGCCCCCATGTCATACCTCACTTTTCTTTTAAGAATAACAAAAAATATTTTACTAAAACATAAGTTTTACAGAAGTTTCCAGACAAGCCATACAAAATGGTCACAAGCTTTTACTTGAAGGGAGAATTCTACACTTGACAGCAAGGTCACAGTGTTATTAGTGAGGGCTGTGATGTCTGTTTAATGTTCCCATTTTGGTTCGAACAATCAAGCTTGTCCATGTATAGCATCTAAATAAAGTTAGACTTGGCTAGAGAGCATATTCTAAAGAACTGGTTTGCTGCTTTTAACCAATGCAATTAGATCACCATAAAAAGGGGGAAAGGAGCCCATAAAATTAAAATAAAACTACCTTCTCCCCCACCAAAAAAAATAATAATAAAATAAAGAAAAACACCCACACCCCTGCAGCTAACCCTGACAACTACCTTCATTCACAGTGCTTTATACTTAAACCATGATAGGGGAAATGAATAAAAGCAGAGAGGGGCCACTGCTTTTAAATGTTTCACAACAATCCAGATGATATTTTTAGCCTCTGCTCATGCTTTACAACAGTGAATCAGGACAAGACATTAGATTTGCTAATGTGCATTTAATCACCAAAGGATTGAAGATGTCTGCGTTTTTATTCTGTAATGTTTCTAAGACTGTGTCCATTAAATGCAAACAAAAAAGGAAGAAGTCTTGGCAGAACAGGAGAAGTGATGCACACTTGACAATCGAATCAATTTAAATATTATTCGTGGCATATAGCCTAGTCCATGCTCTAGCTGTTTCTATGGCTTGGGCTTCGTTGGTCTTCCATTGCTCTGCTACATCATTTGCTAATGGATCATCTGGATTGGGAGCACTTAACAAAGCCTGGATTGATAGCAGAACTGTGCTGATCTGCAGCGCTAGGGACCACTTATCTTTCAAAATATCTAAACATATTCTTCCCAACTTGTCTACATTAGGATGGTAAATTTTGGTCATGAAACGTCCTTTAGGGGCTGCCATTGGGTATTCTTCTGGAAGGAATAGTTCAAGTTTAAAAGTCCCTCCCTCAAAGGGGGAATCCTGAGGGCCGGCAATGACCGCGTGAAAACAACGGGAGTTGCTCTCATATGGTTCTGCTTTAATGCCGGGAACTGGTTCTGCCAACAAACGCTGGGTTTCCTTGCTAATCCTGCGGGGCAGCCCGGCCATCTTGTCAGATCCCAAGTTTGGCCTCTGGTCTCGTCTCCGGCTCCGCTCGCCTCATGCACGAGTGGAAGTCCCAGGCTCCATACCTCACTTCTTCTGTGACCTCGGCCCACTGATCCATCTCTCCTGCTCTGACAGCAGGTCTGTTGAGACATTGTTCTTTGTCCTTGCTTTGTGTGTCCTTTTGACATCCCTCATCATAGCCATCACTGCATACAGCAACATAGTAGTCACAATCATTGGACTCCCATCAGCCAGAGAGCGACAGAAAGCTTTCTCCACCTGCTCCTCTCACCTCATTGTCCTGTCTCTGATGTATGGCAGCTGTGTCTTTATATACATGAAACCAAAGCAGGTGAACAGGCTGGACTCCAACAAGGAGGCTGCCCTCGTGAACACAGTGGTGACTCCCCTGCTGAACCCTGTTATCTACACTCTTCGGAACAAGCAGGTCCACCAGGCTCTGAGGGAGACCATGAGCAGAATGAAACTATCAAGATTAAAAAAAAAATCACCTAGTCTTGGAGTGAAAGGCTTCTAAAAACCATCCATCTTCATTCCAGAGTTCATAATTGAGAGGGTCTCGCAGACCTCACTTAATCTGTTCACTATTTCCCAGTAAAATGGAAATCTCGGTGTTCTCAAGGCCACATTTATCATGGTATTTCTTCCTAAATATACCACATATTAATGACAGTTAATTTTAATTGCCAAATCCTTTAATGAATTTTTACTCTTCCCTCTGTTATAAACTATGCGCTTGAAATTTCCAAAATTTAGTCATTTTTGCCAGGGTAGAAATGTGTCTATTTTTCCTTCAGAAGAAATACCACAAAAAAGATTGACATATTTTTCTTTTGTTTGTTTTTTAAACCAATGTCTGAAGTTAAATGATCACAAATACATTTTATGAAATACATCCCACATCATGATTGGATCATACTTATCTTGAAGGTCCTGTTACAGAATTTATATTTCATCTTATTGACAATCAAGAAGTACTAAACTTTCTCTTAAAAAATCACGTATGTGTTATAATTAGCTACATATTATATGCCATAGCTATAGATGTTGTATTAAAAAGAGATTGGAAATGCCAAGGTCAAAGTAGGAAGTGGGTACAGAGTTTTACAAAAATTGGGAGAAAGAGAATGATAGTTTAGGAAGTAGCAGTGGGAATGGAATACACAGAGACCAATAGTAAATTCTGAATCATTTTGCTGTGGACAAGCCTGGGTTCTAAGCTTTCTACGAACTCATCAAGTTCCCAAAACTCATTAGGTACCTTATCCATCAAATGTGGGATTCAGGCTAGATAATCTCTAGAGTCCATGTGAAAATATCCTGGAGACAGATAGATTCCAGATGCTGCAAGAATCTGGAAATTATTAATAAGTTCCACTGTGAGAGGTGAATTGCTGGAAAATGTATTGAAGTTGTTGAGATCTAGTATTTTAGGAACAAATCATGATAAATCTACTGAAAAAGGGGTAAGCCAAGATTTTAATCAAGATTTTATAATAATTTACTTAATTTAAACTAATCAGTTGTACTTTTCATTTACTTGAGACAGACCATGATTAAAGGGTGAGCCTGACAAATAGAAAATTGAAGACCAGAAATCTCCAATTGAATTTATAGATCTAGGCTGGTCATTGCCCACCACAGGTAATACCCAGTGAAGGATGAATTCTAATATGAGGGTTAATACATTAGATTCTGGGGATGTAAAATATTTTCTTGAGACAGATTCCTGAGTTAATTTTACACCAAAAAAATTCCAATAATAATTTTTAAAACATTTCCAGGAGATAAGATTAAAACACAAAAAGCAGTAGATATTTAATGTATGCAACTTGATGTGTTTGGAGATAAGGATACACTTGTGAAACTGTCATCACTCTAATGCCATAAACCTATCTATCACCTCTGAGAGTTTCATCCTGTTCCCTTTGCTGTTGTTTTTTCCTTATATGGTAAAAAGCACTTAATATAAGATCCACCCTCTTAAAAAAATGTAAATAGACAACAAAACATTGTTAACGATAGGCTCTAGAGAGTGTCCAGAACCCCTTTATTTTGTGTAACTGAAACTTTGTTCCTCTACTAATACCTCTCTATTTTCTCCTTCCCCCTGCTTCTGAAAACCAACACTCAATTTTCTGCTTCTATATGTTTGATTGGATTCCACATATATCTGAGATCAAATATCGTTTGTCTTTTTGCATCTGGAATATTTTACTTAGATAATATCCCCCAGTTACATCCATGTTGTGGCAAATAACAGGAGTTTTTTCTATTTTTAAGGCTGAAAAATATTACACTACATATATATATATATGTATACATATATATATATATATACATATATGCCATGAATTCTTTATCAGTTCCTCTGTAGATGCACATTTAGGTTATTTATATATCTTAGCCATTAAAAAACGCTGCAGTGAACAAGAGTACAGTTATCTTTTTGAAATCCATATTTCAATTTCTTTAAATGTACACCACTGTAGTCAGAAAGGGAAACTCAAGTGACATATGGAATTTCTATCAATGTTGATGCAACAGAGACTATGAGCAAACCTTAAAGATACCTAGGTCTCATTAGGAGAATTTACAATACAGTTGGATAGATGCTGAACATACTACATAAGTCTGAGGAAGTTCATTGGTTGTTGTTGGAAGCAAAACATTGTCATATTAACAGGGAATGAATTGCATGAATTGTGAATGAAAACAGTGTAATATGTGCTCTCAAAGTCTATATTATCTTTGCAGCATCTTCAAATAAAATTAGTCATAATTACCCTAGAGTGTACAAAATAACACATAACACTATGTGTGTAAAAGTACAATTAGATAGTTTCTTACAAACAAAATATCACAAATAAAAAAAATACCTAGGAATAAACTTAACTGAGGAGGTGAAAGACTTATATGCTGAAAACTGTAAAAATTGATAAAGAAAATTGAAGATGATTCAAGGAAATGGAGAGATGTCCCATCCTCTTGGATTCAGTTCAGTTCAGTTCAGTTGCTCAATCATGTCCAACTCTTTGTGACCCCATGAACCACAGCACACCAGGCCTCTCTGTCCATCACCAACTCCCAGAGTTTACCCAAACTCATGTTCATTGAGTCGGTGATGCCATCCAACCATCTCATTCTCTGTCATCCCGTTCTCTTCCTGCCCTCAATCTTTCCCAGCATCAGGGTTTTTTCAAACGAGTCAGCTCTTTGCATCAAGTGGCCAAAGTATTGGAGTTTCAGCTTCAACATCAGTCCCTCCAATGAACACCCAGTACCGATCTCCTTTAGGATGGACTGGTTGGATCTCCTTGTAGTCCAAGGGACTCTCAAGAGTCTTCTCCAGCAACACAGTTCAATAGCATCACTTCTTCAGTGCTCAGATTTCTTTATGGTCCAATTCTCACATCCATACATGACTACTGGAAAAACCATTGATTTGACTAGATGAACCTTTGTTGGCAAAGTAATGTCTCTGCTTTTTAATATGCTGTCTAGGTTGGTCATAACTTTTCTTCCAAGGAGTGAACTTCACTGATGCTCTTTTCAACTTAAATGAATGATTTTTGTTATGTGTTTTATTTTTAAAATTTTCTATAATTACATCCTCAAATTTGCTATTCTGTTGTCTGTAATGTCCAATATGCTATTCATTCCATCCAATAAAATTTTCATCTGAGGCATGTTGTTTTGACTAAAAGAAGGTGCACTTTGCATTTTAAAAGCCCCCATATTGAGGTATGATTGACATTTAAAAAGTTGTCCATACTTACTATGTACAACTTGATGACATTGGAGATAAGTATGCACTCATGAGACATCACAATCAAGGCCATAAATCTACACATCACCTCCATAAGTTTCTCCCAATCCCTTTAGTTTTGTTTGCTTTTGTAGTTAAGAACACAACATAAGATCTGTCCACTAACCAAAAATTTAACAACACAGTACAGTACCATAACACTAGGCCCCATGTTGTATGGTAGAGTCTAAAACTTACTAATCTTGCAGTGCTGAAATTTGTGTATTTTGACTGACATCTACCTCCCCCTTTCTGGCTCACCTCAGACCCTCTTAAACCACTGTTCTACTCTCTGTCCTTTGAGTTTGGATATTTCAGATTCCTCATAAAAAAAAGAGATCATATAGTATTTGTCTTCCTGGGTCCAGCTTGTTTTATTCAGGACAGTGTTCTCTAAGGCCATTCATGTTGTTACGTATTTTAGGATTTCCTTCTTTTACAGTTCAGTAATATTCTACTGATGTATATATCACATGTTTTTATCCATTCATCCTTCAATGGGCACAAGTTGCTTCTATATCATGGCTATTATGAATAATGTTGCAAGGAATCTGGGAGTGCAGATGTCTCTTCAATACCTGGATTTCAATTTCTTATTTATTTATTCTTGGCTGCATTGAGTCTTCATTACTGTGTGTGAACTTTTTCTAGTTGCAAAGAGCAGAAGCTGCTCTTCATTGCAGTGTGAGGGCTTCTCATTGTGGTGGCCTCTCGTTGCAGAACACGGGCTCTAGGCACGCAGGCTTCAATAGCTGTGGTACATGGGCTCAGTTACTCAGCAGCATGTGGGATCTTCCCAGAGCAGAGATTGAAACCATGTCTGCATTTGCAGGCAGATTCTGAATCACTAAACCACCAGGGAAGCGCCTGATTTCAATTTCTTGACTACATACCCACAAGAGGACTTGGAAATCATATGGTAGTTCTGTTTTTAATTTTTAAATGAACTTCCCTACTATTTTCCACACTGGCTTCACCAGTTTACATTCCCATCAAAAGTGTGCAACAGGGGCTTCCCTGGTGGCTCAGTGGTAAAGAATTCACCTTTCAAAGCAGGAAATGTGTGTTTGATCCCTGACCTGGGAAGATTCATGTGCCTCAGAGCAACTAAGCCCATGCAAGACAACTACTGAGCCTGTGATCTGGAGCACAGGAGCTGCAACTACTGAAGCCTGCACACCCTAGGGCCCATCTTCCATAACAAGAAAGCCACTGCAACGAGAAGCCTGCATACCACATCTAGAGAGTAGCCTCTGCTACCTGCAACTAGAGAAAAGCCTGTGAAGCAACAAAGACCCAGCACAGCCAAAATAAATGAATAAAATTACTTTTTAAAAGTGCACAACAGTTCCCCTTTCTCAATATCCTAATCGACACTTCTTGTCCTTTGACTTTTTTGGTAGCAGACATCTTCATAGGTATGAGATGAGATCTAACTGTAGTTTTAATTTGCATTTCCCTTTTGATTAGTGATGCTGAGCATTGTTTTATGTGCCTGTTAGTCATTGGTATGTCTTCTTTGGGAAAATGTCTACTTAGGTCTTTTACAAAACCCTTATTTTATCAGGGTTATTTCTGGGGGTTTTGTCACTGATTTGTATGTTTTCTTTATATATCTGGGGTACTAAAGGCCCCAATTCAGCACTACCTCCTCTCATTACCCTGCACACAAGGCTCACCTTAAGCTAGCCCCTCCTAGCTGTGGACCTGCTTGCCCTCAATCCCCCCAGCCTCCTCTGCCATGTGCCCTCATGTGAGGATATCCTGCTGTCAGTAACTACACAGTTCATTAGTAGTTCTGGGAAAAATCATTGTTGACACAGTACCTCGAGCCAAAGGAGCATCCCAAGTGTGAGAAAAAGACATGCCTACACACAAAAAAATACAGGGATCTTTACATATGCATGTGTGTTTAGTTGCTCAGTCATGTCCGACTCTTTGTGACCCCATGGACCATACATAGCCCACTAGGCTCCTCTATCCATGGTGATTCTCCAGGCAAGAATACTCGAGTGGGTTGCCATGCCCAACCAGGGGATCTTCCCAACCCAGGGATTGAACCCAGGTCTCCCACATTGCAGGAGATTCTTTACCATCTGAGCCACTAGGGAAGCCCATTGCATATGCATAGATTGGACAAAAATGTGTTCTATAAGTTGAGTAAATCTGTTCTTCAAATTCTTACATAATCATGTGCCGAAAGTCTTCACAACATGAAATTTTATTATGTCTGCAGTCATAGAATAATATGGTCAGAGAAAAGCATTGTGGCTATCAACCAACCAAGCAAGGTAAATTCCAGCTCCAGGGTTTTTCTCACTGTTTTGTCCCCAAATCTGTAATTTCCTATCAAAATCTAGACTAATTAAATTACAGTTGTAATTCTTTCATTAAAACATCCTATTATCTCTCTGCCATGCTCAAATTATGTTTCTATTATAGCATGTCATGTGTCGTATCAGGTAGCAATAGTGTTATCTCACATTAAAACTGACAATGGACAGCCAGAGGTTATTGTATCAAATTTCTCATTCATAAATATAGGTCCTTGTTATAGACTTATTTGATGAGACTTTTCAATTACAGTTAGACTTATTTCCAGCTATGATGGAACTTCCTTAAATTTTCTGTAGTTTCCCTTCCTGTGTTCCTTCTTCTTCAGCTCTTCTGTAGTGAAATCAATCTGGCAAAGCAGTAAAACCAGTGGGAACTTTCAATTTCAACTACAGACATAAAAATTTTCATCATAGTGGGAACTAGAGTTGTAAAGATTTTATATTCTACTTATATTCAACATAGTCAATAAAGCAGAAATAGATGTTTTTCTGGAACTCTCTTGCTTTTTCGATGATCCAGCAGATGTTGGCAATTTGATATCTGGCCTTTTCTAAAACCAGCTTGAACATCTGGAAGTTCATGGTTCACGTATTGCTGAAGCCTGGCTTGGAGAATTTTAAGCATTACTGCACTAGCGTGTGAGATGAGTGCAATTGTGTGGTAGTTTGAGTATTCTTTGGCATTGCCTTTTTTTGGGATTGGAATGAAAACTGACCTTTTCCAGTCCTGTGGCCACTGCTGAGTTTTCCATGTTTGCTAGCATATTGAGTGCAGCACTTTCACAGCGTCATCTTTCAGGATTTGAAATAGCTCAACTGGACTTCCATCACCTCCACTACCTTTGTTTGTAGTGATACTCCCTAAGGCCCATCACATTCCAGGATGTTTGGCTCTAGGTGAGTGATCACACCATCGTGATTATCTGGGTCGTGAAGATCTTTTTGTACAATTCTTCTGTGTATTCTTGCCCCCTATTCTTGACTGTGTGGATCACAATAAACTGTGGAAGATTCCGAAAGAGATGGGCATACCAGACTACCTGACCTGCCTCTTGAGAAACCTGTATGCAGGTCAGGAAGCAACAGTTAGTACTGGACATAGAACAACAGACTGGTTCAAAATAGGAAAATGAATACGTCAAGGCTGTATTATTGTCACCCTGCTTATTTAACTTATATGCAGAGTACATCATGAGAAATGCTGGGCTGGAAGATGCACAAGCTGGAATCAAGATTGCTGGGAGAAATATCAATAACCTCAGATATGCAGATGACACCACCCTTATGGCAGAAAGTGAAGAACTAAAGAGCCTCTTGATGAAAGTGAAAGAGGAGAGTGAAAAAGTTGGCTTAAAGCTCAACATTCAGAAAACAAAGATCATGGCATCCGGTCCCATCACTTCATGGCAGATAGATGGGGAAACAGTGGAAACTGTGGCTGACTTTATTTTTCTGGGCTCCAAAATCACTGCAGATGGTGATTGCAGCAATGAAATTAAAAGACACTTACTCCTTGGAAGGAAAGTTATGACCAACCTAGACAGCATATTAAAAAGCAGAGACATTACTTTGCCAACAAAGGTTCATCTAGTCAAATCAATGGTTTTTCCAGTAGTCATGTATGGATGTGAGAGTTGGACCATAAAGAAATCTGAGCACCGAAGAAGTGATGCTATTGAACTGTGTTGCTGGAGAAGACTCTTGAGAGTCCCTTGGACTACAAGGAGCTCCAACCAGTCCATCCTAAAGGAGATCGGTCCTGGGTGTTCATTAGAGGGACTGATGTTGAAGCTGAAACTCTAATACTTTGGCCACCTGATGCAAAGAGCTGACTCACTGGAAAAGACCCTGATGGTGAGAAAGACTGAAGGCAGGAGGAGAAGGGGACGACAGAGTATGAGATGGCTGGATGGCATCATCAACTCGATGGCCATGGGTTTGGGTGGACTCCGGGAGTTGGTGATGGACAGGGAGGCCTGGCGTGGTGTGGTTCGTGGGGTCACAGAGAGTCAGACACTGAGTAACTGAACTGAACTGAATTATATTCAACATTGAAATAATTTTATTGAGTCATTTTAAGCAATTTTTATTACCATTATGACAGTTATGTACATATCTGCCCTTCAAAACTCAATATAGTAACTATGTTACACCTATCCCTAAGCCAATTTGATATTCCTAATACTTGTGAATTTTATTCTCCATCCCCTTGCACTCATCACAAGTAAATACGTAAAACCACATTTTCCATATCATGATATGGGAGAATGGCATTGAAACATGCTAATTATCATATGTCTAAGCAATAGCCGGCCCAGGATTGATGCTTGGGACTGGTGCAATGAGATTTCCCGGCAGGAGGGAGGAGGGAGGGGGGTTCTGGAGGGGGAGCATATGTAAACCCATGGTGATATCATGTCATTGTTTGGCAAAACTAATAAAAAAAATAAAAAATAAATTAAAAAAACCCCACATTTTCCCAACTTCGAGACTCCACATGCATCAGATGGAATTATGTGTGTTGGGTTCTTCATTAAAATTTGTTGAATGTTACTGATCGAAAACAGATGAATAGGACTTCCCCGGTGGTCCAGTTGTTAAGCATCCCCCTGCCAATGCAGGGGACACAGATTTGATATCCGATCCCGGAAAATTCCACATGCTGTGGGGCAACTAAGCTCATGTACCACAACTAGTGAGCCTGCATGCTAGAGCACGTGAGCTGCAAATACTGAGCTTACGTGCCACAACTACTGATGCCTGCACACTCTAGAGTTCACGCTCTGCAACAAGAGAAGCCACTACAAGGAGAAGCCCACACCACAACCAGAGAGTAGCCCCCATTCGCCACAACTAAAGAAAGTCTGCATGCAGCAATGAAGACCCAGCATAGCCAAAAGTAAAAATAATTTCAAAACCTAATGAATAGAAGCAGGTCCAGGAAGATTTTTCATCTCAATATAAAGAACATTAGTGATTTCAAATAGTGGACATTCATAAGACAAACTAGTCCCTATTATAAGAAGAAATAAGCAGGACCTCAAAAAACATATTTGCAAGTCTATATAGGAGATTCCAGTAATAGGAGGAAGACTGCATTAGATGGAAAAGGTGGATTTGCCCTCCAAGAGTCTGTGGTTCTATTTCTGTAATCTCACCCTAGTCAGGGCATTCCTCAGAGCCTGGTGGACCTGCTTATTCCTCAGAGTGTAGATGACAGGGTTCAGCAGCGGGGTCATCACCGTGTTCACAAGGGCAGCCTCCTTGTTGGAGTGCAGTTGATTTGTTCCCTTTGGTTTCATGTATATAAAGACACAGCTGCCATACATCAGAGAGAGGACAATGAGATGAGAGGAGCAGGTGGAGAAAGCTTTCTGTCGCTCCTTGGCTGATGGAAGATGCATGATTGTGACTACTATGTTGCTGTATGAGATGATGGTTATAATGAAGGATGTTGAAAGGATAAACAAAGCAAGGCCAAAGGTCAACATTTCAATAGATCTGATGTCAGAACAAGAGAGATTAATCAAGGGCCCCAAATCACAGAAGAAGTGAGGAATGACATGGGAGCCACAGAAGGATAACTGAGAAAGCTTTGTAACTGGAGTCACCGTGAGGGAGAATCCCAAAACTAGGCAGGCAGTGACCAGAAGTGAACACATCCTTGGGTTCATGATGGTTGGATAATAAAGAGGCTTGCAAATGGCCATGTACCGATCCAAGGATAATACGGCCATAAGGAAGAAAACAGTCGCTCCCAGGAAAAGAAAGACAAAGGCTTGTGTGACGCAGGCAGCAAAGGAAATTTTTTGCCTCCCCAACAGAAAGATGGCCAGCAATTTAGGAATAACGGTGGTTATAAAACAGCATTCTAAAAAGGAAAAACTGCTGAGGAAGAAGTACATAGGTGTCTGGAGGTGATGGTCAGCCCAGGTGATGGTGATGATGAGTATGTTTCCTGTGACGGAGGCCAGATACATCAGCAGGTGCACCAAGAAGAGGACCTTCCCCAGGTGCTGGAGAGCAGGAAACCCTTCGAGGGTGAATTCCTGAACTGCTGTCCTATTTCTTGCATCCCCCATTAATGACTTTTCCATTTCTTCAATAAACTCTCTTTGTGTTACGCAGTATCATGACTAAAGAATGAGGAACCTTATATTATTACATATGTAAAATAATGTAGGCATGGTGACTAGATTTGTTTATTATTTTAAACATTATATTTTATGTATAGTTTTTGTCCATTAATAAGTAAATATAAGTGATTTCTGTCTTTGATTATGTTTACAGAGACACAGCCTAAAATCTTGGATAAACAAGAACTGCATGTAGCTACAAGTTTTCATAAAATCATTTTAAAAGTGCTAGTCATTTTCCTAAATAGTCTAATGCCAAGCAGAAAAAAGTCTTTCTTTTAGTTGTGTATCTACTTACGCAACATATTCCTGGTAAGATGTCTCTCATACCATGCATGCATCTACAAGGTGAATATTGCAAAAGGAAAATCATAGCCTTAAAAAACTTATGGTCATGGAGTCTGTCACTGCACACACACAAAAAATCCCCCCCTGATGTACTTAGGATTTGACATCTGTATTTATAGCATCACTTGCAGGAAAATTTCTAGTGGTCCGAGCTGCAGCTTTCTAAAGTAAGTCAGATTAAAAAAGTTAACAGACAGACTCTGATCAGATTGTTGGAGAGCCAACCAAGGTCAGTTTTCTACAAAGTCTGAGACTAGCTAGTAAAAGAAAAGAATTTTTCCTTTGCCCTGTGCAGGCTTCCCAGGTGATGCTAATGGTAAAGAACTTGCCTGCCAATGCAGGGGGTGTAAGAGACGCAGATTTCCTGAATCCCTGAATCCCTCCATCAGGAAGACCCTCTGGAGGAGGGCATGGCAACCCTAGAGAATCCCATGGACAATGAAACCTTGCAGGCTACAGTCCACAGGGTGGCAAAGAATCAGACACAACTGAAGCGACTTAACATGCACACAGCAATCATTCTAGGGGAGAGTCAATATCTCCTGCCCCTTTCAGTTTATATATTGGGGAAACTTGGGTTTCCCTGGTGGCTCATACGGTAAAAAAAAAAAAAAATCTGCCTGCAATGCAGGGGACCCAGATTTGATCCCTGGGTTGGGAAGATCTCTGGAGGACATGGCAACCCACTGCAGTATTCTTGCCTGAAGAATTCCATGGACAGAGGAGTCTGGCAGGCTACAGTCCATGGGGGTCACAAAGAGTCAGACACGACTGAGTGACTAACACTTTCACTCAGGGTGAGGACAAAAAGAGAGTGCATGCTTTGACTCCCGCAATTATTTTCTGATTCATTTTCTCTCCAATTGTCTACCTAAATAAAATAACACCTTTCACTCTTTAATCCATAAATTTCTCTTACGTGAGCCTTTCTCACTCAATTAATGTTAATCTTTGATCTCTGAACTAGCCATCTGATACAGCCTGGTATGTAAGATCAGCTTAAAGAGAAGCAGACTTTGCTTCAGTTTAAAATAAATAAATTACAAAATTATCCAATCATACTAAGGTCATGTACTCACCCACATGCAACTAACAGTAACCAGAGACTTGTCCTCTACTCTTGTAACAAAGAAAGATGCTGGTTTAGGAAGAAGGAAGGGAGGAAAGAAAAAGAAAGAAGGGCATAAAGGAAGGAAGGAAAGAGTGAGAGAGAAGAAAGGAAGGAAGGAGAGAAGAAGAAAGGGAAACACCTGTATTTGAAATGACCCTAATTTGCCCCAGAGAAAATGTTAACATGTGTATCATGTTTGCTAAGCATTCTTCTTCATGTGAATCTAGAATTTTCCAAAATTGGGATAAACCAAAGTGGCAGTTCCATGGCAATCTTTCATGATGAAATTCTGGGAAAGAAAGAAGAGTGCGTACTGCCCTTGACAGTCTACTGGAATCTGGGAGTGAGTTCCCTAGGAACTTCAAAAAGCTATCATACTCTCCTTGCAGGCTCCCAGTTTCCCAGACTCCCATTCTGCTCCTACCTTAGCCACCACCAGCAGGAGCCGCCGCTTGCTGGGAAACATTACAGGGCACTGTGGGAGACAACAGCCTCCTCTCAAACTGGTCCCTGGTACACACACTTCTCTAAAATTTCTCAAAAACGACTTGCAGGGCTGGTAAAATGCATTACTACTTCCCACTTCTCCAGTTTTGGGAAAATGCACATGTCTCTGGGAGCAGAGATTAAAGTGAAGTGAATTTTCCCATCTATATTTTAGCACTGGACTGTCTCTCGACACCACTTAGGATCCACCAGGACCAGTGGGCACACCTGATCTCATTAGAAGAAGATAGAACAAAGTCTTCTAGAGATCAAGGTTGCACCAGGATCCCTGGTGACTGCTAATTGGGCATTTTTGGAAATATAAAATTATAGCACATGCATTATAGTCTTTCATTATATATACAATATTAACAATATTGACTCACAAAGGTCTGGATTTTCCTCCATGAACATCTTCAGTGGTGGACTACATATAATCCTCCTGGAGTTTATAAAGTCCCATTGCATTATGTTACTAAGGCAGAGTTGTAAAGTCAATGGAGAATTTGGACCCATACATGGCCGTAATAAGGTAAAATTCTCCCTTATTCTGTCATAGCAGTGTCAAAGACACCAAATAAAACAAAACATTTCAATAAGAGCTAGAGTCTCATAACTTAATACCAAAAAATGTCCAGGTTTCAGTTGATAGTAACTAGTCATAACAAGAACAAGGACAATTTCAACTCAAAAGAAAAAAAGACAATAAAATTAACACCAATATCAAGATGACAGAGATACTAGAATTATATGACAAAGACTTTAAAGTGGCATTATGAGAAATGCTTCAACAATAAATTAAACATACTTTAAACCATTTTTTAGAAAATTTCAGTCAGGAAATGGAAGGCATAAAAAGTAATGAAAACTTTGGAACTGAAAAATATAGTAGCTAAAATTTTTAAAAATTCAATCAATGGGCTCAACAGCACAATGGAAGGGAAAGAGGGGGGAATCAGTGAAATGTTAGAACAATAGAAATTATTCAGTAGGAGCGACAAAAAGAAAATGGACTGAAAAAAATCTAAACACAGCCACATGGGCCTGTGAAACTATTTTTAAAAGATCTAACAATTTTATCTTTGAAGTCTAAAGAGATGAGAAACGGAGTAAGGAATTTCTGTATACCAGCAATGAACATGTGGACATCGAAACTAAAAGTACAAAGCACTTACAATTACTCAGGAAAAATGAGATGCTTCTGTGCGAATCTAACAAAACATGTGTAGAACTTATATAATGAAAACTACAAGCTACTGAAAAAGAAAGAAGATCAAAATAATAAAGAGATATACTAGGTTCATGTACTTGAAAACTAGAGAGGAGAGATCAAGGTGGCAGAATAAGAACACATGGAGCTCACTTCCCTCCACAAGCACATCAAAAATACATCTATGTCTACAATAATTCTCAGTGAAAACTAACTGGACACTAGCAGAAGGACTCTAATACAACCAAAACTGAAAGAAAGATACGCACATCATTGGGTAGGAGAGGAAGTAAAGTGACAGTTGGGACCCCTCTGTTCCTGGGAGGGGACTCAGAAGAAAAGGGAGATTGTACCTCTGGTGGGGACAGAGCAGGTCAAGCACCAGACTGCGCATCCCAGCCCTGGGGTCCCACACGGAGGAGACAAACCCTCTTGGCTGGTTGGAGGACCACTGGGACAGATGGAAAAGCTAGAGAAGCCCAGACTCAGCTCATGAGGAGTGTGTATACAATGGCTTGCCACTAGGTGGGGTGGAGAGACGTCTGCCCGAGTGGTCCCTGGGTTCCCCACAACTCCCTCAGCACATGACTCAGCCCAAGGTGAGGAAACACTCTGGCCAAGCTCACTCCCGGTACTGACTCTGAGGTGGCCAGCGCCAGCGAAAAGGGTCAGCCTTAGAATGCAGAGGTGATCCATTCCCAGAAAAGAGCCTGGGTGACTGTGACCAAGGGCGGTGCTTTCGCAAGGTGGGCGACCATAACCGCTCGTTTCGTTTTCTGTGGTGGCTGCACCGATGTACATTTCCACCAACAGAGGCTCCTTTTTCTCCACATCCTCACCAACATTTGTTATTTGTGTTCTTTTTGATGATAGCCATTTTGACAGGTGCGAGATGATATCTCATTGTGGTTTTGATTTGCGTTTCCCTGATGACTAGCAAGGTTGACCATCTTTTCATGAGCCGATTGGTCACCAGCATTTCCCCTTTGGAAAAATGTCTATTCAGTTCTGCCAGTCTATGAATCAGGTTGTTTCATTTTCTAATGTTCAGTTGTATGAGCTGGTTATATATGTTGGATATCAGTTATATCATTTGCAAATATTTTCTTTCATTCAGTAGGTTGTCTTTTCATTTTTTTTAATGGTTTCCTCCACTATGCAAAGGCTTTTAAGTTATTTAGGTCCCATATGTTTATTTTTGTTTCCTTTACTTTTGGAGATGAATCAAAAAAATATTGCTATTTATGTCAGAAGTGTGTTTTGCCTATGTTTTTCCTCTAAGAGTTACATAGTATTCAGTCTTACATTTAGGTCTTTAATTCATTTGGGGTTTATTTTTGTATATGGTGTTACAGAATGTTCCAGTTTCATTCTTTACATGTAGCTGTCCCATTTTCCCAGACCCACTTATTGACAAAACTGTCTTCTCCATTATAAATTCCCTCTTTTTGTTGTAGACTATTGTTCAGTTGCTAAGTTATGTATGACTCTTTTCAACCCCATGAACTGCAGCATGCCAGCCAGGCTTCCTTGTCCTTCACTATCTCCCAGAGTTTGCTCAAACTCATGTTCACTGAGTCAGTGATGCCATCCAACTATCTTATCCTCAGTCACTCCCTTCTCCTACTGCCCTCAATCTTTCCCAGCATTAGGGTCTTTTCTAATGAGTTGGCTCTTCACATCTGGTGGCCAAAGTATTAGAGCTTCAGCTTCAGCATCAGTCCTTCCAATGAATATTCAGGGTTTATTTCCTTTAGGGTTGACTGCTTTGATCTCCTTGCTGCCCAGGGGACTCTTAAGAGTATTCTCCAGCACTGCAATTCAAAAGCATCAATTTTTCAGTGTTCAGCCATCTTTATGGTCCAACTCTCACATCCATACATGACTACTGGAAAAGCCACAGCTTTGATTACATTGACCTTTGTCAGCAAAGTGATGTCTCTGCTTTCTAACATGCTGTCTAGATTCCAAGGATCAAGACTTTTAATTTTGTGGCTGCAGTCACCATCCGCAGTGATTTTGGAGCTCAAGAAAATAAAATCTGCCACTGTTTCCACTTTTTTCCCATCTATTTGCCATGAAATGATGGAACTGGATGCCATCTTTGTTTTCTTTATTCACTCTTCTCTTTCACTCTCATCAAGAGACTCTTTAGTTCCTCTTTGATTTCTGTCATTAGAGTAGTATCTCTATTACTGAATCTGAGGTTGTTGATATTTCTCCCAGGAATCTTGTTTCCAGCTTGTGAGTCATCCAGCCCTGAATTTTACATGATGTACCATGCATATAAGCTAAAGGAGCAGGGTGACAATAAACAGCCTTGACGTACTCCTTTCCCAATCTTGAACCAGCCTGTTGTTACATATCTGGTTCTAACTGTTGTAGACTAAGTGACCATAAGTGCATGGATTTATTTATGGGTTCTCTATCATATTACATTGATCTGTATGTCTGTTTTTGTGTCAGTACCATACTCATTTGATTATTATAGCTTTGTAGAACAGCCTGAGGTCAAGAAGCATGATTTCTCCGGCTCTGTTCTTCCTTCTTAAGATTTTTTTTGGCTAATTTGGGTCTTCGTGTTTCCATACAAAATTTAAAATTATTTTTTCTAGGTCTGTGAAAAATGCCATTGGTATTTTGATAAAGATTGCATGAATCTGTAGACTGCCTTAGGTTGTATGGCCATTTTAACAATTTGATTCTTCCAATCCAAGAACATGATATATATGTTTGTGTTGTATTCAATTTCTCTCATCAGTGTCTTGTAGTTTTCAGAGCACAGGTCTTTTGCCTTCTTTGAGAGGTTCATTCCTCAGTATTTTATTATTTTTTATGTGATGGTAAACATAATCATTTCCTTAATTTTTCTTCCTGATATTTCATTGTTAGTGTATAAAAATGCAACAGATTTCTGTATATTAATTTTGTATCATGCAAATTTATAGAATTCATTGATAAGCTCTAGTTTTCTGTTGGTGTCTTCAGGATTTTTATGTATAGTATCATGTCATCTGCAAACAATGACGATTTTACTTCTTCCTTTCCAACTTGGATTTCTTTTATTTCTTTTTCTTCTCTGATTGCTATGTTAAGGATTTCCAAAACTATATTAAAAACAGTGCCAAGTGAAAAAAGAAATGAGAAAAATAAAACAATATCATTTACACAAATTAATAATATATACATACAAAACAAATATACTTTTTCACAAGAACACAAATTTTTTAAAATCTATATTAAAATGGTTGCAATGGAAGAGAGAAAGGACTTACTAAAGGGAGGTAAAACTGAGTATATTGATAAATAAAAAATGTAACAGAGTTTTTGCATGGATGAATAATGATAATGCATCATGAACTGAAGAAGGTATTAACTCTCTGTATTCAAGGAGGAAGAAAAAAGTAAGGAAAGGAAGGAGGGAAGGAAAGTAGGAAAGAAAATCTTTGTTGATTATAATTCATTACAATTCAGGAAAATGAAGCATTCTAAAAGTTCTCAATTTTCTAACTAGTCTATCATGGTCTGAGTACAAGTGTTTAAAAAGGAAAAGACAGCATATAGGAGAACACAAAGGCAGATCAACTCAGTATCGTACCACCAACATGTTGAGACTCAGATGTATGGACTTAACAATATGCTAAAAGCATGAGGCTTGCTCACCCCTCAAAAAGAACAAAGCAAGACAGAATCATGACTTAGTTATTGAATGTAACGTGGAGCCAGTGTAAAGAAATGTTCTCAGAAGCCCAAATCCCCTTCTCCAAACATGATTCTCTAGAAAATACCAGGAGCACTCTAGCCAGGCTGCCAGGATAGTACAGTCCAGCTGTGGTGGCTGGCTAATGGGTAGAGCTATCCTCTGAGGAGAATACTGGGCTCACCCCAGCTGGCAGTGGTGGACTAAGGCCTAACCACGCTTCTGGGTTATGTCCTCTTCCAGGAGGAGTGGGCCAAATACCTTTTGCTTGCCTTTGATAAAAGTAATCCCTCCAGCCTCCTTTTCCAAGAGAAGGGGGGTTCTCAGAGTAAATTTAAAAGATAAACTGAGAATCTGCTTCATGCGATGGAAATTAAATGTGATAGGACTTCTCCAGTCTCATGGAGTGCCCTTTCTCTGTAAACAAGTGCCTGCACCTCTACGAAATCCCCATTCAGGAAAGTGGCTTAGGTATGCTGCCTCTGTTAACTGAGTGGCAGACAGCACTGTACCAATTCAATAGATCTGACAAAAGTTAGCAGGATCTAAATCTTGTCTCCTTTGCAGAGGCTAGTGTAGTAGAATTTTCCAAAAACTTTCAAAAAGGTAGCTCTTCCAGGTCCATTGGTCAGGTTGGCCAGGAGCTTCAACAGGTTTGCCACTTATTAATACCTTATTGTCACAACCAAGGACAGTACCAGAAGCTGGAGTCCATGATAAGCTATAATATACATTGATGGTTAGGAGCTTATGCTCTTAATTCATGGAGCTTCCTTTCAAATCCTATCTCCACCACCCATTCATTTAGTGACTTGGCCATGTTACCTAGCCTCTCATTGCTGGAAAACCAGAGACAAATTGTGGGAGTACTTCATCCTGGATCTGACATACAGAGACTCTCATATTAGTTGGCTGAGTTGTCATAGTGGCAAAAGCAGTATAGCAACAATATGAATCTTTCAAATGTGAGAGAGGACATCTCTGGTTGGCTGTAGTTAAGTGGTTCTCACCCAGGGACAATTTTTCTCCCTCCCTGCTCACCTCCCAAGGAGATCTGGCATCTCTAAAGACTCTTGATTGTCTTAAATTGGGGTTTGTCTTACTGGCATTTAGGTCGTAGAGGCCAAGTTTGTTGCTAAGTATCCTACAATGCACCACACAGCAAAACCACCACAGCAACGATTCAGCTCAAATGTCCATAGTGTTGAGATTCACAAACCCCAAAGAAAAATGAAAGCCAGTCTAAAACACAACTATGCACCTACCATATTGTCTTGGCCCAGAGGTCTGGAACGTGGCTAAGACTGAAGTTCATGAAGCAGCCTCCACAGAGAGGGAGCTGGATGCACCAAGGCCCATATCTTATTTTCATCAGCAGACCCTTCTTTTGTGGTTGCTGGTGCTGGTAGACCAGTCCGATTCCTATCACTTGCAGGAGGTCTGCTTGAGTCAAGGAAACCAAAATGGCAAGGGCTCATGGTTGGTGAATCACTTTTAAAGAAGGAAGTGGTCTCCCTTTCCCCTGACTGATATTTATTATCAAAGACAAAAAGCAGAGAAAAAGAAAGAAGTGAAATGTCTATCAGTTCCTCTCTGTGACTCTTCAAAGGACTGATAATGTGAAGTCATAGAAAGGGCTGCCTGCTGGATGCCTGTGGGATCATGAGTTTAGCTGCATCAAATCACGAAGACTAATGCTTTTAAAAGATAAAGCATGAAAACAAGAATCACTTCTCTGTGTCAGCTAAGTGAGGTACATTGGTGTTGTGCGTGTGTGCTAAGTCGCTTCAGCCGTGACCGACTCTCTGGACCAGAGCCAGACAGGCTCCTCTGTCCATGGGATTCTCCAGGCAAGGATACTGGAGTGGGTTGCGATGCCCTCCTCCAGGAGATCTTCCTGACTCAGGGATTGAACCCATGTCTCCTGCATTGGCAGGTGGGTTCTTTACCACTAGCGCCACCTGGAAGCTCTCACATTGGTGCCAGTTCTCACAAAAAGAACAAAGTCGCAGTTGCCAGGTCAGTCAAAAAAAAAAAAAAGGAATCATTTGTTCTGGGAAGGCAAACTCCAAGCAAGAAAACACTCAGCAGGGAGGGATGCTCTACCTGTACCAGAAGGTCTATAGAAAGAAGGATCAGTTGCTTAGACAGATAAGATAACAGAACCTAAGACAGGGGACTCAACTGAACAGGAAAGTGAAAAGCTTGCCTGAAAACAAAAAATGGACCTGTTTGAATTTAAAGAGCGGGATAAAAAACACTGGGTCTGAAAGAAGATGGGCTTTGGGAGCTGGGAGAGAATCTAGGACTAAAGAAAGGTTGATGATCTATCTCCATCAAGGAACTCCTTTTTTTGGCCTTTCCTGAGTAGGGGTGGTGAGGCTTCCTGAGATTAACAGGATCCACTTTACATCAGGGACCACTGAATCATTCCTCATTCATCCGTCCCAGCTGCTTCTCCTCAGGTCATTTACACAGTCAAATGCTCTGCAGGCCCAGTGGTCCCTTTCTGTGTGGTCCCATGCTGCTTAGCCCCCACACACCCTTTCCAGCTAACCACTGCAAACATCACTCTGAGACAGGCAATGGGGAGGAGCTGTGACATTCAGGTTTCCTTGGTGATCATTCACCAATAGCAACATTTTAAACTCACATAGCACTTAATACCTTTGGCTTAAGTTCTCTCATTCAGTCTTGGCTCCATCTCTAGGTTGACTTATTGTCCTCATTATTCTTACAAGTAAACTAGAGCTCAGATGGATTGAGTGCTCTGAAAGATCCTGAATATGAACCCAAATCTTCTTCCTCCCAGTTCAGGGCTCTTTCTACACTACACACATCTCTGTGCATCTGCAGCACCACTACATCACACCCTGTAATGCAGCTCTCTTCACGCCTTTTCTTTTTATATTCATCAGTATGGGTACTAGTGTCTTCTTAATTAGGTTACCAGTTTTCTAAGGATCTAAGTCAAGTCTCATACTTCTGTTTTGTCAAATGAGTAATGCTCTGTTAAATACTCAATAAGTGTCTATGCATTTTATTTGCTTTTAACCCATTACAAAATATAGAAAATATAAAAATTATAAAGCAACCAAGATGAAAAACAACATATGTTCTTCAGTGCGTGTTGAAAAGTAAGTGAATGCACTGAGTCACTAGTGGTAGTTTTCAAAGCCCTATTCATTGCAAAGTCTCTGAGACCACTGAGGGCTTGAGTGTGCTATTTGGGTGTCAGAATTCCATTAGAGGTGATTAGACTCAGTCTCTACCAACCTATGTACCAATGCCTCAGTCAGCCTGTGGTTCATCAAATTCTGGAATTTCATGCCCCACGTCACTGTGCTTCTGTTGAATGCCAATGAGAACACTGGATGAAGAATCATGGACAACTCATTGCTTATAAATCAACATCAAAGTCTACTCTCAGCCTCCATATACAGTAGCAAAAAATATGTGCTTTTCTTCAATCCCAAAGATTCAGCCAAATAGTTGACTTGCTCCTATCATTTTTAATGGGTCATAATAAAAAGAATCAATCTTTCAGTCCCATTAGACACAGAGGATCTGTCCACCCAGTGGTATTCTGCAACAATAGGATGGAAGCATTGCCTTCTTGCAAAGCTGTGTAACTTTTGAAGCTAAACCATAGCAGTTGTCCCCACTCCAGGTCAATGAGGTAGGTCAGGTACTCATGATTTGAGAACAAAGAAAAGGAAGAATAAGAAATCACAGGCATTTTTCTAATGCTTAGCCCAGATTTTAAAGCTGAAATTTCTACATTCAAAACAAAGTAGTGATTGCATGTGTCATACTCATCAAACTGTATGCATTGAGTATGCAGAGTTTTTATATATAAATTATACCTCAACAAAGCTGTTGAAACAAAGCTGATGATCCTAATAGTACGTTTCTCTTTGAGTGTCACTGAGAAGAAAAGGGAGAAACAAAACCAACAGCAGCAGTTTTCATAAGAATCAGAAACTATTTTTAAAGTGTAATTGGCTCCAGAGGAAATACTTGGGGTAAGATAGCAGGACTAGGTTTCTTAGGAGCAGGTGGCCACCTTTAAGAAATTCTTCAGTCTGGCAATTCTTCAAGCGCTCTAAGGTCCACATATGCTGCCTACTCTTTTAAGGTCCACACACCTTAATTTTTGGTGCCATTGCAAGATTTACAGTCTGAACATAGTACAAACAAAAGAAAAGGAAAACATTTCCATACAGCTGTAATTCTACAACATAAGGCTCCTTCTCTTCTCCTGGAGATCTCTGTTTCCCTGCCAACTTTGTAACGACATTACTTCAGGGTCAGACCATGAGACCCCATGTACTGGAGGCTCACATTCAACCACAGTCTTCATGTCAGCCAGCCTCAGAGCCCCAGAATTTGAAGCTCACCCATTCTTTTGGGTAGAAGAGACAAATTTACTTACTTTTCAGGCCAGAAACTTGCTCATCAGACCCTTCATAGAAAGGTCAATTCCCACTTAAACTGCAGTCTCCAAGAAGAGCTTCAAAAGACACAGGTTAATTTCTGAAGAAGCGGAAAAGTTTCCTGAGAGCTGCTTTGACCTCCTTGTTTCTCAAAGTATAGATGAGGGGGTTGAGAGTAGGGCTCAACATGGTGTATAGTACACCAGCCAACTTGCTCTTCTCCGCACTGTAGCTGGAGACAGGGCTTATGTAGGCATAAAAGACAGCAATGTAGTACATGCACACCACAATGAGGTGGGAAGAGCAGGTGGAAAAGGCTTTCTTCTTCCCCTCCTCAGTCTGCATCTTTAGGATGCTGGAGATGATGAAGCCATATGACACGATGATCGTCAGGAAGTTCAATATCCCATAAAAGGCATCAGCCAGGACAATCATGATGCTGTTCACATAGGTGGAGCTACAGGAGAGAAGTAACAGAGGAGGGACCTCACAGAAGAAATGGGTGATAACATTGGGGCCACAGAAATTCAAGCGCAGCATCAGCCCAGTGTGGATGGCCGTGTTGAAGGCACACAGTATCCACACACCTGTGGCCAGCGTGCCACAGAATGCCTTGCTCATCATGGTGCTATAGTGCAGTGGGTGGCAGATGGCTGCGTACCGGTCATAGGCCATGACCGTGAGGAGGAGCAGCTCAGAAGATGCAGCCCAGGTGAGAAAGTAAAGCTGGGCCATGCAGCCCCCATAGGAGATGGAGTTCTCCTCTAATACTAGACCCTCCAGTGCCTTGGGCATGATGGAAGATGTACAGATAATGTCCATAGCTGCCAAGTTGAAGAGGAAAAAGTACATGGTGGTATGGAGCCCGGGGTTGAAGGCGATAGCCAAAATGATAAGAATATTTCCTGTGAGTGCCACAGAGTAGAGGAAGAGGAAACAGCTGAATAAGAGCACACGGTATGCTGGGTGCTCTGAGAAACCCTGCAGGACAAACTCTGTTACCAGAGTCTGGTTACTCATGGTCCTCAGGCTGAAAGGGGCTTCTGGGACTATGAGGTGAATCTCCAAGCACAGCTTCATGTGATTTCAGGGCTATAGAGAGAAACAAGAGATGTCCTAAGGAAAGCTGCTACCCTGTTTCATTCATACCGAACATGATGCACAAGCAATATTAAATAGATGTATTAAGACTCAGTCAAGATAAACACAAAAATATAACAATAGGCAAAGGGTAGAACATTCAGTTCATAAAAATCAGGTAAAAATGTCCAACTGAACTCATGAAGCATCACTTGACCTCAAAGAAATGCATGTTAAATAAACAATCCACACTTTATCAGCCATGATTTGGCAAAATTAGAAATACATGATATTGACTAACATTACCACAGGTGCCAAGATATAGGCCTCTTGCAATTCATATTTAATTTGAGCCAGAACATTCACTTCTGGGAATTTATCCTAAAGAAATAATGAAGAGGATCTTCAAGTTGTCATTACAGCATTATTTATAATAGCAAAAATTTAAAAGTAACCTATACTCTTAAAGATGAGTCTGTATGATACATTGATATAATATATTGCAGTGTACTTATAGGAATGAAGCTTTAGAATGCTTATGAAATGGTGATGCTTGTGAAAATAAATGAAAAAGGTTCAAAGTAAGTACAACTTTTGATCATTTTGAGTTTTAAAAAAGCATGTCTGTATATGTACCTGTAGAAAAAAAACAAATGGTGAGTGATAGACTAGAATTTGAAAAGTGAGGATGGATTGTAGTTGATTTCCTATCGTTGTTTTTGTTGCTCTGTATTTTCTGATTTTTCCATTTACTAACCTTTCTAAAAGGCATATATATCATGGAATTCTCCTTCTAACAATACTTCTGTAGCTCCTCATCACTGACAGAAGAAAGGCTCCCACCTGCTACTCTTGGATCCACCTCCTCTTCAGCCAATGTCTTCCCAGTGGTCTCACCCCTCAAAGCCAAAGTTCCAACCACACCCTCAACTACTAGTCTTGTCGATGCATGAACCATACCAGGCTTTTGTGGCTTCATTCTTGCAACCCGCTCAGCCAGGAATGCCCTCCTTCTCATGAACCAGCTTTCTTACCAGCACCCCACACTCTTCAAATATCCCTTCCCTAGAAACAAAGGACCATTTTCTCCTTTGTACCTCTTCGGGATTCTCAACTCACTTCTACTGCAGAATCCATACAAGTCACTTCGTGATCAAGGTTTCCAAATATCTGCCCTATGGTAAGTATATCTGCCTCATTTCTCTCTGGGCATCCTTTTGGGGCACTCAGCCCAATGCCTGGCACAGAACAGGTGGGCCCTCTGATATGTTTGTTGAAATAACGTTAAAAAATAGTCTAGTATGGAAAAGGAAATGGCAACCCACTCCAGTATTCTTGCCGGAAAATCCTATGGACAGGGAAGCCTGGCAGGCTACAGGCATGGGGTTGCAAAGAGTCAGCCATGACTGAGCGACTGAGCACATAGTCAAGTATAAATAAAAGCAGAGTCCTTTCTAGTCTCAACACAGAGTACATTCTGTATTGTTTAACATGAAATGTTTAGCCACATTTGTTTCTTCCTTTTTTCAAATTTTTATTCATTAAAATAGTTGATTAAAGGAAGATAATCACCTTCAATTCAGCATTCTGTTTTTTATCAAAATTCAATGAATGCAATTATCTCTGAAGCATTAAAAGGTTTACATGAAATGACTAAATTTCAGCTATAATTGAATCACATCACCATCTTTGTAAGGTGAAAACTGCTTTTTTTCAAGAAGAATATAGAATTCCTCTGACTCAGAGCAATAGGCTATGTTAGTGTAGAGTCCTTTTAAAGCAGATGCAAATGATAGAGCACCACCTGCTTCTTCTCTGTATCCCGTCAGTTAATCAGCTTGGTGGATATAATAAACACAATGCGATTCAGCATATTTCATTTTTGCCTGGAACAAAAAAATAATATATACTACTTTTGCCTAGTTTGTGTTGAGGATCTGGAAATAATATTTGCTTCCTCTGAAACTGTTTTTGCTCCCCACCAATCTGGTGAGCGATTCCTGTTTAAGTCCAGGGACTCCTGCGAGCCTGAAAAGCTGAGGCAGGCTGGGAAGGAACAGAGCTGGGTTTGCTCCCATGGATGTCATTATACAAGGTCTCTGCATTTCCACGAGTGTCCTCCATCTGATGCCTCCAGTTATCACTGTCAGTCACTCCACAGCACGGCTCTCAAGAGGCTGAGGCCACACCTAGGAGACAGACACTGAGCAGTAATGCAGGCCTGTCACACGCCGTTAGCGGAGCATCAGGAGAACCGATTGTGAAGGCGACTGTAAGCCTGTTCCTTCTCTGAACTCAGCTCCACAATGAAGACTTTTTAAAAACTGTTGAATAAACTACAATATAAATGAAAGTTTTGAACAGATACTGAGTACAAGGAAGTTTCAAAAAACCGACTCACATTCAAAGAACAAATGACCTCTCAGATACTTGCCCTCTTATTGTAATTTCCAAGGCAGGTGGACATCCTCTCCATCCAACTGATTAACAGAAAGATCAGAGAGTCAGGGCACCAAGACTCTGTGAGAATGACCTTACAATCTCTGCTGGACCTCAGCCGGTCATTTCCTCTCCTGGAAACTTTTCTCTCCTGAGGTTCAGAGGGCATTGGCTTTAATTCTCATCAAGCATCACAAGATAATTACAAAGATGCAGGGGGAAAAAGATTTCAGGTACCAACAGTCAAGTTTTAACACATTCTACATTCAGACAACATATCTCCCCAAATGCAAGGTGATAGGGCATTTAAACAGTGGTTAGTTTCCACACTCACCAGGCCACTTGGCACTCCATTTTCAATGAAAATACAAATGCATTTTGGATGATTTAATCACTTTAAAGAAACGGTATGCAGTGTCCTCAGAATTCCTGAAATTAAAAACTTATTTCATTGAGGGTTTTCTTGTTTGTTTTGTTTTGTTTTGGCAAAAAGGTAGATTGAATTTTCTGTGGAAGGCAATTTATTTTTAGTGATTTTTTATCTTAGTTTCAATTTACTATTCTTAAGTTTACAAATGGAGAATTATTACTATCTTAAGATATTTAACTAACAACGAGTAAATTAACTACTTCCATCATTTTCATCTCTGAAGGAGTTTAAAGATGTTTACAGACACCATATAATCAATCCAATGTCCTATTATAGAGAAAGGTAAATATTCTTATTATAAATGTAATCCAAGAACAGAAAACTAAAAATCAGAAAATGTGAAAATCTAATATATTCAGGTTTAAATCTGAAAGATAGTTTGAAGATGACCCAGTTCAACCTATTTATTATAAAATCACAAAGGCATCTAAGTGACTTATCCTAGTCACACAGAGTACTAGTGATGAAGTTGATATCCAGTACAGAGCTTTGGAATTCTTGCATAGAATTTTTTGCTATGTAATTTGTTAGTTGCCCTGCTGAAATCAATCTTGCCAAATGTCAAAAAAAAAGTCAAGAAAAAGAAAAATCAACCAACCATTTATATGACAGTTTATTATGAGCAAGGCATGGAAATGCAAACCCTAAATGCTCAGCCACTTTTGTCAACCTATTTGCTCCATTATTTCACTTACTGATTCAGTGGTAATTATACACAGTGAGAAATCCACAAATGTTACTGACTCTGGATCAGTTAAACAAAAAATTTAGATCTTTTATATAGTTAATGATCCAAGCTAAGCAGACTTACAGTTATGAGCAGAATGAACCACCTTCAGAATATTGTTAATTATTGTGAAAAAATTCTTTCAGCTTTGTGGATTTTAAGTACAGGTGTCCCTTCTCTGTAAACTGCAATCAAGGTTGAAAACATGGTAACACTGAGGCAGTGTGTAATCTAAGGCAAGAGCAGTCTAGACAGGATCAAAATTTTCTTTCCCTATTTAAGCTGATATTGGCAAGATTTTGTGACTCATTAGCAAAGTTGTGACTCACTGCCTGTGGGAGACACTGGAGAGAGATGTTCCTAGTTATTTCTCTAAGTGGACCCTGAAGGAGCAATTAAATTAAGTTTCTCTTTGCTGGGTACTTGGCTGTCATCGCTGTTCATACAAAGGCCAATTCAGACTTCTGATTCAAATGTACGAAAAGGGGTATGAGTCTGAGCAGGGGGCAGAACCAAATCTCTCTCCTAGTTCACAGAATCTGGGACAGAGCAGATCCAGGTTCAGGTACTGAGAATAATGTACTCACACTTGTGGACTGGGGAGAGGGTGCTGGCAGGAAGCCAGCATTCCTGGACTGACTCCCTGGAAGAAGAGAGGCATGCAGCAAACATCCTCATGCTCCCTTGCATAAGAAGCCCTACCTAGGATGAGCTGGCCCTTCACCGTCCACCTTTCATACCTTGGCTCCATTCCCAAGCTATCTTCCCTTCCCCATCCCCATATTCTCTCTCCCTACCCAAATTCCACCCAGATCTAACTCAGTCTCCTCTATCAAGCCTTCTCTGACTCCCAAAAGAGAAATGATCACTCTGCTAAATCTCTATCATATTCAGGGTTTCCCTTACCATGCTTTCATGGTAATAACATGGGCTTCAGAGTCTTTACAGACCCAAGGTCCAATCCCAACCCTGAAAGTTCCTGGTTATATGACTGTGGGCAAGTTTCTTAACCACTCCAGGACTTCATTATAATAAAGGTAAGGCCTACCTCATATTACATTACCTAACACATGAAAAGGGTTTGGTAATATTTTACTTCCTTTTCCCAATTTGGCACATATTTACATATATATCTGTTGTTCTGTATTAGTTAGCAATCAGAGAACAGGCTAGATATCTATTATGTGACACTGAAAATTCCTTCAACGTAACTGGCACTTAACACATGACAGTTGGTTAGTTCAGTTCAGTTCAGTTGCTCAGTAGTGTCTGACTCTTTGCGACCCCATGAACCACAGCACGCCAGGCCTCGCTGTCCATCACCAACTCCCAGAGTCCACCCAAACCCATGTCCATTGAGTCAGTGATGCCATCCAACCATCTCATCCTCTATGTCCCCTTCTCCCCCTGCTCTCAATCTTTCCCAGCATCAGGGTCTTTTCAAATGAGTCAGTTCTTCGCATCAGGGGGCCAAAGTATTGGAGTTTCAGCTTCAGCATCAGTCCCTCCAATGAATATTCAAGACTGATTTCCTTTAAGATGGACTGGTTGTATCTCCTTGCAGTTGGTAAAGTGACTGATTTATTTGGAGTGTTAGGTGGGTTTGCTATTAAAAGGCACTCCAAAGAGTTCTAATTTTACAAGCAGTCTGATATACTTGGAATCAGCTCTAAACTAAATAGTTCATAAATAGCTCTGAGATTTGACTCTGTTAGTTAAGTAGCTGTGCTGTTGTTGTTGTTTAGTCACTAAGACATGTCTGACTTTTTGTGATCATATGGACTATAGCCTGCCAGGCTCCTCTGTCCATGGAATCTCCCCAGTAAGAATACTGGAGTTGGTTGCCATTTCCTTCTCCAGAGGATCTTCCAACCCAAGGATCAAGCCCACGTCTCCTGCATTGGCAGGTGGATTCTTTGTCACTGAGCCACCTGGGAAACCAAGTAGCTGGGTAAATTTGTATAACTCTCACAATCCCTCTGAATCCAAAAATTTTAGTCTACAGAATAGGAATAATAATATATACCTTCAACGTATTTCCTTAGACTAAAAATGATGATATGTATGAATCCATTTTAGTTATTAGTATGGGTGGGTCATCAATAGAAACAATTGCATAGAAAAATTCTGGCTTAGCAGTGTTATGTCCAGGTAGGTGATCTTTTTTTCCCAAAATTATAATAATAAAGATATATAAACAAAGAATCTCTTTTCTATGATGTTACTGATATACTACCATTCAGGAATAAATGTGTATTAGTTAAGGGCTAAACTGCTATAATGAAGAGACCCAAATATGTGGTGGCCTAATTTTTTATCTTCCACTCAACAATCTGAAGTGTACATGAATGATTGGGTGGTTTCCAGACTGATGGGGTAGCCTTGCTCGATTAGGTCATTAAGGGACCCACAGGTCAATAATTCTCAACCTCCTAAGCTGTTATCCTCTTCACTATAATGAAAGTTGCCATAACCTCTACATGTCACCTTGAAGTAAGAGAAGAGACAGGAAGCCTAGGGAAAGTAATTTATTTTAAGCAAGTAAGGAAGATGTTGCACACATAACTTCTGGCCACATTCTACTGGCAGAAATTTAGTAACACTACCTCATCTAGCTGCAAGGGTAGCTGGGAAATGCAGCCAACGCTGGCAAGTCACATATACAGAAAAAAAAAAGGAGAATAAATTTTTTTATAAAATTAACAATTGCCACAAATATGCAGGAGGAAACTGAAAATAACAAATTTATAAAACAGACTGGCAGAGTGCATTTTACGTTACTCTCTAAACAGAGGTTCAAACAGGAATAAGGAATGATCATACAGTCACTCAGGAAGGAGGGCAAAAGTGAAAAAAGTAGAGAGGCAAAGGATCAACAATGAAAGTTAAAAGAGGAGCGTAAGAAAATGAATGCAGAAGTTCTAATATCCTTTTGCAGTATCCAGAATGAGTTCTAGAGTGATGGGACATTGAAATGTGAAGCATGACCTCCTAAAGTTGCCATCTGATAGAGAAGAGTGTCAAGCAGAAGTGTGGCATGTCTAAATAAATGAGAATAGGATCTGTGCTATGAGACAGTGGACAGGGGGGCCTTCTGACCAAGCAGACGCTTAGGGATCATGCAAACTTAGGGATCTACAGAACATCATGAGGAGTCCTGCCTGGGCAATATTGGACAAGATTGGACCAGCTCTTAAAACAATACAATGTTTAATTTTTGGTTGATTCTGTATCACCCAGCTGTAGCCCTGAGCACCTTTCATACTCTCCAAATCCTTCCTCTTCTGCTTTTCCCTCCCACACAACTACTGGCCTTGCCTCAGAGTTTCCTGAGAAGAGAAATTCCATCCTAGCAGAGACTCCTTCCCACCTCAAAATCTTTCTACATTTTAATCCTTAGTCTTTGTTGAATCCTGTCCTCTGTCAAGGTTCTATGAAAAACCAGCCAAATAATCAAGAAAGGCTCATTTTCCCCTAGAACAAAATGGTAAATATTGTTTTTTAAAAAAAGATTTCCACAGAATCTTAAAATAATTCTCATGTCAATCATAATTTGCATACCAAATACTCCAAGAAGTAGGGAAATGTACCCATTGCTGAAATGGAGCAAGACTCTATGGTCCTTGCCCCTCAATGTCTTCCGCCTGTCTTTTGTCTGTGGAAAAACTTTAGCCAAAGAATGAGTTTAATCAGAGGAATGAGAAAATGCAGAAACTAAGGAAAACAGTCCAACAAAACTAAATAATAATAGCTTGGTCATTAAGCATAGTTAAGGACATTTAGTCCTTTCTCGAGGGCTATAGATAATATTCTGACCCCTATCCTGAGAGCTGTCTTGTAGATCCTGAAACACCCACCAGGTGGAAGACATTAACTACATGGTGCCCAGATCACAGCCATGACATAAGCTGCCACAATTCCAACTGGCCTCAAGGAAATGGGAACAAACTGACCTAGAAACTGAAGACTAACTGTATTTAAAACAATCAGATGACACGGATCAGACCATCGATGATTAACTTCAAGATGACTGTCAGAACTGACTATGCTGTTTCTGCAGGTAGCACCCTCTCTCAGCCTATAACAACCCTTGTCCACTGGTGGAAGTAGCAGGGAGTCAGTCATTGGAGAGGTGTCCACCCATCCCCTGGTTGCTGGCATCCAAAATAAAGCAAACTTTCCTTTCCACCAACCTAGCCTCTTTATTGGCTTTTGAGAAATGAGCAGCCAGACCCCACTTTTGGTTACATAGTAAAGAAAACATACCAAAATCACTTCAGAAATGACAAAAATTACTAGTAGACAAAGATATTAAAACAATTAAAAGTATATTCCATATGTTCAAGAAACTAAAGAAAAGCATAAAATCTGGAGACAAAGAAGATGGGAAAAAAAGACACAAATTTAATTTCTAGAGATGAAAACTAAAATATCAGAAATCAATAATGCAATGAATAGAATTAACAGCGTAGTAGGTATTACAGGAGAAAAGATTAGTGAACTGAAAAAAAAACAGCAGTAGAATCTACCAAAACTAAGCACAAATGCAGGGGAAAAAAAACTAAGATTAGTGCAACAGTGAGGTATTAAAAAACTGCAAACAAACTAATATGTATTTGATTAAACCCCATAAGTAGATAAAGGACTTAGACTTCCCTGATGGTTCAGATGGTAAAGCATCTGCCTACAATGCAGGATACCCAGGTTCAATCCCTGGATCAGGAAGATCTTCTGGAGAAGAAAATGGCAACCCACTCCAGTACTCTTGCCTGGAAAATCGCATGGATGGAGGAGCCTGGTAGGCTACAGTCCATGGGGTCACAAAGAGTCAGACACGACTGAGCAATTTCCCATAAGTAGATAAAAAGTAGGATAGAATGTAAAAAATTTGAATTAATAATGGCTAAATTTTCTCCAAACTTAATGAAAAATATAAAGTCACAGACCTAATATGTTCAATAAACCCAAAGCACAATAGATACAGCAATTCTAAGTAAAATAAAAGTTCAGTTGATCAATTAATACCAATATATTAAAAGTATGGTACATCATGACCAGGTGGGGTTTACCCCAGAAATGCAGGATTGTTCTAACAAATGAAAATTAATCAGTGTCATTCACCATATAAGCAAATTAAAAAAGAAAAGCCATGATCACCTCAATAGATGCAGAAAAAAATGGACAAAATCCAATATATGAAGCATCCACTTATGATGAAAACTCGCAGCAAACAAGGAATAGAAGGAAACACCCTCATTCTGATAAAGGAATTCTGTGAAATTCCTACAACTAATATCACACTTAATGGTGAAAGACTACATGCTTTCCTCTGAGGACCAGGAAAAAGACAAAAACACACGTACCTTCACAGACAAGCTGGGTGCATGTGCAAACAACCCTACAGGTCTAAAAGCAAGTAAAAACCCTGCTGGAATGAATAAGTGAGTTTAGGGGTGCTGCAGGTACAAGAACAGTATATACAAATTAATAGTATTTCTATGTGCTGGCCATGAACAGCTAGAAATTAAAATTAATAATTTTCCTAAATATATAAAATATATAGAAATCAATCTGACAAAAGGCATACAATATATATACACCAAAATACAACATATTGCTTAAAATATAAAATGAAGAGATATGCTATTTGTGGATTTAAAAAGATTTAATGGTGTTAATTCATTCTCTGCAAAGTGATCTACAGATTAAAATAATCCCAATTAAAGGTCCAGTAGGCTTTTTTTGTAGATATTTCTCAACAAGGTCTAAAAATGTATATGAATCTACTAACAACCTAGAATTGCTAGAGAATTTTGAAAAGGAACAAAGTTAGAGAACTACCACTATCTTACTTCAAGACTTATTATAAAGCTTCAGCAATTTAGAAAATTGGTGAAAAGATAAATACATAAATAAATAGAATGGAAGAATTATTCCACATATATAGTTAATTGACTTTGGCCAAATGTGCAAAGGCAGTTTAGTAGAGGAAGGATTGCCGGGAGCCATCAGGATGCCCCCTTGCTTGGATGACAAGGTCACAAGACTAAGAAAGAAACTGCAAAGCAGACTTTCCTTATCGGGGCATCCCGGGCAAGGCCCCTCCAGGTATTTTTCTAGGGAGTTCTGTTCATGCTCGGAACATCAGCATCTCAGTAGGTCAGTTCCAGTTAGAAAGACTTCGTTCTGAGGTCATGGCATAGCCACCATCAGACGGGTTCATACCTGGGTCACCTTTCCACCTCCCACTCCCCCGACCACTCCACGGTGGAAGCTCCCTTCCTTGTAGAGACCAGAGGGGATGGGGGATGGGACTTAGGAATGCTCACAGCTGTAGCCAGCATAATTGGAGACATTGATTGCTTTAGGATAGTGTAGACATAGGAATTCATTATAGTAGTTATATAAGGTTAACAGGGTTTTATTGCTAAAGCAGTGCTGCTAGACTGTCTCTGTCCTCTTTCCTAGTAAGAACTGGAGTGTCAGAACAGAATGAGACAGATAGTGGTTGAGGTTACTAGAATAGAAACAGTTTCAAGCTTAGCCCTTCCCTCTAGCCTCTACACAGCTGCACCTGATAAGAGAAATGTAACCTTTCTGCTTAGACTGATATACTTATCATGACTGAATGAAGTATGCTGAAGACAATAAAATAATAAACATACTATTGTTAAATCTGACTACGCAGAAATCCAACTTCTGCAAGGGGATGATAGATTGGGGAATAAGCTATGATAAGGTTGCTATGGAAGATAGAAAACAAAAGATTGTATAGAATAATATGTGACGTAATGGAAATGTTTTTGGGGGTATAAAACTGTAAACCAACAAAAATAAAGAGAGACTGCCTCATCAACATATTGACTCAGCTCAGTACTTCGCCAATGCCACTCATCCCTCAAGACCCCTGGACCCGCTGGGGCTGGACCCCGGCAAAGGATAGTCATTTCAAGCAAATGGTACTGGATAAACTGGACATCTATAGGCAAAGAAATGAACTTTGATTCATACCACACTTTTTATATAAAAATCAACTCAAAATGAATCAGAGAGCCAAATGTATAAAAACCTAAAACTATACAACTTCTAGAAGAAAATATAGGAAAATGATTTTAAAGTTTTTTGATTAGGCAAAGATTTCCTAAATGCAATATCAAAAGTATGATCCATAAACGAAAAAGAATTAATAAATTGTACTTCATCAAAACTATGTAATTTTGCTCTTCAAAAAAAAACCTGTTAAATATAAATCCCAGACTGAGATAAAATATGTTTAAATCACATTCCTGGTAAAGGACTTTTATACAGAATGGAAAAGAATACTCAAATCTCAATAGTAGGACAATAAACTATTGAATTAAAAAAAATGAACAAGAGATTTGATCAGATACTTCACCAGAGAAAATATACAAATAAGCCTATGAAAACATGTAAATGTCATTAGTCAACAGGAAAAAGCAGATTAAAATAACAAGATACCCACACACACCTAAATGGCTAACATTAAAACATCTATACTAAGTGTTAAAAATACACTGCTGGTAAAAATGAAGACAGTATAATCATTTTGGAAGACACTTGGTCAGTTTCTTAAACACTTACCATCCCATTCAAGTGGGCATTTACCCAAGAGAAATGAGAATGTACGTCCTTACAAAAACTTGTATATAAATGTTCATACAGCTTCATTTTATTAGCCAAAAACTGAAACAAAACTGAAATGTTTAAGGGTGGGTGGAAGAGATAATTAGGGAGTTTGAGACTGACATTACACACTGCTATATTTGAAATGGATAACCAACAAGGACCTTTGTATAGCACAGGGAACTCTGCTTTATATTATATAACAACCTAAATGAGAAAAGAATTTGAAGAAGAATAGATATATGTATATGTATAACTGAATCACCTTGCTGTACACCTGAAACTATCACAACATTGTTATCAACTATACTTCAACATAAAATTAGAAGTTAAAAAATAAATAATAAAATACTTCACTGCAATGTTCATCAACATGTGAATGGATAAACAACAGTGATACAATTGAAAAATAAAAAGAATGTACAATGAGTACATGTAATTATATGGCTGAAACTCACAGTAACCAGAGTGAGTGAAGAAAAAAGGGTACATACTACATGATTCCATCTATATACAAATTCTAGAAAAATGTATACTATTCTGTAGTAACAGAAAGCAGATCAATGGTTGTCTGGGGAAGGAATGAGGAATAATTAGGAGAAAACATAGAGCAACTTTTGATAGTGATAAATATGTTTGTTAATTTTTTTGTTTCTGGTGATGATTTCACCTGTGCCTGAGCTTTTCATATTGTAAACTTTAAATATGTGCAGTTTGTTGTAAGTCAATTATATTTCAATACAGTTGTTAAGAATTTATTTTTAACCAACAACAACAAAAACCCTACCTGACAGCAAGTTGCAGTTGTCTAAGCATGAATCAAAATAAAGGACTCAGAATGAAGAAGCTATGGCAAAAAAAAAAAAAAGAAAAAATACTAAGAGTAAGCATGAATTGCGTTTAAATATAAAATCATCACTAAGCAACTGTGGAATCTGTGGTTACAGGACAATAAATATAGCAATATAAGACAAATGTTTAGAACTCAAATTCTATGACAAGGAATTTTGATACATATTGCCTAATTGCCAAGCAAGGAAATGTTTTTACAACTACACCCATACTATTTTGATATCTCATCTTTGCTAATTGAAAAAATATGTTCTTGCTTTATATTATATTTCTTTAATTAGAAACGTTAAACAGCTTTTCATACATATTAAATTTGCACAGCTATTATTTTTCCCAATTATTTGCACAGAGTCTTGCTATATTTAGAAATTATTATCTACCACACATTACAAATAGCTTTTGTTTAGTGTGTGTATATCTATGTGTGTATCTGTGTGTACAGAAATTTTGAATTTTTCATGCAGTCAAATTAAAAAGTCTTTCCTGTTGTGAGTTTTGGCTTTTCTCTCTTGCTGGGAAAAGCATTCTTTACTCTAGAATGTTAAAAAAATAGTGTTCCTACTTCACAATTTTGAGGTCGACTATTTTATACCTAAAACTATAAGTCAGCAGTTCCTCAAAACTTTAGCATAGAATTATCATGTGATGCAGCAATTCCACTTCTGGGTATCTACTCAAAAGAAGCAAAAGCAGACATTCAAACAGATACTTGTACACACATGATCATAGCAATATTATTCACAATAGCCAAAAGATGAAAGCATCCCAAGTGTTCATTATAGATGAATAGATAAACATTTGATGCATATATACCAGGATTATTAGTTTTAGAAATGAAGGGAATTCTGGCACATGCTGTAACATGAATGAACTTTAAAGACATTATGCTGAGTGAAGTAAACCAGTTACAGAAGGACAAATACTCTATGATTCCCCTTATATAAAGTACCTAGAGTAGCCACCTTCATAAAAATAGAAAGGAAAACTGTGGTAGTCAAGTTCTAGCAGAAGGGAATGGATAGTTGCTGTTTAATGGGTATGAAGTTTCAGATTGGGAAGACAAAAAAGTTCTGGACAATGGATGGTGACAATGGTTGTACACAATGTTAATGAACTTAATGTGACTGCATATAGTCACAAATGGCTAAGATGGTAAAATATACATTATATTTTACTAAAATTTTTTTAAAATTGTAATTCATCTAAGCATTAAGACGGGAAGATGGTAGCCGTTATTCCAGCCATTTATTGAAAAAAAATCTTTTCACTACTGTTTTGAAAAGCAGTATTTATCTTCCTTCAAATTTCCACCATTATATTGAAATTCTCAATTCTTGTCTGCCTATTTCTCCTTTATTATCAAACTGTTTTATTTATTGTAATGAAATCATATATACCAACATAGTATCCATGATGCTTTTGACTCTTACCTTATCTTTACCCAGCAGGAACTTGAAAATCACCTTGTGTAGTTTCAAGTATAACCTTGGTAGCTTTACTGATGTTACACTGACTTATGAGTCAATTTAAAAGGATTAGACATTTTCACAATACTGACCCTCCTCTCTAAGAGTTAACCATTAACCGTGTCTTTCCATTTTAATCTCCTGTTTCATATTTCTTTTTTTTTAATTTTTTTTATTAGTTTTGCCATACAATGACATGATATCGCCATGGGTTTACATATGCTCCCCCTCCAGAACCCCCTCCCTCCTCCCTCCCTTCTCCCTCCCCCCGGGAAATCTCGGTGCACCAGCCCCGAGCATCAATTCTGGGCTGACGATTGATTACACATATGATAATTAACATGTTTCAATGCCATTCTCCCATATCATCCCACCCTTGCCCTCATCCACAGAGTCCACGAGTCTGTTCTGTACATCTGTGTTCCTGTTGCTGTCTCGCATGCTGGGTTCTCGTTACCGTCTTTCTAAATTCCATATATATGCGTTAGTATACTATATTGTTGTTTTTCCTTCTGGCTTACTTCACTCTGGATAATAGGCTCCAGTTCCATCCACTTGAGTAGAACTGATTCAAATGATTTTTTTTTAATGCTGAGTAATATTCCATTGTGTATATGTACCACAGCTTCCTGTTTCATATTTCTTAGTAAAAGATTAAAGGGTTGTGACATATAAATCTTGAACACGTATTACCAGGTGTATTTCTAGTTACTTTATCTTTTTGTGACTGTCATAAATAGGTTTTTCCTCTATCATCATTCTTACTTAATTTTGCAAAATTTTATGTTTCCTGATTCATTTATTGTTTCTAAAAGAAATGAGTTGAATTTATCTGTTTGCGCTTGTATTTCCTGCAGTTTTTCCATACGAAATTTGGCATTATATTAGTATATTGTATTATTCAGCTATGGCTGTCATATAAAATACCATAGATTGGGCAGCTTAGAGAACAGAAATGAAAAATCTTCTCACAGATCTAGAAAATCCAAGATCAAATACCAGTCATTCCATTTCTGGTGAGAACTCTTCCATCATGACTGCCTCATGGAATAGACTTACAGGATAAGTCACTTCACCCTTCTGAACTTCTTCCCAGCTGTCAGCTGAGAGTAACAACTAGAACTCACCTCTGCTGCCTCTCAAAGCCATCATGAGAAGCACAATAAAGTCCTGTTATATGAAAATGCTCTGTATTATATGAAGTGTTATACAAATGTTAGTTGAAACTATTATCACTAGTCTTGTGAATCAAAGAATTTAAACTCTAAATCTAATGCTTTGAAGGAAAATATTATTTTTCATTCATTTTACAAATCACACCTCCCTTCTCACCCACATCTCTGGTTAAGAGCTAGGATCCTGTGGTTAGACTGCTAAAATTCAAATCCCAGCTCCATCACTCACTAGCTATGTGGCCTTGGGGATGCTCTTCGTTCCCTCTTTGCCTCAGTTTTGCCATCTGTAAAATGAGGGTCAGAACAGTACCTGCCCAAATAAGATGCTCAGCACAGTGCCTGGCAGGATACAACCCCAAGAAAAAGTTAGCTAACATCACACACATGATTGACACTTTCAGGTACTGGATTGTTAATCATGCAGGATGATTTTTCTTCTTTAAAATTCCTTGGAGCTTTCTTGAATACTGATTGCACTTCTCCCATACTTGAGACATTTAAATCACACACTTTCATATATATATACAAACATACACACACTGCTATTCAGGGCATATTTGAATTTGGGCTTCTTTCTCTGTAAAACTGAATAATTTATTTACTTGCTGGGGGGTTAAAAGAATACATGAGCCAGAGTATGTAAAATTTGTTAGCACAGAGTACCTAAAAAATTATTAGTTCCCTTTTCTTGTATCCATTTGTCACTACAAGTCATCATGGGGATCACATGTATGAAAGCGAACAGAATTGTTAAGATCTCACATTGCTCAGCCTCTAGTGGGAAATACAGGTGATAAACAAGGAAAAAAAGAAGATAATGTTAGGTAAGTGCAATGAAGAAAGTTTATAAGGGTGTTAAGAGACAAAGGACAGCCTGTGGTCCTTTCAGATGGCAGTAAGGCAGGACTCTGAGCAAAGAGAGAGATGCTCAGATTTTTGGAGTAAATTATTTCTCTTATGCTTGTTCAATCTGAGCTCATAGACATAGTCTTCTGTGATTATCTAATCTTGGGATAAAAAAAATTTAGACACATTTAAGTCTTAGAATTTTTTTTCAGGTTTTTTTTTTGTTGTTGTTGTTAGTTCTGCCATACAATGACATGATATCACCATGGGTTTACATATGCTCCCCCTCCAGAACCCCCCTCCCTCCTCCCTCCCTCCTCCCTCCCCCCGGGTCTTAGAATTTGACTTGTTCTCTGTTTTTGAAAAACACCTGATCACAATTTGAATTCTTCTCCTTTTTGAAAAAACACACTAATCACAAATTCTATTTGAATCTTGTCCTTCATGGGTCAAAAGGTATCTTTGTACTTAGTCGAGAAGTTCCAAAGGAAAAAACCTTCATTAGCTTCTCCTTCCAAGAATATAAATAGAGTAGCTGAACTGAGCTGCAGACAGTAAACCTACCCTGGTCTTAGGAAAGGAGAGCCTAAGGCAGTGGGTTTCCCCACCCTGCTTCTTACTTAACAGCCTTGAGGGAGAGGAGAGGGACCATCAGCTAGAGTCTGGTCCTATTCTGAAAAGCACAAAGAGGGAGAAAGTGAGGGAAGGGGAGGCTCTCATCAAAAGTGTCTGAGCTCCCATCACAGACTGAAGAAGGAAAAATGGACATTTCATTGTTATCCTTTCAGCAGGATCCTTACAAAGAAAGACACTCATGCTTCTTAAGACTTAGTTTTATCCCTCTTATTTTTCCTGGGATAGAACAAATGGCAACAAATAAACAATGAGGCTGGGAGGAGTTGATAATATCTACCCTGAGAGGAAGTCGATTAGAATTACCAAGACATCTATCCTAGGACTCTGGTGCAGGGATGGATGTCTGGACAGCACTTCTTTTTTTTCTTTCTCTAAATCCCCAATGAATGAACATTTCTTTTTAGTGCTCAGTGGTCGACAATGTTTAATTCTGTTTAACAGCAAACAGGTCAGGAGGAATTGAAATGAGCTATAAACATTTGGAGCCAGAAGACAGAGTGGTCCTACAAAACATCCCCAGAGAAAAAGGACTGCTTAAAGGATCTGTGCCCAGTGATGTTCTTGGCCAGCTAGAGCACCAGGGCTGTTGTCCTGCAAGAGCGACACACTGGTCCTGTTTCAGTTAGGAAAGCCGTCACTGCAGGGCTTCCTGTGGACGTGTCACCGGTTCCATTCCATGACCCATGGCATCATGTGACCAACTAGAGGGGAAGTTAGAGTTATTCTCTTGAGTTTGGGCTCATGCTGCCTATCTGCTCTGCCAACCACAAAAACCATACTTTCCAAAACTTTCCTGGTGGTCCAATGGTTAAGACTTCACACTTCCAACGCAGGGAATGTAGGTTCAATCCCTGGTTGGGGAACTAAGATCCCACCTGCCACACATCATGGGGGAAAAAAAATACTTTCTTAGCAAATTTCAGGCTTTCCAGTAATAGCTTACCTAGGAATTATTTACAGCTTCTCTATGATGGGCATGTGCTGGAGACTCAGACATGAATAAGACAATCCCTGACCTCAAGTACTTCAGAATTTGTTAAAGGAGATGGAGACAACAGCAAATACTGACAAAGATTTGCTATTGCATAAAGGTAATACACCAAATTATGGTAAGAGCCAAAGTCGTGAGAACTCAGAATACGTGCAATTAACTCTGCCTGGGGAAGTCAAGAAGGGATCCATGGAAGAAGCAACATTAGTGCAGGTTTTTGGAGGAGGAAATCCAGAGACAAAGAAGAATAAGAGTATTTCCTACCAAGGGAAGGAAATGTGCCAGAATTTCATGGGATGAGAAAGTGCAGAGTGTTCAAGAAAGAACAGAATAGGTGAAGCAGAGTAGGTCAGCTTTATGCGTCAACGTGGCGAGGCTACAGTACTTGGTTATTCAATCAAACTCTGATCTAGGTGTTTCTATGAAGATATTTTGAAGACATAATTAATATCTACAATCAACTGACTTTATGTTAGAAAACATTATCCTGGATTATCAGGATGGAACTGATTCAGTCCTCTGAAAGGCTTTTAAGTACAGAAATGAGTTTCCCCTAAGAAAACAGAAATTCCAGCAGCATCGGCACCTGCCTGAGAGATTCCAGCCTGCCTTTCTGACAGCCTGACCCACAAGAGTTAGGCTTACCCAGATCTTGCAACCACATAAGCCAATCTTTGTAATAAATCTCTTAATTTGTACACATTTCCTTCTGGCTCTGTTTCTCTGAAGGAGCTCCTTCAGATACACATGGGAATGTAAAGCAGCGAGTAGATGAGAACAGGTAGGGAGAGACAGTGAAGGGCCAATGCACAAAGTAAATACTTTATCTTAAAGGCAGATGATTCTCAAAGTGTTTCCACTTCCATAAATGACCTAAAGGACAAGGGTGAGGGGAAGGGATGAAATAAGAGAAAAGCCAAGAACATTAGTTCACTTTATATTCAACCAGAGTGTCTCCACATTTACCTGTTTCCTTACAGGATTTCATTTGGGGGGAAAAAAAAAGGAATTCACTCTTCAGGTTATGGGAGTAAAGATGCAAGAAATATTTCCAGAACAATGACATGAAGAGCTCCACAAACATTCTCCAGAGTAAAACAATCTTAACTGGTGAAAATTAAAAACAAAACAAAAAATATTAAAGAGAGTGGAAATTGTCCTAAAGGCATGTAGCAAATGAAGACACATTTATCCAAGAAAATCTATTAATCTCAGTAAGAGAAGTGAGACTCTGTGGCATTGAAACCTTGACCTGCTTCCTCCCTCCTTTCCACCCAGCCCAATGAAACCGAAATTCTGCTCTGGCGATGGGTGGCCAAGAAGATAGGGCTGCCCTGTTCCCCGGTTCCTGGACTAGAGTTACAGTTTCACCCTGAGGGGCAATCGCCACTTCTCATCTCATCTGGCTCTACACTGCAAAAGGTCTATTCCAGGCAAGTTCGGCAGACAAGTCTTGAAGCTCTTTTCTTCCACTCAACCTCCACTCTTAGAACACAAACTATCCCAGGCGCAGCAGACTGAGAAGAATGGACCTTGAATGACCTCACCCTGGATCACTCACAGGGTGGAAATTCCGTATCAAAAGAAATGATCCCATACCAGGAGATGCAGAAGAACAAGGGCTACTGCCCTACTCATAAATCAGGAAATCCATCTGAGAAAAGTACGCCACTGTCTCCAACCCAGGTCAAGAGCAGTGGCGTGGAGAATCTGCTCACAGAGACGGAAGTAGGACAACAAACACTTCCATGCACCTCCCTAAGGGGACTAACTTTATTGGGAAGAGAGCATGGGGGAAATTCAACCCTATTCTATTCAAAAACAGGAGATTTTGGTGGTAAGCAATTAAGAAGAGGATGGCAGCCTTATGAGAACCACAGTCTAAACCATAAACCAACTAGAGATGTATAAGAGAAACTAAGTAAGGAGACAGTTAAGGAGAGACTTCCTAGGTTTAAGTAAAATTCAAAGGCAGGTTTCAAAGACTATTCCTATAGGTTCAGCTCAGTTCAGTCACTCAGTCGTGTCTAACTCTTTGCGATCCCATGGACCACAGCATGCCAGGCCTCCCTGTCCATCACCAACTCCCAGAGTCTACTCAACCTCATCTCCAGTGAGTTGATGATGCCATTCAACCATCTCATCCTCTGTAATCCCCTTCTCCTCCTGCCTTCACTCTTTCCCAGCATTAGGATCTTTTCAAATGAGTCAGCTCTTCACACCAGGTGGCCAAAGTACTGGAGTTTCAGCTTCAACATCAGTCCTTCCAATGAACACCCAGGACTGATCTCCTTTAGGATGGACTGGTTGGATCTCCTTGCAGTCCAAGGGACTCTCAAGAGTCTTCTCCAACACCACAGTTCAAAAGCATCAATTCTTCGGAGCTCAGCTTTCTTTATAGTCCAATTCTCACATGACTACTGGAAAAACAATAGCCTTGACTAGATGCACCTTTGTTGGCAAAGTAATGTTTCTGCTTTTTAATACGCTGTCTAGGTTGGTCATAGCTTTCCTTCCAAGGAGTAAGTGTCTTTTAATTTTATGGCTGCAGTCACCATCTGCAGTGATTTTGGAGCCCAGAAAAATAAAGCCTCTGTTTCCACTGTTTCCCCATCTATTTGACATGAAGTGATGGGACTGGATGCCATGATCTTAGTTTTCTGAATGTTGAGCTTTAAGCCAACTTTTTCACTCTCCTCTTTCACTTTCATCAAGAGGCTCTTTAGTTCTTCTTCACTTTCTGCCATAAGGGTGGTGCCATCTGCATATCTGAGGTTATTGATATTTCTCCCAGCAATCTTGATTCCAGTTTGTGCATCTTCCAGCCCAGTGTTCTCATGATGTACTCTGCATATAAGTTAAATAAGCAGGGTGACAATATACAGCCTTGACGTACTCCTTTTCCTATTTGGAACCAGTCTGTTGTTCCATGTCCAGTTCTAACTGTTGCTTTCTGACCTGCATACAGATTTCTCAAGAGGCAGGTCAGGTGGTCTGGTATTTCCATTTCTTGAAGAATTTTCCACAGTTTGTTGTGATCCACACAGTCAAAGGCTTTGGCATAGTCCATAAAGCAGAAATAGATGTTCTTCTGGAATTCTCTTGCTTTTTTGATGATCCAGTGGATGTTGGCAATTTGATCTCTGGTTCCTCTGCCTTTTCTAAATCCAGCTTGAACATCTGAAAGTTCACGGTTCACGTATTGTTGAAGCCTGGCTTGGAGAATTTTGAGCATTACTTAACTAGCGTGTGAGATGACTGCAATTGTGCAGTAGTTTGAACATTCTTTGGCACTGCCTTTCTTTGGGATTGGAATGAAAACTGACCTTTTCCAGGCCATTCCTGAGTTTTCCAAATTTGCTGGCATATTGAGTGCAGCACTTTCACAGCATCATCTTTTAGGATTTGAACTAGTTCAACTAGAATCCCATCGCCTCCACTAGCCTTGTTCGCAGCGATGCTTCCTAAGGCCCACTTAACCTTACATTCCAGGATATCTGGCTCTAGGTGAATGATCACACCATCATGATCATCTGGGTCATGAAGATATAGATGTATAACATATATAGTTTAGAAAACTTATAAAGTTTTGCCTAACTAAAAAAATTATGACATTTTGATTCCACTTGTTTGACCTAGTGTGAAGAGAATGTTAGATTTCCAATTAAAAAATAGATATGCAACAAAGGTTTGCTGTATATCATTGGAAACTTAGTTGATATCTGTAATAACCTATGATGGAAAATAATTTCAAAAATAAAATATGTGTATTTGTATAATTGAATCACCTTGCTGTGCACCTGAAAAACACTGTAAGTCAACTATACTTCAATAAAATATATATATTAAAAATATACAACCACAGATAAAAATCAACCCACAAAAACCTGTTGCATGTCCATATAATAATGAACTATCTAAAAAGGTAATTAAGAAAGCAATTCCATTTACAATAACATCAAAAAGAATAAAATATTTTGAAATAAGAGTAAACAAAGAGATAAAAGACTGGTACACAGGAAACTACAGAACATTGCTGCAAAAAAAGAGAGACACATAAATGAAATAAACATCTCTTGTTAATCTTGTTAAGGACAATACTACCCAAACCAGTGTACATATTCAATCCAATCCCTATTAAAATCCCCACAATGTTTTTTTTACAGAAACAGAAAGTTCATCCCCAAATTCATATGGAATGGCAAGGGACCTTGAATAGCCAAATAATCTTGCAAAAGAAAAATAAAGCTGGAAGCACCACAATTCCTGTTTTAAATTCTTATTCCAAAGTAATCAAAACAGTGTGATATCAGCATATATTGAAAACTTATCCTACACCACATACAAAAATTAAATGAAAATGGATCAAAACACATAGGAAACAAACTTAGAGTTACCAAACGGTCAATGTGGAGAGGGATAAATTGGGAGTATGGGATTAACAGATGCACACGGCTATATATAAAATAAACAACAAGGACTTACTGTTAGCACAGGAAACACAATATCTTGTAATAAACTATAAAGGAAAAAAATGCAAAAAGAATATAGATATATACATATACATGTATAAGCAAATCACTTCGCTGTACACATGAAATTAACACAGTATTATAAATCAAAAAATGAAGAAAAGAGAATCAAAGACCAAAATTCAAGACCTTAAACTATAAAACTCTTATAAGAAAACAGCGAAAATCTTCAAGACATTGGACTTGACAAATGATTTACTGAATATGACAACAAAAGCATAGGCAACAAAAGAAAAAATAGAGATAGATAAATAGATTAAAATATATAAAATTCAAAACTTTTGTGTATCAAAGAATGCTTTTAACACAGTGAAAAGACAACTCATGAAATGATAGAACTCTTTACACATCATATATATGATAAGGAATTAATATCCAGAATAAAGAACTCCTACAACTTAACAATAGAAAAAAATTAACACTGCAATTCAAAGTAGAGCAAAGAATGTAAATGGAAATTTCTCTCAAGATATACAGATAAGATATACAGATATGCCAATAAGCACATGAAAACATGTTTAACATCACAATTTCCTTTCCTTTTCTAGTGATTTCTAATCACTAGGAAAATACAAATCAAACCCACAATGAAATACTACCTCTCACCTACTAAACGGACTGTTGATAAGGATCTGGAGAAATCAGAACCCTGTACATTGTTGGTAGAAATGTAAAAGGTTGTAGCCACTGTTAAAAACAGTAGTGATTTCTCAAAAAAGTTAAAAACAGAATTACCATATGATCCAGCAGCTCCACTTCTAGGTATACATCCCCAAAAACTGAAAGCAGGGATTGGAACAGATATTTTACACCAATGTCCATAGCAGCATTATTCACAATAGCCACATGGTAAAAACAACCCAAATGTTCATCAACAGTGAATGGATAAACAAAATATGGTATACTGGAATACCGTTCAGCCTTAAAAAAAAGAATGAACGGACACGTGCTACAATACATGTTAGACGTTACGCTAAGTGAAGTAAGCCAGACACAAAAGGACAAGTATTGCATGATTCTCATCCAGGAGATATTTAGAATACCTCAAGTTCATAAAAACAAATAAATTGGTGATTTCCAGGGGCCATAGACAGGAGGGAATAGAGAGTGACTGTTTCATAGATACAGAGTCACTATGAGTTTCCAGAGTTTCCATTTGGAAAGTTGAAAAAGTTCTGGAGAGGGAGGCAAGACATCATAATGTACTTAAAGCCACTGACTGTACACCTAAAAATTATGCAAGTGGTAGTGAATTTTATGTTATATGTGTTTTATGACAATAAAAAGAAACTTCCATAAAATAAAAATTATTTAATTATAAATTTATTTCATGTATTTATACACAATAATAAAAAGAATCTCATATCTAGCAAAACTACTTTCCAAAGATGAAGGTGAAATAAAGACACTCACAGAGAGAATTCATAGGTAGCAGGCTAACCCTAAAAGAAACACTAAAACCAGTTTTTCAGGATGAAGCAAGTGACATCAGACAATAATTTGAACTGACCCATAAAAACCAAGAGAGGCAAAAGTTCACCAAAAACTGTAAGATTATAATAAAAGAAATTGAAGACACAAAAAAATGGAAAGATACTCCATGTTCTCAGATTAAAAGAATTAAAATTGTGAAGATTTATATATATATATATATATCTGATAAGAGATAAAACTTCCAACCTACACAAAATAATGCACAGGTTCAAGGCAATCCCTATCAAAATTGCAATAGGACTTTTCACAGAAATAAAGAAAATAATCCAAAAATTCATATGGAACCACAAACAGCCAAAGCAATCTTGAGATAGAGGAGCAAATATGGAGGTATTTTGGTGTCAAATTATATTACAAAGTTATTACAAAGTTATGTGTGTGTGTATGTGTATATATATACATATATATGTATATGTATATGTATGTCAACTAATCTATGAAAAGGGTAGAAAGAACACACAATGGGGAAGGAATAGCCTCTTCATTAAATGATGTTGGGAAAACTGGATATCCACAAGCAAAATGAAGTCAGATCCTTATCTTACACTATATGCAAAATCAACTCAAGATGGATTAAAGACTTAAATGTAAGATGTGAAGTCACAAAACTGTAGAAGAAAACATAGGGGAAAAACTGTCTAAAATCACACTTGGCAATGATTTCTGGATATGACATCACATAGGGCATCATAGGTAAAAATAAAATAGGACTATATCAAACTAAAAAGCTTCTGCACAGCAAAGAAAACAGTTAACCAAATGAAATGGCAACCTACCAAATGGGAGAAATATTTGTAAACCATGTATCTTCCCTGGTGGCTCAGATGGTAACGAACCTGCCTGCAATGCAGAAGATCTGAGTTCAATCCCTGGGTTAGGAAGATTTCCTGGAGGAGGTAAAGGCAACCCAATCCAGTATTCTTACCTGGAGAATTCTATGGGCAGAGAAGCCTGTCAGGTTACAGTCCAACTGGTTAACTTTCAAGCTATACAAGGGACAAGGAGCTCGTACAGTTTCAGTTCAGTTCAGTCACTCAGTCATGTCCAATTCTTTGCGACCCCATGAACCGCAGTACGCCAGGCATCCCTGTCCATCACCAACTCCTGGAGTCCACCCACCCCATGGCCATCGAGTCAGTGATGCCATCCAGCCATCTCATCCTCTGTCGTCCCCTTCTCCTCCTGCCCCCAATCCTTCCCAGCATCAGGGTCTTTTCCAATGAGTCAAATCTTCGCATGAGGTGGCCAAAGTATTGGAGTTTCAGTTTCAACATCAATCCTTCCAATGAACATCCAGGACTGATCTCCTTTAGGATGGACTGGCTGGATCTCCTTGCAGTCTAGGGACTCTCAAGAGTCTTCTCCAACACCACAGTTCAAAAGCATCAATTCTTTGGCGCTCAGCCTTTTTCACTGTCCAACTCTCACATCCATACATGACTACTGGAAAAACCATAGCCTTGACTGGACGAACCTTTGTTGACAAAGTAATGTCTCTGCTTTTCAATATGCTATCCAGGCTGGCCATAACTTTCCTTCCAAGGAGTAGGCGTCTTTTGATTTCATGGCTGCAACCACCATCTGCAGTGATTTTGGAGCCCCCAAAAATAAAGTCTGACACTTTTTCCACTGTTTCCCCATCTATTTCCCATAAAATGATGGGACCAGATGCCATGATCTTAGTTTTCCTAACGTCGAGCCTTAAGCCAACTTTTTCACTCTCCTATTTCACTTTCAGCAAGGGGCTTTTTAGTTCCTATTCACTTTCTGCCATAAGGGTGGTATCATCTGCATATCTGAAGTTATTGATGTTTCTCCCAGCAATCTTGATTCCATCTGTGCTTCTTCCAGTCCCGTGTTTCTCATAATGTACTCTGCTCAGTAGAAAAACAAAACAAAATGTCCAATTTAAAAATACACACCGAGGAAACCAGAGTTGAAAGAGACACGTGGACCCCAATGTTCATCGCCACATTGTTTACAATAGCCAGGACATGGAAGCAACCTAGATGTCCATCAACAGATGAATGGATAAGAAAGCTGTGGTACATATACACAATGGAATATTACTCAGCCATTAAAAAGAATTCATTTGAATCAGTTCTACTGAGGTGGACGAAACTGGAGCCTATTATACAGAGTGAAGTAAGCCAGAAGGGAAAACAACAATACAGTATACTAACGCATATATATGGAATTTAGAAAGATGGTAACGAGAACTCTGTATGTGAGACAGCAAAAGAAACGCAGATAGAACAGTCTTTTGGACTCTATGGGAGAGTGCAAGAGTGGGATGATATGGAAGAATGGCATTGAAACATGTTAATCATCATATGTGAAATCAATCGCCAGCCCAGTTCTGATGCTCAGGGCTGGTGCACTGGGATGACCCAGAGAGAGGGAATCGGGAGGGAGGTGGGAGGGGGGTTCTGGAAGAGGAACACATGTATACTCATGGCAGATTCCTGTCAATGTATGGCAAAACCAACACAATAATGTAAAGAAAATTAAAATAAATATATTAAATTTAAAAAATAAATAAATAAATAAATAAATAAAAATATGCAAAGGATCTGAAGATGCACAAAGACAAACAAACGGTCAACAGGAACATGAAAAGATGCTTGCATCACTTAGCAGAGAAATGCAAATCAAAGCCATAATGAGATAACACCTCACACTTGTTAGGATTATCAAAAAGATAAGAGATAAGTGTTGGTCAGGATGTGGAGTAAAGGGAATTGCACATTGCTGGTATATAAATGGGTGTAGCAACTATGGAAAACAGTAGAGAGGTCCCTCAAAAAATTAAAAATAGAATTACCATATGATCCAGCAATCTCACTTCTGGGTATATATCCAAATGAAATGAAATGAAAAGAAAGGATCTTGAAGAGATATCTATACGTCAGTGTTCACTGAAGCACTATTCACAATAGCAAGATATAGAAACAACCTAAGTTTTGACAAATAAATGAACAAATACAGAAAATGTGATATATACATACATATATATGTGTATGTTTGTGTGTGTGTGTCACCCAATAGAATAGTGTTCAGCCATAAAAAGGAAATTCTGCCAGTTGTGACAACATGGATGAACCTAGAGAACATCATGCTAAGTAAAACAAACTAAACACAGAAATAAATACTATATGATTTCACTTCTATGTGGAATCTCAAAAAGTCAAACTCAAAGCCAGAGAGTACAGCAGTAGTTACCCAGGGGATGGTAAGGAAAATCAGGAAAGGTTGGTCAAAGGGTACAAACTTTCAGTTATAAGATGTGTAAGTTCTAGACATCTAATGCACAGCATGGTGACTATAGTTAATAATACTGTTTTGTATACATGAAATGTGCTAACAGAGTACATTTTAAGTGCTCTTGCCACACCAAAAAAAAAAAAAAGTAACTAATGAAGTAACGGACGTGTTTACTGGCTTGATTATGGTAATCATGTCACAGTTTGCTTTTATTTTTTGCAGAAATTTACAAGTTGATCCTATAATTTACATGAAAATGCAATGGACACAAAATAGGCAAAACATTCTTGGAAAATAAAGAACAAGGGCAGATTCACACTTCTCAATTTAAAACTCACTATAAAGTTACAGTAATCAACACAGTGTGGCACTGAGAAAAGACACACATATTGGTCAGTGGAATAAAATTGATAGTCTATAAATAAACCCTTACATTTATGGTGAATTCACTTTTTACAAAGATGGCAAGGCAATTCAGTGAAGAAAGAATCTTCTTTTCAACAATCCAGGACAACTGTATATTCATATGAAAAAGAATGAATTTGGATCCCTATATTATACCATACATAAAAATTAGCAAAATGGACCATAGGTCTAAATGAAGACTCAGATGACAAAATTCTTAGGAGAAAACATAGGAGTACATTTTTGTGACTTTAGCATAGGCAACAGTCTCTTGGATATGGCACTAAAAATCACAAGCAACAAAAGAAAATATATATAACTTGGGCTTACTTAAAATTAAAAACTTCTGTGCTTCAAATATAACCATTTAAAAAACTGAAAAGAAAGCAACAAAGTATCTATAAAAGAGTTGATAAGGGGCTTCTATCCACAATGTATGAATACATACAACTCAACAATGAAAAGATAAACAAGCTAAACATTTTAATGAGTCAAAGATCTAAATATACATTTCTCAAAAGAATATATACTAGTGACCAACAGCAAGAGATAAGAGGCTCATCATCATTAGCAATTAAGGAAGTACAAATCAAAACCACAATGAGATACTCCTTCCCAAAGAATATAATGTGTTGATGAGGATATGGAGAGAATGGAACTATGTATATTGCTGATGAAAACACAGAATGGTACAACCACTTTGGAAAACAATCAGGCATTTCCTCAAAATGATAAGCACATCAAGTTATTTGGACCCCTTGGATCAAGGGGAATGATCCAGCAATTCTCCTTATAGTTATTTCCTGAAGAGAAATGAAAACATACATAAACATGTGAATATTCATATCACCATTATTTATAATAGCCCTAACTCAAATTTCCATCATGTGATGAACAGATAAACACAAGGGGTATATCCATAAAATGGAATATTGTTCAGCAACAAAAAGGAGTGAAGTACTGATACGTGACGCAACATGGATCAACCTGGGAAAAAAATGATACTAAGTGAAAGAAGTCGGTTACAAAAGGTCATATATTGTATGATTCCACTCATATGAAATGTCCAGAACAGGCAAATCTATAAAGATAGAAAATAGATTTGTTTGCCCTGACTGGAAAAAGGAGGAGAGAAGGAAATGGCAACCCACTCCGGTATTCTTGTCTGGAGAATCCCATGGACAGAGGAGCCTGACAGCCTACAGCCCATGGGATCGCAAGAGTCGGACACAACTTAGCGACTAAACCACCACCACCAATGGGAAGTGACCGCTAATGGAGTGATGAAAATATTCTAAAGCTGACTGTGGTGAAAGTCTCAGAACTCTCTGAACATTTCATTACTAAACACTATTGACATGTATGATTTAAATGAGTGAAATGCATGGCATGCTAATCACATCTCAATAAAGCTGTTAAAAAAAAAAAGAAGAAGAAGAAAGGAAGGAAGGGACAAAAGGAAAAAAGCAAACCACAATGGACTTTAAGTAAGGCAATAGATGACTCCACCTCTGTTACAGAGAATTGGGGGCTGGGGTGAGAGGAAGGCAGTTAGACTAGAGATAAAGGTATTAGATAGGACGCAGTCACTACAATTCATACAGAAGATGTTGAAAGACTAAGCCAGGGCAGAGCAGCAGGGACAAGATGGAGATATTTTGGAAACTATCTCAAGATGGCAAAGTTTCTGTTGAAACAGACATTTCATTTCTTTTCTGCATGAGAGTTAAGGGCATGAGTATAAATTAACTCAGTGCTTGGGAAGTAGCTTAATAACATGTTACAAAGGTTTCAAAATGTTCATACACTTTGGTCCCTATATTAAGAAAAACTTTTTTAATGTCTTAAGCACAAAATATGTACTACAGCATTATTTATGAAGGAAAGCAATCTAAATGCCCAATAATAATATAATTATAATTAAATATTACACAGTTGGCAAAATATTTAAAACATGAAATTACATAACAAAATATCTTATAATAGCAAGGAGAATAGAAATATGACAGGAGATTACACATACAGTGTGCTCTTACTGTAAAAATATATAATGCAATTAGTCTTTAGTAATTGCTTTTTCTGCATTTTTATGAGTTTTATTTGTGTATCAAACTTATATTTCCTACAAATATAGTTCATTACATTCATCAAAAAACATACTGTATTTCAAAAAAATAATGGCCATTTTATTCTTAGATTTGAAGAACATTTCCATATCCATCCTGCATACCTTCTCCAGAGTTCCCTGGAGCACATATTTTGGCTGGCAGGTGCTGGATCCCACTTTTGTGCTATCATCATCCACCCTATCTCAACTGTGGCCAGTCTTTCATGTCCTACAATTTGATTCCTAGAGAATCCCTCTGGTATTTGTCCTCTGATAAATAAAGCCAGTCCCACTGAAATCTGCCCTCATTTCCCACCTGTAGAGAATGGAAGGTACTCACTTTCTCTCTGCCTTGAGTGGTGGTCCTACCAGGCAGAGGAGGAAGCAGAATTTGCCACCAGGTAGTCTCAGCTCCCAGAAATGAGAAGTCTGCCTTTAGCCTGCTTCTGCCTGTCCCCAAAAGTGAGTGTGCAAAACAGGCAACTTGACGGACCCACTACCTCAGATGGAATGAATTTATTTTTAAATTTAGTTCAACTCATTACTGAATGCATACTGCAGTCAGTTTTGCAGCTGGGTATAGGGGAGGTGTAGGGGAATACAGAAGATTTCTGAGATCAGGAAACAGCAATCAGAAAGTTGACCACCGGCAGGAAGTTTCCTTCTAGCACTGCTGCTGCTGCCAAGTCACTTCAGTCGTGTGGGACTCTGTGAGACCCCACAGATGGCAGCCCACCAGGGTCCCCTGTGACTGGGATTCTCCAGGCAAGAATACTGGAGTGGGTTGCCATTTCCTTCTCCAACGCATGACAGTGAAAAGTGACAGTGAAGTCGCTCAGTCGTGTCCGACCCCTAGCGACCCCATGGACTACAACTTCTCAGGCTCCTCCGTCCATGGAATTTTCCAGGCAAGAGTACTGGAGTGGGTTGCCATCGCTTTCTCCTCCCTCTAGCATACAGGAGGAGCTACCATCCCTTCCAGGCCTCTGCTCATCATCAGTTACAGAGCCGGTTAAAAAATAATTAAAATCCCACTGCTGGGCATACACACTGAGGAAGCCAGAATTGAAAGAGACACTGGACCCCAATGTTCATCGCCGCATTGTTTACAATAGCCAGGACATGGAAGCAACCTAGATGTCCATCAACAGACGAATGGATAAGAAAGCTGGGGTACATATACACAATGGAATATTACTCAGTCATTAAAAAGAATACATTTGAATCAGTTCTACTGAGGTGGATGAAACTGGAGCCTATTACACAGAGTGAAGTAAGCCAGAAGGAAAAACAACAATACAGTATACTAACACATATATATGGAATTTAGAAAGATGGTAAAGAGGACCCTGTACGCGAGACAGCAAAAGAGACGCAGATGTATAGAACAGTCTTTTGGACTCTATGGGAGAGGGCAAGGGTGGGATGATATGGGAGAACGGCATTGAAACATGTAAATTATCATATGTGAAATCAATCACCAGCCCAGGTTTGATGCTTGATACAGGGTGCTCAGGGCTGGTGTACCCAGATGATCCAGAGAGAGGGAATCGGGAGGGAGGTGGGAAAGGGGTTCTGGAAGGGGAACACGTGTATACTTATGGCAGATTCATGTCAATGTATGCCAAAACCAACACGATAATGTAAAGAAAATAAATAAAAATAAAAAAAATTTAAATAGATAAATGAATAAATAAGACTCTGCCAGGCAGCAGGTTTTCCAAAACCAGGTCTAACTCCTGGAGCATCCTTGCTATGGAGTCCATATCATCTCCCCTAGACTTTTGGCCATGCTTCCACTCCCAAACCATCTCCAAACAAGTCCTATTGCAGGCCCAGCCTCCCTGCCCCCAAGTTTCTGCAACCCTTCCGAGCGCTAGCCCCCTCCATACACCCTCCTAGGTGTCCAGATTCCCGTTTTCCTGTCCTGGCCTCCCTCCCTCTCTGGCTGCCCTGCCTCCCACTACACACTGACCATCTCCAGGCCTGAGCGTGGCTGGCACCTGACTCCCCTCAGTGCCCACCTACCCCCGGCCTATTGTGAAATTCAACCAAGGGGAGGAAGCCAATGCCCACGAAGTCTCAACTTACCAACTCAGGTGTCACCCCCAAAAAGCTTTGCTGACGCCCTACGTGGGCTCCTCTTCCAGCCCTAGACTCTCAGAGGACCCCCGCTCTCAAGAATCACAGAACTGCCTCAGTCGCGCGGCCTCCCACTCCCCTTGGGGACTCGGTGAGAGTAGGGGGCTATGTCTGGTTTTCTAGGGGTCCCTGGAGGCCAGCCCTAATGCCTCACATGAACTCGGGACTGAGGGGGGCCGAGGCAGGAGGGAAGGGTGAAGAGTGAAAACCATGAAGGAGAAACTGAGTGAGTGAATGGGGTTGGGGCGGGGCACGGAGAGAGGGAGGAAGGCGAGCAGCTGAGGTGGCCCCAGTTCCCTGACTGCAAAAACAGACGGCAAGTCGAGGACGTGAGGCGCAGGAATGGGTGGCGCTCAGGGTGTCCTAGGCGAGTCCGGCGGGGTCAGAGGGGCCCGAGGGCGGGCGGGCTGGAGGGCGGGCCCGGGGGCGGAGTGGGGGGCGGGGCGCGGCGGGACCCGGGGCGCCGGGAGTGAGGAAGCTGCCGCGCCGGGCTGCAGAGGTGCGGAGGCGCGCCGAGGCTCCCGGTGCTGGCAGCGCCCGCGCCCAGCGGCCCCCGCTGCCCGTTGCCATGCCCTCCTACACGGTCACCGTGGCCACCGGCAGCCAGTGGTTCGCGGGCACCGACGACTACATCTACCTGAGCCTCGTGGGCTCCGCGGGCTGCAGCGAGAAGCACCTGCTGGACAAGCCCTTCTACAACGACTTTGAGCGCGGCGCGGTGAGGGCGCGCGGCCCGGACGGGCTGGGGAGGCTGCGGGACGGGGTGCTGGCGCGTCCAGGACTCATCGGGGTGGCTGGGACCCAAGCTTGGGGGCGAGGGGCTCTAAGAGAACCCTTAACTGGGCGAGTGCTGTGACCATTACTTGCGCGCACCTCGTGGGACTCCATAGATGGCACCTCAGCAGTGGGGAGAATGAGTAGGGCTAGGGATCCAGAGACCTGAGTTCCACCAGGGAGTGATCGCTAGCTCGCTCCGCCCCCATCCCGGGCATCAGTTTCCCCAGACGTGAAATGCAAAGGTGGGCTTCCGGCTGGTCTTCCGGCTGGTCTGGGAATCCCGGCTGGTGGCTCAGGGTGGCACTAGCTGAAGTCTCCACACCCAGGCAGCTCACATTCCCAGACCAGGTGCCCAGAGGGTTGCAGAGGGAAGGAACGAGAGATGGAGGCCAGGAGAAGCCTTTTGCAAACCTGGAGGTCTTCACTGGCTCCCAGTAGAGTGTACACTGGGGAACACTTCCCCCCGCAGAGTGTGAGTGTTCAGAGGAGGAAGAGGGAGGAGGGCTTCCCCTTTCCCCACCTCACCAGAGATCCTGGTGCCCTGGGAGTACAGGGAGCAAAGGGACCCCGTGTTGACTGCACCTCTAGTCTGTGGTGCCAGGCACTGCAGTGAGGTTTCATTCAGAAGTGGATTCCCAGTGCTGACCTGGGAGTGAATTCTACCCTGTAGCGTTCTCTGTGAGCACAGAGGTGCTCACAACTGGTCCTTACCAGCTGTTTGGTGCCCAGTCCACTGGATTTATTAAATGATCATTACTTAAGTGCTCATTAAATGTGGTGATAGTCCCAACACACTACAGGTACCCAGAAAATATCTGTTCCCTTCTGCCACTCCCAACTTCTAAACTGGACCATAAAGATTTAGATTTCATAAAGCTGTCTTTTTACCTCTTCATTATTTTGTTGAACCAAAAGGAATTACTCATAGTTGACTATTTTTGACAAATAAAACTGGCAGTTTCATATGGTTCAACCAAACACTTCTTGGGTAATATTCATGAAGCATGTTTTAGGTCTGCAGAGCCTAAAGTCATCCGGTAATAGTCCATTCCTTTTCCAGACTGTAAACTCAGAATGGGCTTGATTCCTACCCAGGAGCCTCAGAACCTCACTCTGTATGCCCAACTGACACTTTAAGTTCAGCATACTTATGCGGCTAGAGAGTACCCTTCTGGGAGAGTTAGGCATTGAGTATAAGAACTACCTGCTGTTGTTTGTTTTCCCCAACCAGGGACCTGGCCCAGAGGATGGTGGTGCAGGAAACCTAATGAATCATCCATTTGGATGATGATACCCTCAGCTATTTCTGAAGCACCATCATTTATTTCCATTATTTTGTGGATTCTACCAACACTTATGCAAGGAGGACAGGGTACATACAGACTGCTTGATCGTTATAATTCGTCTTCAATGAGTCCATTCTCCTTCATACACTACACAAATCCGTGTGCTCATGCTGTTCAGCATGGGGCACCTGGGTGTGGCTTCTCAGAGGGGAGATAAGGATGTGACCATAACAGGGTCTCTGGAAGAGAGATGAAAGCCTCCCTCTGTTCATTATTTCCCCACCCTGAGAATTCATTCAAATGACATTGTGATTAAACAACTCGGTGAGAATCCCAGAAGCAAATTTCAGGAGAGATTTACATATCACATTTCCATTGGGGTGAGAAGGGGCACGTCAGGAGGGACACTGCCAAGGACTTGCTGGCTCCGAAAGGCTCTTTGAAAAAAATATCAGCTTTTGAGAAAGTTCCCGCTGATGCAAAGTTACTCCACACTTGGTCTTGCACAGCCCAGAGCTACTTCCTCATTCTCCAGCCAATGTCTTTTTAAAGACAATCTGTCCCTTTTGAGTAAAGGTGAGGGAGAAATCTTAGAGGAAATACTTGCGGAGAAGATAATGCTATCCCATTTGAGCTGAAAAGTGTTACAGTCGTTACAGATAATAACAGTAATGGTAACAACAATAAAGACTTTTTCAAGGCAACCAATTCAGACATTTCCAGGTCATTGTCAGGTCAACACCACACTCCCCTCACTCAAAATTCAGTCCCTGTAATGAACAGGACTGCCTTTTTGCCCCTGCACCCTGTAATAAATTGAGTCACATATCACTGGTTATTCTCATCAGAGTTCTGCAGAGTGATTCAGGACTGTAGTGGGAATCAGAGTCTTCACAGGTGAGATTCTCCTGTCAAGGCAAATTGGTGTTTCTTTGACTCTGTCCATTTAAAGTAATTCGAGTCCAGGTGGGATGACTTTCACAGATCTGAAGACTTCCGGGAAATCTTAACCTGAGCCTTTTTCATTCCCTGGTAGCACTTTTAGGAAAGCAAAAGGCCATAGGGTGATGTTTAGTATATCTCCTTGAACCTAATCAGCAAGTGTGAACAAGTCTTACAGCTTTACTTCTTAAAATTTTCAGTGACTATTCTTACAATATGTTCATGAAGAATATATTCTAGAATACTGCCTTCCCAGAAAGACTATATTACTGAAGAATAAGGGCTTCCCTGGTGGTTCAGATGGTAAAGAATCTGCCTGCAATGCAGGAGACTTGGGTTCAATCCCCGGGGTGAGGTAGATCCCCTGGAGAAGGAAAAGGCAACTCCGCCAGTATTCTTGCCTGGGAAATCTGAAGAAAATAGTGTTTCCTTCTGATCCTCAGTCTATCCTTCACCTTCCCTCTCTGAGCCATCTATTCCCTATGTTCTGCCTCTTCTTCCTCCTTCTCTTCCTTCCTCTGCTTCGTTTTCCTCACAGTTCTCCAATGTCCCGCATCTCTGTCTTCTTATCTGCTCCAGTCTCTGCCCTCTCCTGTCTCCTAGATTCCCCCAACTCCGCAGTTCTTTGCTTCTTTAATCTCCCTAACCACTGCCCCTTTTCTCCCTCTCTCTGCACTAGCCTCTCCCTTATCCACCCCTTGATCACTTCCCTCTCTCCCTCTCTGCTCCACAGCCCCCTCCTCTCCCCTCCCACCCCCCATCAGCCCTCGTTAGCCCCCTTCACAACAGGCAGTCCAGGCTGGACCACATCATGACTGTTCTATGTCCTTGCTGTAGCAGGAATCTGGGGCAGAGACAAATGGAACCTTTCTTTAAATGTTGATATAAAGATCAAAACAAAAACTGACCAACTAATACTTTGCTAAAATATTCCAAAGCCTTAGAGGCATGTGTCCAATGTTGAGTTGAGGGCAACTGGATGAAATCAGCGAGCTGACCCTTCTGAGAAAGGAGGCTAGTGAATATCAGATTTCCCTGCCTCCACGTCTCTCTCCAGTTCCTGACTGCTGCACCCACCACTTCTGCCCCAAGAACTCCATGCACCAGCCTCCTCCTCCAACATGTGAATTCCTCACCTCCTTACTCCACATTCAGAATGCCCTGCTCATTCCTCTTCTCCACGCAGCTCACCTCCGAAGAGCTGCCTCAAATGCCATCTCATAGGAAGCTTTTCCATGTCCTCCACCCCACTCCACATCACCTTCATACTCCATGGAGGACTTGAACCTGGGCTCAAAGCCAGGTCACTTGGCTCCCTGCTGCTGCTGCTGCTGCTAAGTTGCTTCAGTCGTGTCCAACTCCGTGCGACCCCATAGATGAAAGCCCAGTAGGCTCCTCCGTCCCTGGGATTCTCCAGGCAAGATACTGGAGTGGGTTGCCATTTCCTCCTCCAATGCATGAAAGTGAAAAGTGAAAGCGACCCCATGGACTGCAGCCTACCAGGCTCTTCCATCCATGGGATTTTCCAGGCAACAGTACTGCAGTGGGGTGCCATTGCCTTCTCTGACCTGGCTCCAAGGCCGAGGCTTTTCCCACAATACGATCATCAGGAAAAGTGAGAGGAACCCAGACTGGGCCATCACACAGGTATGGGTTCTAATCATGGGGCCACCAGTTACTTACTAGCATGGTAGCTGCCTGACCTCTCTGAGCCTCAGTTTCCAGCTATAAAATGAAATAATCATCCACTCAACCATGCACATGTACCGTATTTATTGTGCGTCATGCCAACCACTGTTGGCACTGTAGGATGTGCAGAATGGACCTGTGATGTTAATGAGTCAGCAAACATAGTATCCATCCAGCATACTGGCCCAGGGAGAGGAGGAATGAAGGTCATTACACATTCTGGCTCTTTGTTCCTTCCTAAGACCTGACTTTCTGTTTGATGTACAGGACCCTGAGATCTTCCCGCTGGTCCCCTCTATCCTCTGTGACTCTCCAGCAGTAACTCCCTCAGAAGCCAGTGCCCAGTCACTGGACTTTGTCCCTAGACAGCCCGAGTGAGGACTGAACTCCTCCAACTCTCATTCACCTCCTAGGGCACTTCTCCAAAGGCAGGGCCAGCCGGAGACCAGCCAGACTCACAGGCCTGTCCTTCCCCCTCCCTGTCAGATAGCATATTGAGTCCCTGTAAGTCTGTCCACTGATTTCATCCCAGGTGAAGCTCCAGGACCTTCCACCAGGGGGAAGGGGGACTGGGGCCGGGGTACCTGAAGGGTCCATTCTCCCATGACTGCACCACAGGCGTGCGCAGGGTGACCCTGCTCTCCCTTCCCTACTCTTCTTTATCAGTCACTACCCACAGCTGGACGTCTGGCCCTCCCTCTGAGAATCACCCTGGAGAGGCTCCCGGGGCTCCATCCCACTTCCCTGAGAATGTCCACCTCGGATGCTCGTGACTTCTCTCCCCCTTCACCTCACCCTTCTTGCATCAGCCTCCAGACACTGGCAGCCCCCCACCCCCACCCCTGCGGAGCCACAGGAAAGCCACTTCCCCTGGAGCCACCACCTGGGGCCCAGGATTCACCGCACTTCACCACACGTTGACTTCCCTCTGCTGAGTCTGTGCTGCCAGCAGCAAAATGCCTGCAGGTCTCACTCGGCCTCAGCTGGGTTCTCAGTTACAAACAGTTTCTGGTGACAGAGTAGCCAGCCCGTGTGGTGGGTCCCTGACAAGTGAGCCAGCTTATCTGTTCTGCCGGATGGCCCATCCTTCAGGCAAAAGAACCCTCCTGTCGCACAGTGTGTCTCGTGAGAGAACAGGGGTCACAGAAAAGTTCACAGAGAATGGTGACCCCACCATAGGCAGGGAGGGGGCTGCCTGTACTACACATTGTTGACCCCTGGGGAGAAGGTGGCAGGCCCCAGGTTGGGAGAGGAGTCCCAGTGAGGGGCTGGGAGGAGGGAGAGGAAAGGCTCAGACCACAGGGAACTGGCAAGAGGCTTCCGCTCTCTGACCATAAACATCTAGCATTCGCGGCAGCAAGGACACACAAGCAGCCCCCTGTGCTCGGAGCCAGAGGGTTTGCTGAAAATACCCAGCTTTCCACTCTTTTTTAGAAGTCCTCCCAGGGGTGTCCTGGGGTTTGGAGGGCGAGGATGGAAATGGGGATGCACGAGGTCTTGTGCACGATGAATACCCGTCCCCTCCACCTACCTCACTATTGCACTGAGAACTCTTTAAGTTCTGCCACCAAGGGAAAACTTCACAGATGGATGAAATCTAGCTTAGAAAGTGCCTCAGATGGCATTGAGACTGGGGTTTCCCGAACCTGCTGGTCTTCAAAACACCCGATGCAGTGTTTAAGCCCCCGTCCTTCTCTCTCAGCTACACATACGGAGAGGAGAGCCTCCAGCAGCACTGCCTCCATGCCAGCTCATCTTCTGGGGTCAAGAGCCTGGCAGCAGCCTGGGGTGCAGTGCTGCGTGTGTCCTGGGGCAGCAAGGCCAGCCTCAGCCCACCGCTATGCCTCTGACGTAGTGGGAACCACTCATCTGATTTTCTTGGCATCACTGTGGCTCAGGGAACTGCAGAGGCCCTGGGACAACTTGAATCTGTGTGACTTCACTTTTACCTGAGCCTCCTCATTTTCACTCAGTCATTTGCCCCACTAATAATGAGAGACATATGGAAAAGCTTGGATTGGAAGTCCAGCTCTGCCAGTTAGTAGTGGAAGTGGGACTGAGTCTCACTGTCTGCATCTGAGACACAGATCATAACCCTCCCTTCTCCCAAAATGCCTGTGGAATCGATAGCAGCATCAGCAAGCCCTTTGCCAGTTGCCCCTGTGTGCAAGGGCCAGTTTGCCTCATCCAGCCCTGTGGGGTAGCAGGGCCAGCAGCCTGCCTCCCTTGTGAATGGGGTCAGCTGCAGAGGCCCTCACTGAGCCTGGCCTGGAGGAGGGCACTCCTGCCTAGAGCCTCCACCTTCTCCACCCTGGGCCTTGTGAAGACAGCAGAAGGTCTCCTTCCGAGCAGAGTGGTCACTTACTCACTTCCATCTCCTGAGGGCAGAGTTGGGGGACTTGGCCATCTCTGTCACCCAGGGCGCAGCACAGAGCCATGCCAAGGGCAGACATCTCTGCTAAATGAACTGAGGATGATACAAAGGCTCAGGAGCTCCCAGACTGTCTGATTTGCCTTTTCTCCTTCTCAGGTTGATTCTTACGATGTGACAGTGGATGAAGAACTGGGCGACATCCAACTGATCAAAATCGAGAAGCGCAAGTACTGGCTCCATGACGACTGGTACCTGAAGTACATCACAGTGAAGACGCCCTGTGGGGATTACATCGAGTTCCCCTGCTACCGCTGGATATCGGGCGAGGGCGAGATTGTCCTGAGAGATGGACGAGGTGAGCGGCTCAGGCCCCGTCCACCTCCTGGGCTTCCAGGGAATGAGAGGGTTTGCAGGCCCTCCATCCCCGAAGAACTGTACCCATGGGAATAATAACAATGCCTCCCAGGGCTGAGTACCTGCTCTGTGCCCTGATGCACTGCAGGAGATGAGACTTCCTCTGGGTACTGATAAGTCCCAGGCTCAGAGGGTGGAGTGACAGGCTTCAAGTTCCATCCAGCAGTGTCCCCTCTCAGCCATACAGTCCTTCCGGGGAAGATTATGAGCCCACCACTTTTGTCAGAGGGTAACCAGGATCTCTAGTAGCACATACCCATAGGATGTGTCCCTGGATGGACAGTTCTCCAGTTTAGTTCTTGGCTGTCCTCTCTGGGAGGTCACGGTGCAGCTTGGGCTCCTAGGGATCCCACTCAGGCCAGGGAAAGGAAGGGGGTGACCAGGAGTGCCTGTGCACCAGCTCGGGGGGACCATGGGCAGGGCTCATGTTGTCACCAGTCATTGAACCTAAAGCCTCGCTCTTTCGCTGAAAGAGAGAAGAACCTAAAACGTGCCCTCTTAAGCAAGACCCTCAGATGTGCAGATACCAATCTGACACTTCCTCACAAGGCCATTCTTGGTAAGACACACAGCTGGCTTGGCTGGAGGTGGAGGAGAGAGAAGCAGATGGTGGGGTCAGCTCAGGTGGCTTTCTCTCTGAACAGTGCCCCTCGCCACCTGCTCACCAGCCTCTTAGCATGATTCAAATCCGTGCCTGGTCTCTTAGACTCTCATACCACATACCGTTGTTTCTGACCTGGAATTTAACTTAAGAAAGAAAATTTCAGGAGCATTCTGAACTAAATGATTGGGGCAAGAAGGATTTTTACCTTCTGTCCTCATGGAAGGGAAAAGATCACAAAAGTCATTCTGCCATTTGGTGGCCACCATGGGAAAGATTGCAGACAGGGCATTTCTCTTCTACCAAGATTTTAAAATCAAGAGCTCTACTTCCTCCTGCCCACCTGCCACCCATGATCTCAGCTGTATAGTCCAGTCCTTCTTCCCACAGACCCCAGATCTCTTTCCAGAAAAGAAAACATATGGCACATTCAAACTGGGATATTTAGAAGACATAGGCCAGTGTGAAAGGCCATTAGTACTGCTAGTCCTAGTAGGGTAGGGAAGGGAAAAAATGCCAGAATAATTCAGAAGGGGAGTGTTCTGCAGCCAGAGTTGCCTTGGGAAGAGCTGTAGCCCTCAGCAGAGAGGCAGACAATCTAAGGAGATACTGCAGAGAGGCTGGGGAAGAAATGTCCTCTCCTCACTGTCCCATGCCCTCCACTCTCTAGCCAGGGTTCCTAGTGGCTTGACCCAATGTGAAGCCCACTGATGCACTGATCAGGGACCCTCAGGGATAGGACAAGATGAAGGGTGGATCTGGAGGGGCACATGGAAGCCACCCAGCAAGTCTCACTGATCCATTGCTATGTAGCGATCTTAGTGGCTTTAAATAGCCATTTTATTTTGCTCATGATCTTAGGGGTCAGAAAGTTGGGAAGGGCTTAGCTGGGTGGTTCCTCTGTGAGCCATGGGCATCTCACGTGGCTAGAGCTTCAGGGCTCCGTGGTCTCTCGCTCTCCACATGGCATCTCATTTTTAAGGCTTTTCCACAGAGCTTAGATGTCTCACAGTTTGGTGGTCTCAGGGGACTCATGCTTCTTAAGTGGTGGTGGACTTCCAAGAGCAAGTATTCCAAGAGTCAGACAGTGGATGCTGCCAGCTTCTTCACGCCCGACTCTGGAAACTGGCTCAGTGTAACGTCCACCGTGTTCTATTGGCACAAGCAGATTTCGGGGGGGAACCTGAACGCTGGATGTTGCTTCTGTCCTTCTCTAGGCTCATTTCACACATGTGCTTTCTTCACAGCGAAGTTGGCCTGTGATGACCAAATTCACATTCTCAAGCAGCACAGACGCAAAGAACTGGAAACACGGCAAAAACAGTATCGGTGAGTTGTGACATCAGACCAGATAGCCATGGAGCCATGGTTTCTTCTATCTCAGAGGCATAACTCTGCCCACAGTTTATGGCCCATCAGTGTTGGTATGTGATGACCAAATCTCCAGATCCCTCGATTTGCCTCAATACCCAGGCTCCACCTTACCACCACTCCAAGTAGAGATGGTGAAAGTTATGAAAAATATGGAATCAACCATACTGACATTTAGAAGGAATGGGACAGCAAAGGCTTCAGTTCACCTTAATATTCTCTCACTTCCCATTGTAGGGATTACCCTTCACTTTTTATATCTTGTTATCATATTTAAGTTATAAATGTGATACATGACCCACAAGAAAATTGACAAATCTTTAGCAAACAGACCAAGAAAAAAGAGATGACTCAAATTATTAAAATTAGAAAGAAAAGAGGGACCATCGATACCAACCTCACAGAAATTAAAATGAATGAAAGGGAACTGTTTACCAACCTGCTAGATAACTTAGATGGGGCACTGGAACATCCATTCAATGGCCGTGAATTATGAATACAAGCTAAACTATAGATGAATCTCAAAAACATTATGCCAAATGTTATTTACATTAGTTGTATGTTATGTGAATCTATTTTTGTGAAATGTCCAGAAAAGGCGAGTCTATGGACAGAAATTAGTAGATTAGTCATCAGCTAGGGCTGAAAGTTTGGAATGGGACATGGGAAATGACTATTAATTGGATACAAAGTTTCTTTTGGGGGGTGAAAAATACTCCAAAATTAGATTATGGTGATGGTTGCACAACTCTGAAAATATAAAGACCTTATAATTGGATATTTTTAAGGGATGAATTTTATTGTATATAAATTATATCTCAATATAGCTGTTTATTTATGTTTACTTTTATTTATTTATTTGGCTGTGCCAGGTCTTTGTTGTGGCACACAGGATCTTTAGTTGCGGCATGCAAACTCTTAGTTGCAGCCTGTGGTATCTAGTTCACCAACCAGGGATTGAACCCAGACCCTCTGTATTGGGAGTGCGGGCTCTTACCCACTGGACCACCATGGAAATCCCTTAATACAACTGTTTTAAAAAATAATACACATGAGCAGGAGTTCACATCTGGAAAGTGATGCTCAATGGGCTGTATGCAGCCTGTAATTTAATGGGTCATTGTGGAATTCTGAGTGAATAGGGCTTTTATTATCTTTCTATTTTTGAGTGCATTTTTAAGTGTTTCCTCAGGATAGAAGCCCAGGAGTGAAATTACTAAATCAAATAGTAGAAATTATTAGTATATATGACAAATTTCTTTTCAAAAATCTTTTAGCTAGTTTTCAGGATCAGGGTATGGGTATCCATTTCACTTAATACTTGCCAAAGCTGAATAGTATCTTTTATTTTTTAACTTTCCTAATTTGTGAAAGCATCTCTTAGTTCCTTATTCTTCCCCCCTCCTTCTCAGAGACCCACTCCTGTCCAGTGGTTGAGAAATCCTCATTGAGACCACTGATTCCCCCACTCTCAGAACTATGTTTAGCTCTATCCCCCTTTCCTTCAAAAATTTACATTTCCATAAAACAGAACGGAAAATGAGAGAGTCATACACATGTGGATATATTTGATGTATTATAAATATATTTTGATCTGTTACAAAGGCACTGATGACCAGTAGTGTGGGGCTGTTAAGCATCATACAGAATGGAAAGAAAGAGGCAGAGAAGGAGGGAAAGGAGACTAAATTGAATTCTACATCATGCTGTTCAGAAAACTTATTTTGGGATTGAGTAGGCTTAAATACTAAAGGCAAAACTGTTAACACTTTTAAACCATAAGAGATTCTTCATCATGACCTCAGGAAAACAGATTTTTGAAATAAGACTCAAAATGCCCTAACCATAAAGGAAAGAATTATCTCAGCTATTTCCAAGTGAGGAAGTCCTGTTAGCTGCAAAACAGCATAATGAGAATTTTTATTCACTGTGTACCAAGGATCTCTACAAATCTACAAGAAGAGGATTGTCAGCTTGGTTAAAGGAAAAGAGGGGGGGCACTTGCAGTCACCGCACAAAATGAGAACAGCAAGTATACAAAAAGCTGCTGAGCCTCATTTGTAATCCGAGAAATCGAAAGATCACAATGAACTGATGCTACTACTCTGCACTCAGAGGCAGAGCTGGAACAGCCCGACGGTACCCGAATGTCAAAGAAGGCGTGAAGGGATGGGAAGGCTCATGCACTGCTAACAGGGCTAAAAGTTGAAACAACCTCTGTACAACATAGTTTTGTAATATCTAACGGAAGTCAAGCTACATTATGATCTATGGCTCAGAAGTTCTACTCCTGGATCCAAATCCAGGTGTGCAGGTGCACCTGGATACATGTACAGAGATGGTCACAACAGTATTATTTATGAGAGCAAAAAAACAGAAACCACCCAATGCCCATCAACAGTAGAGAGACAAAGTATGATAACTCTACCCTGCAATGAAGAGCAAAGAACTGCTGGTACCCATAGCAACACGAACAAACCTCACAAACACAACGCTGAAGAACAGAAGCCAGCCACATGTCTGGTCAATCCACGAGGTTTGAAATTATATTGTTTAGGGAAATTTGTATAACAGTAGAACAATAAATTGTAGTGGGAAGTGATTGTTGCAAAGTTGAAGTGATTGGGGAGGTTGAGTGGGCATGTGGTGGGTTGAGGCTACTGGCAATGTTCTGATTCTTGATCTGGATGTTGCTTATACAGATGTTTTGTGCATTTTTCATATGTGAGTATGTGTGTGCATATATATATATATATATATACACACACACACAAACACATATGTTTATATATTGTTTTTTATAGTAAAAAGATTTTAATGAAACTTTTATGATTTTAGTACCACATGTGGGAGAATAAAGGGCTTCCCAGATGGCACAGTGGTAAAGAATACACCTGCCAATGCAGGAGACACAGGAGATGTGGGTTCAATCCCTGGTTCAGGAAGATCACCAAAACGGCAACCCGCTCCAGTACTCTTGCCTGGAATATACCATGAACAGAGGAGCCTGGTGGGCTACAGTCCATGGGGTCACAAAGAGTCGGACACGACTGAGCAACTGAGCACACGCACTCTGGAGAATAATCTGATCATGCAATGTGTAATGCTAAGGATCTATGAATCTGCGACTTGTTGTAGAATATTTGTGAGTAAGCCTCTCAGCTCAGGCACCATACGAGCTTTGAGACTTTTGTGCTTGATACAGTGCACAAGGCATTGTCCAAGCACTGCACCGCCCGTTCCCGTCCTAAAGGCCTGGTGTTCTTCTACCTCTTGCCTTCCCACTTCAACACAGTGGAAAGCCCCTACAGCAAGCACCCCACGTGCTTATGGAAGGAGGGCGTCCTATACTATGGTGAGTTAAGCAGCTTCCAGAGAATCTGCTGGTTTATGTCCAATTAAGAGAGTGAACAGCAGATTTTATCAGTTCCACACTAATTCAGACTAAGATGTTAGTTCTTTAACAGGCATTTCGTCTTAACCCACTATTTTCCAAAATGCACCCTGGAGCATTGGTCCCCAAACTTTCTCTCCAGAAAAGGATTCCATGGTAAAACAAGTTTGGGAAACTGTTCATCACCTTCTCCTCCTGGAGGTTCACAGTGCACATAAGCACTGAGAATTCTGAGACGTTTGGGGGTAATGATCCCTGGTTGATCTTTTTTAACCCAAGATTTCCCAAGAGAATTTGATGTAGGCCTCAATGTCCCGCAGAAGGAGTGCTCTGTAAAGCCCTTTTGGGAAACACCCCTTCCCCAGGGAGAGGTGGATTCAGTGGTATGTTGGTCTTACAGGGAGGGGGCTTTGGCAGGGTCTAGAGAAGCCTGGTGGGGTGCAGTCCACAGGGTCGCAAAGAGTCAGACATGACTGAGCCCACACCACGCACAGGGACACAGGGCAAAGGGTATTCTGATGAGATTGTCTGCCCCTTTCATAGCTCTAATCATCATTTTTCTTCTTCCTTCTGCTCATCTGTTCTTTTCAGACCTCCTCCTCTGTTTCCGTTTAGGAAACACTGAACTTTGCACTGTCTGCGTATTCTTAGAGTTCCTCTTTCACATGAACCCTCAGGCTTCTAGATAAGTTAGAAAGTAAAGTTACAGCTAAGAATAGTCTCCAGTATGTCAGAAGCTGGCAAATTCAGCTGGTTCTTTTCACTCAGTTAGCCAAGTTGGAAGATGGAGAGGCCCACACAGTTCATAACCCAGTACCCATGTTCTCTCACTGTGATTGTATGTGTGGTACACAGTCACACACACACGGAGAGAAAACTACAGTGTAGTGGGTTTTCATCTACATCATTTAATCTAATCATTCCATGACTTGCTTTTTCTTCCCCCATTATTCTGTTGCAAAGAGCTGCCGATTGATAGGGGCCGTGCATTCCTTTAGCTTCTGTGTGGCACACCATTGTGTGAATAAACCATCATGCTCCCCTACTCCCCTGCTGGTGGACACGTGGGAAGTCTTTAATCTCTGGCTGTCACAAGCCAATGCAATACATTTCCTCATACTTCTTGTCTTCTGATTTCTTTAATGAGTTGCTCTAGGGAACATCCATGGGAGCAGACACGCAGGGTTGCAGACCACATGTTAAGTTTCCTAAATATTGCCTATTGTTTTCCAAAGGGGTTCTGCCAATTTTCACCCCAGGAGCTGTTCTTGAGGTGCTGTTTCCCTACATCATACACCCACTTTACACCTTGAGACATTTCCATCCTTGTCAATATAATGTGTGTGCAATAGCATCTCACTGTTTTCCTCATCCTTAAGTTGCCACTATTTCTTGCTTTATATGATGGTACCAGAGTTTATTCAACCATTCTCCTATTGGTGGACATTCGGTTTGTTTCCCATTTGTATACTGGATTATATTTTGTATTAAAACCAATGCTGCAAGAAGCAACCTCGTACAAACATCTTGATGTACTGGTGCTTGAATTACTGTCAGATTAACTTCCAGAACTCACATACCTGGGTCAAATCATCATTTTTCACTTTAAGAAATAATGACAAAATTCTCTTCCCAAAATTTTACAGCAGTTTGCAATCTCAATAATGGTACATGAAAATATACTATTACCTATATCTTCACTAATGCCTGATGACATCAATCTCAAATTTTTAACAAAACAAAAGGCCCTTACCCTGAAGTAAGAGCCCACTTCTGTCTTAATCTGCATGCCTCTGACCACTAGTGAGTTTAGCCTCTGCTTTGCTTCTTGTTCAAAGTGCCTATTTATGCACTTTATTTTTTATGAGTTTATTATTAATCTAAAGGAGCTCTTCCTATATTGGGATAGTATCCCTTTGTTATATGTATAGTGTATGTCATTTGTCTTCTGTTGCTCTTGCCACGGATTTTAGCTCTTTATTTTCTTAATATATGCATTCTTTTTCTTTATAACTTTTGGGTTTCCTGCTTTGCTTAAGAAGGCCCTCCCCATCCCAGTATTACATAAGCACTCATATTTTTGTCTAATATTTTTATGATTTTGTTCATAACTTTAGGCTCTTAATTCATCTGCTGTGTATTTTTATACATGATGTGAAATTGGAGTCAAATGCTTCTGGTATCATTTATTAAGTAACAAGTTAATAAACTGCTGCTTTGGGATGACACCCACGGCACACGGAGCTGATGTGCAGCCACGTGTGCAGGCTCTGCAGTCAATGCCTGGGCTCAGCCCCACTTACTGCCACTGTGAAAGCTGTTCAATCTCTTTGCGCCTCAACTGCCCCATCTGTAAAGTGGGAGACATAATAATACCACCTCTTAGGCTTTTGAATTAAATAGGCTACACTATGAAAACACATAGACTAGTATTCGACACATGGAAAACACTGGGTAAGTATTAGCTAGTTTTGTATTATATTCACATATTTTCTTGGGTCTGTTTTTCTACTCCATGTCCCAGCGCCATCTCTTGGTGGTAAGAACTTTCTGATAAATGTGACTGGTTGTTTTTTTATCTCACTGTTCTTTTTAGTTTTTCATGATGAGAATTGCTTTGAATTACAAATAAATGTGTCCCATACTGGCATTTTAATAATTTTCATCTTTCCACCCACTTAGATCTATGTGATATCCTTCGGTAGAATTTCCAGTTTTATTCATGAAGTGCTTTCACCTTTCTAGTCACTTTATATCAATGTACACTGTATCTGTTACCATTCTTAGTGGGATATTTTTCCATTTTAAATGAATATTGCTGGAATAAAGATGAATATTACTCATTTTTCACTATTTACTTTGTATTGACACCTTGCTAAACTATTTTATTCATTCTAATTATCTAATTATTTTTAAATGAGGCTTTTTAATTGCCTGGTTATTTGATCATGTTAAATACTTTTATCTCTTAGTTTATATTATTTATATCAATGATAATTTTTTTCTTATTGCCAGAACAAAGTAACAGTAGCAAGGATGAACATCCTGAGTCTTGATTTTTTAGAAAATGCCTTTGATATTTTTGTTCAATATGTTGTTTTCTGATAAACACTCTATGCTTATTTATTTGTTCAATATATTTGCTACTGTTTTCTGATAAACAGTAACTTCATGGTTCATTTTAACATCATGTTTGTTTAGCTAAACTTGTTCAATTAATATGGGGCTTTCCTGGTGGCTCAGCAGCAAAGAGTTCTCTTGCAATGCAGGAGGTGCAGGAGACACAGGTTCAGTCCCTGGGTTGGGAAGATCCCCTGGAGGAGGGCATGGCAACCCACTCCAGTATTCTTGCCTGGAGAATCCCATAGACTGAGAAACCTGGCAGGCTACAATCCATAGGGTCACAAAGAGTTGGACATGACTGAAACAACTGAGCATGCACACACGCACTTTCAATTAATATATGAAAAAGTGGGTAATATATGTGGGTAATATAATGTCCCAGTCCATACTTGTCCCCACAACTCCTCCCCACAAAAATATTTCTCCTGCCCTCACGAATTCCTTGACTTGATATAAGAGGCTTAAATGATGATCTAAAAACTGTCCACTAAACACCTAACACTGCCTCCCTGTTGCCGCTATGGCAAATAAGAAACCTAATGAGAGTCTGGTTAGTTTCCTTTTCCCAGAAGCTTGTGAGTTTGTTGGAACAGCTCTCCTCTCCCTTTATCCCTTCCTTTCTCTCCCCTCCCTCCCTCCAACACTCTCCTATTTGACATTTACAATATAATCAGAATATATGTAAGAATGCCTTTTTTTCCTTTGTTATTTTTTTCTGTATAGGATTTGCTCAGAAAATTGAGGTCTCTCCAGCTTAAGGAAGTTTTTCTCCTATTTCTTTGATTTTTACTCCTCCATATATTGCTCTCTGTCCTTTGGAACTCTGACTCTCCACATATCCAATCCTCGATACCCAACTTTCCTGTCTCCTGTGTTTTCTTTCATGGCTTCTATTTCTTTTTATATGAATGTTACAACTTCTTCCATTTGGCACAGGGCAGTTCCTGTCATATAACAGGTGCTCAATAATTAGATAATGAATAGATTTTGTCTTCCAGGAGACTGATCAGATCTCACAGTGACTAGTATTCTCTTTCCATTTTTCTATGGAATTTTCAGTTCAGAAATCATGTTTTATGGTTGCAGAAAGTCTTTTTAGATTCTAATTACATCTCCTTAGACCTCTCTAGCTCTCTCCCTTTTTTAAGAAATTAAATGTCTTTTCTGCTTTTTCCTTTTGATTGGTTGTTCAACATAGTCTTCCCAATGGAGTGTGATTTTTCTTTGCCTTTTTATTTATCCATGGATGTGAAGGTCTTTGGGCCTTGCACAGGTCAGCCTGTCAGGTCTCAGGCAGCAGTCCTTGAGTGGAAGGAACATAAGTGTTTGGATTCAGGTGCCAATTGTAAACTAGCTGACAAACTGTACTGTCTCCATGCGCTGAGAGGCTGTGGTCTCAGGACCACCCAAGGTGGAAGCATTTTGGAGGGTGGGGTCAGCGGGAGTCATGAAGATCCTAAGGAAACGTGCTCCAAGTAAACTCTGCACTTAAAAAAAAAAAATGGGAATGCATTTGCTGGCACATCTCCCTTCATTGGGCTCAGTGCTTGTATACTGAAAAAAATCCAGCTCCACTAAGCTCTTAAAATTGATTAGACCCCGTGGACTTCCAGTGGCTAAGAGAAAATATGTAGTAATGTTTAAATTGATTTGACCGACAATAATTGGTGGCACAGTGATAAAGAATTTGCTTGCCAATGCAGGAGACACAGGATATGGGGCTTCAATCCCTGGGTCGGAAAGATCCCCTGGAGGAGGAAATAGCAACCTGCTTCTCTGCCACTTGCTCTCTGTATGCCCCTACCATCCACTCCTCTGCTGGAAGCCCAGCCTCAGGTTTAGGAGACCTCAGGCCTCCACTGGGAGGCTCAGGACACAGCAAGGTGGGGGGCTACCAGACCTTGGAGGCATCCCAATACCTCACCGGGCACACACTCAACCACAACCTGGTCACCTGATGGGCAGCCTTCAGCCTGAGGGGCCGGCCCAGAGGCCAGACATTTAATTGTGTTTTTTCTCCTTCGCTTTCACTCTCAGATGGATGGAATGGAACCCTGGCTTCCCCTTGAGTATTGATGCCAAATGCCACAAGGATTTACCCCGAGATATCCAGTTCGATAGTGAGAAGGGAGTGGACTTTGTTCTGAACTACTCCAAAGCGTAAGTGTGTGAGAACTTGAGCAGCTGGGGCCGGAGGCGGGACTCTCACTCCTCCCCTCATGGGGGTCTTGGGCTGAGGGAGCAGCTCTGCTGAGCAGCTCCTCCCAAATCACTTGATTACATCTTGGTCATAGCGTGGATCCTGAACGCGCATCACAGGGGAGCCTGTATCCAAACAAAGTTACAGTACATAGGACTCCAGACGCCAGACAGAGCTGTTTTCAGCCCAGAGTGGAGGTCTTTACTTGGGAGTGCTTCGTCTCCCCTCGGGCCAGTTCTAGGGTGGACAAGGTGTAAGCTGTCCCCTCACTGGCAGGGTCCTGCAGTAACAACGGCCAGCATGTCTGTGCTGGTGGCTCACGTGCATCTCTGTTCATTTTTCACTGCACCCACATGAGGTGGGCACCATTCTTAACCCCATTCTGCAGTTGAGGAATCTGCAGAACAAGGAAGTCAGATATTTGCCCAATAGCTCCTGCTAATAAATGGCAGAGATCTGACTTCTGTGCTCCTTCTTGGCAGCTGAATTACTGACGGTTTTCAAAGACTCCTCAGGTGCTTGTTACCAACATGGAGCCCCAGGCCCACCCCGGGGCTAGCGGAGGGGTCTTTGAATCAGTACACTGACACTTTAGGGAATTCTCCCAGTCATGCAAATCTGGAAAACCCTAAATCCATGGTCGCACTACCTGACCAAGCCTTGGACTGCCCTGAGGAGCTTCAGCACCTCCTGGTACCGGCCACTCCCTACCGCCAGGGTGAGAGTTTCCCCAAGTGGGCCCTAGCCTTGGGTTGGCATAACCAGGAGGCACACAGATTGAGAAGTGCCCATTCAGTTAGCTTCTGTGGCAATGTTTGCTTAGCTGCAAAGCTTCTCCCCTCAAGAAGTTGCCTCATTTGGTCGAACTTCTGAACTTCTGTAAAGAAAGGGTGGGAGGCCACACCCCCAGGTCTTCCTCCTTGGGACATTTGAGAAAAACCCTACACGAACACACACACAGCCTGACAGCAAACTCTGCAGGGAATCCCCTCATGTCAGAGAGATCCAGAGACCCAGTTCATCTGTCTTCCAGAGGCTGCGTCTCTGGGAGGAAGGAACTAATAAGGTCCTGACACTTACCAAGCCCCTACTCAGTGCCAGGCTGTAGGTGTGGGTGCTTTCTCCATAGAATTGTGTGTTTTAACCTTCATAATGACCCTGCCGGGGGGGTGAGGGGGAATCTATTAATCTATTCAAATTATAACAAGTGTTACCTCATCTCTAAGTACCCTTTACCAGGAAGAGGCCGCCTTATCTAGAGCCTGGAAAGCAGTGGCCATTTCAGGTTCTAGCTGTGCCATCTTGGAGAGGCTTTTGTTTCCTGACATAAAAGTTCTCTGACGATAAAGTAAGGCCCACGCTGCCTAACTGCTAGCATTGTTGTGAGATTGAAATGAAGTCACGCAGGCGCTGCCGCTGTGGGGAGGTCTAGCACACTGCAGGCTGTGGCCTCCAGTAGCTCCACTCTGGGTGACTGGGGGGCGGGGGTAGACGTCCTTCTCCTTCCTGAGTCCAAGGAAGGAGACTGGCCAGGGAGCTGCCACCTGGGGCTCCGTCACTGCCTGTTTGCTGGCTCCTCTCGGCTTCCTCCGCCCCCGTGGAAGCTGGCCCAGAGCAGGCTATCTGCTGCTCATCCTTTGACAAATGTTTATTGAGCTCCTGGGAGTGGGGGCCTGCGATGAATCAAAAGCAGTCCCAGCTCCAAGAAGCTCACAGTCTAGTGGAGGCTGAGCTGTGGACGGCTCATCGCGATGGCGTGTGATGGATATTCCTTAAGAAAGGAGCACCGGGGAAGCAGGGGGCAGGGAGGAAGCAGCATCAGGAAAGAGCTTTCTAAGAGGGAAGCCCAACCTGGGTCTTGAAGGATGTATAGGAGTTCACCAGGCTGATTGGAGGAGTAGAGGGTGGCATTCAGGGCAGTGAGAACTCCATGATCCATGAGGACTGGAGTGGGGGGCCTGTGTAGAGAAGTGGGACTGAGGCTGCCAATGCAAGGAATGGGGCAAGGATCCCAGCCTGTACTGGGATGAGGCTGCAGGACTATGAGGGTTTGAAACACCTCACCAGGGATGAGGTCCATGGGGGTCAGTATTTTAGTGTCAAGGAAAGAGAAGTTGGTTGTCAGATGCTTCGGGGAGATCAGGGGAGTTTAGAGCTGACTCTGTGGATACGGTGACTAGGATGTGACGCCCAGTGTCCTGGAGGAGAGCCCTCAGGGACAGCAGAGGAGAGGAAGCAAAGAGGCACCAGTACGTACAGATTCCTTGGTGAACTGAGTGTGAAGGAAGAAAGGGATGAGTGGATTAGACAGCAGGACCCCAGGAAGGAGAGGGCAACTGCTGCGCTGTAGCCTGGATTATGGACCTGTGCGCTGGTCCTCCCGGAACACCATAGCCTAAGGCTACAGACTTTAATATTAATATTAACAGTAAGTGACAATCAGGGTACTGGTCGCTAATATTTGTTGAACTCATTTTATATACCAGTGTTTTTTGTATATCATGTCAGCCCTGTGAGGCAGGGACAATCATTATACCCATTTCAAGGATGAGGACACTGAGGCACAGAAGGTTAAGGATTTTCCTGAGACCACACTTCTGGGAAGAGATGGGGCTAGGATCTTCAGCCAGGCTGCGGTGACCTGCATCCATTTCAGCTGTCCTCTTTAGCCTTGGCTTGCATATGGACTCCAGCCCCACTCAGGATTCTTGTGTCCAGACCCCAGCAGTGGAGCTGGGGCTCCAAGACCCTCTGGCCCATCCCCTCAGTGGTCTGAAGGGGAAAAGGTGCCCACCCTGCACGTGGCAGCCCTACTGACCTGAAGGTCCCTGATCTGACCTGACCTGGGGCCTGGCCTCCCTCCCCATAGCTCCCTTCATGGAGGCGCCACTCCGCCCTTAGCTAACCTCAGCCAGCATTTACTGTGGAAAACAGACCCAGGGCGCTTCCCTCTTGAACCTCCGCCTCTGAACAGCTCGGTTTCCTCACCACTTCTGGGTAACTGGCAAGGTTCCTCAGCACCACCTGCTCCGCCTGGAACGGGGCTGGCCCTGTTCAGTAAGCTTGCCCCCCACTCCAAAGAGCAAAAACCATGAAATGGGAAATGGAGAAGCTGTTCAAAGAAGGAAAGGGGTGGAGGGGGCGGAGGAAGCAGGAGCTCCCGCCTCTGCCAGCACAGGGCCCACAGCCCAGGCCAGCCCAGGCCAGCAAGCCAGGCCAGCAAGCGTCTCCATGTGAGTTCCCGCCTGGTTGTGTCTATATCTGGTCTGTTTTTACCTGGCTGAGCCACTACCTGCCCTGGCTGTCCCCTGGCCTTGTGACCTCAGACGAGCCAGGTGCCCTCTCTGGCTGCGGGTTCTGCTTTGTGTGATAACACTTCTTTAAAGTCCCTCATATCCAGTTATCTGTGAGTATGTAGCAATATTTGCCTCCAGATGACTTGCAAATCATTTTCCTCCTAACTCCTCTTCTTCCTGGATCTCTGGCTTCCTCTGGGTGTGTTGGCACTGAACACACCCCACCCTGTGTTCAGTGCCAACCTTCTGTTTTAAGGTCAGAGACCAGCTAGGGAGACCCGTGACCCATGTGGGGCTGTGAAACACTCCTAGTCCCCCACAAGGTGCCCTGGAGTCCGAGACCTCTCTCCTGGGCAATGTGTGGTGCTGGGCCATCCTCCAGGCAGGGAAGGCCTGAGAAGGCCTCTCCACACCCAGACACCAGAGATCACTAGAGGTTTAGTCCTCCACCTTAACAAGGATTCCTGTCCCAGGAAGCTCAGCTAACAAAGGGGGCTGAAGGAGGAGGGCTGGGTGCTGGGTGAGGAAGGAGGAACATGATGGTAGAAGCTTAGCTGGGGGCATTCCTGGAGGCCTGCCTGGCAGTGGTGAGGCCGCAACAAGTACGTGAGTACAGCAAGTATGTGGGTGAAAGCTCCCCCTTCCCCATGTAGGGCTGGGATCAAATTGCTGATGATAATAGACAGAATGACACCAGGGTTCTTCTCAGGCTGTGAGGCACTGATCACCTACTGCGTGCAGCCACACAGCCCAGGCTGTGCTCTAGCACACTGGTGGCCTCACAGCCTATCAACCCTCCTATCACGGCCCCAGGACCCGCCCTCAAGCAGAGTGGGCTCCCAGGTCTCCAGGTAGCTGGGACCAACAAGAGAAGCATTTGCTAAACTGAGGCAGGACCCAAACAGGAGTCTTCAGGCAGGTGTGTCCTTTTCTGCATCAGGTACCTTTCCTGTGACCGTCAGGGCCAGGAGGGGCCCCTGGGTCTCCCGCTTGTCTGCTGAGTCCCCGTCTTTGGTCGCTGGGACTTGCTGCCCTCCTGCTTCTCACGGGTGTCCCCCCAGTTCTGCAATGCTGTTCAGAGCCCCCTGTGCCCATCAGCCAGGTTCACTCCAGACAAAACACCCAAACCTCAGTCCTTGGATTCTGCGGAAACAAGAAAGGCGTAAGGAGGCTTCAGGATTCCCAGACCTTTGTGGACACCCTCAGTCCCCACTAGCGCAGTGCCCCAGGAGTAAATGCAAGGAGGGGGCTGGGGCATCTCTGTAAGGGCTGCTTTCTGGGGGAGGCACCCTAGGGGAAGATGGGTGGTCAGGACAGGCAGCCCACTGGAGGAGAACCGGCAAGGTCCCCCACCCCAGGTCCTGACTATGCTATGACCATGCGCCCTGAGCCCACTGTTGCCCAGGCCCAATGGAGCAATGAGGACCCACCTTCACCGTCCTGGTGCTTGGGCAGCAGGCAGGTTGTAATGTGAATGTGTTTGTACTTAACCTGCCATCAGCAATGTGGAGGCAACATCACAGGCCTGTGGGGAAGGGGAGGCTTCATGAAATCAGAGAAGTGAGGTTAACTAGGCAAGCCCTCCAGATGCATTCACCCCATATGCTCAGGAGGAGGAAAAAGAGGGGCACATGGCATTCCAAACGGGGAGACCATGCATGCCAACACCACCAAGTCAGGAGAAAAGAGACAGAGCTGAAACCTGGAAGACTGGGCAGCAAGCAGGAAACAGGGTGACTGCTCGTCATTCTCAGCTGTGCATGTGCCAGAGAGGGAAAATGAGGCAGAGGCCATCACCATGAACACTGGCCAGAGTTCCCACACCTCTGTCCTGCACCTTGCCTAGGTTATGTAGGAAAGACTGGGATACCCCTTCCTGCATTCTCCACCTTTCCCAGACCCATCCCACACCTGCTTCCTCCAGGAAGCTCCCCAGGTTGCTCAGGCCACTCAGATCTCTCTCCTTGTTGCCTACAGCCTGCCTTTTGAATTTAGTAAATTCCTATCCGGGATTATTTTGCTTTCCTGTGTAATGAATATTTGGAAGCTGTGTCCTCCTCAGCACCAGGCAAAGAGCCAGAGTTAGGCAGACCGTAAAGGATGGCTAAACTCCACCGCTCATCCTCCCAAATCCAGGAGACCCAGGAGAGCAGCTGCAGAGGAAAGAACAGTGCTCTGTCCCTAGAAGCTTGCACTGATTGAGGGAAGCAGCAAGTTTGATGACTGAATGAATGAATGAAAGCATGAGCACTGTAAACTGTTGTTGAGGGCAGGCCACTGGGCTCTTTCTTAAGGGAGAGCAGAAGGAGGCATGTGGGCGTGTGTGCCAGTTTCATCCTGCTTTCCACAGGGCCATTCAGCTGCCCTTGGAGCTGCCCTGGGTTCAAGGCCCCTAGAGGCCCCGTGAGACCCGGGTGCAAAGGGCCTTTGTGGGGGGAGGCAAGGCCGGGGCGTGTGCGAGGGGCCACCGTGCCTTGATCCGCAGGATGGAGAACCTGTTCATCAACCGCTTCATGCACATGTTCCAGTCTTCCTGGAGCGACTTCGCCGACTTTGAGAAGATCTTTGTCAGGATCAGCAACACTATTTCTGGTGAGTGTGTTTGGAGGCACTCTTGCGGTGCTGGGGGCACCTTGCCTGGGCATGGGACAGAGTGACCCCACCTGCTCCAGTCCGGGCCCTCCCTGTCCCCCAGGCTGGCACCGCATGCACCCACACAGTGCCCTCTCCTGGGGACCACTCCCCTGGCCAGAGGTTTCTACTCTTTGGATGTTCAAGGCTGAGCACCCTCAACCTCAGTCCGCCATCAAAAGTCTTGAAAATATCCGAAGTTTTTCTTTACATAAATCAATCATTTTTTATGCTTCTTCACAAAGAAAAGGCCAGAGCTAGATGGGTATTTTAAACATTTACATGAAAGCAACAGTGGGTTCCTTTGGACTAGGATGTGTTTGGTAGAGCAGTAGCATCGTATAACTGCCAGGAATGGCATAGAACGGACAGACCTTGCAGCATGGGACCATGAGAAAGGTTAGGAGACAGTAAGGAAACAAGCGCAGGGACCAGCTGCCTTCACCGACTCCTCCCCAGGCTGTCCCCCTGCTCCCCTCCTTCTCCCACATCCTGGGCCTCCATCCTTCCTGAGCACAGGACCTGGGTTCTTTTTCTTTCTGTAGGTACAGTGTTGCACAGCAGATCTCTAGAACTTATTCATCTTGCTTGATTGAATCTTCATGCTTATGGATTAGTAACTCCCCCACCCCATCCTAACCATCACCATGCTATGCTGCTTTTTGTATAGATATTTTCAAGATTTTTTTTTAATGTGGACCATTTAAAAAGCCTTTATTGAATATTTTGCAATATTGTTTCTGTTTTCTGTTTTGGTTATTTGTCCACAAGGCATATGGGAATCTTAGCTCCCTGACCAGGGATCAAACTCATACCCCCTGCATTGGAAGGCAGAGTCTTAGCCACTGGACTGCCAGGGAAGTTCCTGTGCTGCTCTTTGAGTCTATGAGTTTGACTAATTTCTATTTTTCCTGTAAATAGAATCATGCAGTATTTGTCTTTCTATGACTGGCTTTTTTCATTGAGCATAATGTCCTCCAGGTTCATCTATGCTGTCATGTATTGCAAATATACTTCTTTTTGAAGGCTGAATAGCATTCCATTGTATGTATACACCACATTTTCTTCATCCCTCTGTAGATGAGCATTTACATGGCTTCCACACTGGCTGGGACGGATTGTGCTACAATGAACACGGGGATGCAGATATCTCTTCAAGATCCTGATTTCAATTCTTTGGGGCGAATACCCAGAATTGAGATTGCTGGATCACGTGGTCATTCTATTTTGAACTTTTTGAGGAAGCTCCATACTCTTCTTCATGACAGCTATGCATCCTGCATTCCCACCAACTATGCACAAGGGCTCCAGCTTCCCCATAGCCTCACCAATAATTGCCTTAAAAAAAATAATAATAGTGTCCTGACAGGTGTGAGGTGGTATCTCATGGTGGGTTTGATTTGCATTTTGCTGATAATTGGTAATGTTGAACATTCTGGCATATGCCTGTTGGCTATCTCTATGCCTTATTCAGAGAAATGTCTGCTCAAATCCTTTGCCCCTTTTTAATCGGGTTATTGGTGTTTTTGCTATTGAGCTGTAGGAATTCCTTATATATTTTGAAGAGTAACTCCTATCAGATACATGGTTTGCAAACATTTTCTCCTGTTCTGTAGGTTGTCTTTTCACTCTGTCGTTTCCTTTGCTGTGCAGAAGCTTTTTAATTTGATACAGTCCCATTTGTCTATTTTTGTTCCTTCTAAGCCACTAAAGGCTAGATCAGGGAGGATGGGGTGGTGCCCAGGCCTGACTGAGTGGTCAAGCAGTTTGGCATGGTGGGCTGTCTGGTGAATGCCTGGGAGAGAGTACCAGCAGGGACTCTGGCCCTCGGTCCACATCAGACGACCTGAGCTCAGGCTGAGCTGCAGTTCTCTCCCCGCAGAGCGGGTCATGAATCACTGGCAGGAAGACCTCATGTTTGGCTACCAGTTCCTGAATGGCTGCAACCCTGTGATGATCCAGCGCTGTCTGAAGCTGCCGGACAATCTGCCAGTGACCACAGAGATGGTGGAGTGCAGCCTGGAGCGGCAGCTCACCCTGGAGCAGGAGGTCAAGGTAGGACCTGGTCGGCTGGAGACAGTGGCCCAGGCCAGAGGCAGCATGGATGGCCGGGTCACATTCAGTCAGGCAGAAACCACTTCCTGCTGGCCCATGCTTGCTGGCCCCCGGGCCACTATCTCTAGGCTCTGGTTGATGGCCAGATCGGCCGCCTTCGGTGAAGTGGCATAGGTGAGGGAATTGAGAGTAATATTTCTCCATGATGCTCAGGTCTGAGAGCATAAGATCAATGTTTTCAGTATCAGTATCATAATTAAAAGAGCTCCCTCTAACAAAGGGCCTGTTATGGGTCAAGTATTGTAAGAGATGCTTTACATGCAGAACCATCAATTGTTACCCACCTTGCAAAGGTAAAGAAACTGGAGGAAAAGCTAATCTTACATCAGGACAAAACAAAACAAAACAAAAACAAAAGGAGAAAACTGATGGAACTCTGACTTTTTAATTAGAAGTGTTGGTCGTCTGCTCCTGTCCTCACCCTCTTCCCACCCCTCTGCTTGGCCCTCATTTGCAGGGTCAGCTCTCTCCAGTTCCAAGACTGATATAGTTCTGAGACAGAAAGGGTTCAAACCTCCTCCTCTGGCCCCTTCCCACTCGAGCCAGGATGAGCAGGCCTCCTGCCAGCTGCCCCTCAGGTGTCTAGGAGGCTTTCTGCTGTTTCTAGGCACCCCATGTTGCTTGCTCGGCTCACCTTAGGGGCCTGGCAAGAGAGGGATGGTCAGTTCTAGCTCTCATACCCTGCCCACCTGACTCCAGAGGGCCACCTGCCCAGGTAAGGTCCCCAGGCAGGGCTCCTGCCCCACCCAGTCACAGGGACAGGTGAGAACACATACCTCCACACAGAGAGGCACACACAGCCGTGCTTCTCTGTAGACTTAATTGCTGGGCATGGTAACGCTGATTCGGGGATATTGATTTCAAGAGCAGCCGCCTGTGTACCCAGCCACCCTGGCGGGGGATCAGCCTCCGCTCAGGAGACCTTGCCAGCACAGTGGTCACCTTTCCTTTGAGTAGTGGTCTTGGTGCTCAGCTGTGGTTTCAAGGGTGAAGCAGTAATCCAATAGCCACCTTAGACATGGATCCTTAGACATGCACCACCCATCTCTCATGCGTACGTGGCTCCATCCCCCATCTCTTAAACATACATGGCTCCACCCCCTAAAATGTAGTTCTCAATCCCCACAGTCTTTTCTGCTACCTCTCTTTGGCAGCATCTTATGATCTACAAAGATCATAGATTTGTGGCCAACTAAAACTCCTAAGTTTTTTTTTTTCATCTTTACCTATGCAATTATTTTTTTGCAATATGAATAGGTAGATTCTACCCCTATTGTTGTTTTTGAGCCATTATCACAACTCTTCAAGAGTGTTTTAGTTCTTAGACTTTATATTAGGATTCTGTGGTTTCAAGTTAAAACTGATTTAATCTAAGAAATGCCTTGGTTGGGGCAACAGCATAAAGCAGACTGAACCATAAGACTCAGATAATCCATTAGCATCATTTCTCCAGTTATCAATTTTCTGCCGCTGTTGGAATTTTTTTTTTCTAAGGATGTCCTTATGTGGAGGTAAAGATGACCACTAAGAGCTTCAGGCCTACCTTCCACCATTTTAACAAACACTGCTGAATCCCAGAAAAAAAAAGTCCCTGTTTCCCAACACTTTCAGCAAGTGTCATGGGTCCAGTTTGAGTTGTGAGATAATTCCCTGAGCCAGTCACTACAGCCAGGCAAATGGAGAATGCTGATCAAAAGGAGAGGACAGGAACACCAGACAAGCGAGACCACCCGTATCTTCTACAGAACCTAGAATATCAGAACTGAGAAATACAGTTGGCTCCTCACTTTCCAGAAGGATGAAATCACAACCCAGAGCGAGAGGTGGCCTGGAATGACAGAGAAATGGCCCCTAGGCAGCCCCAAATCCCAGATCTCCTGGTTCCCAGGGTCTCCCTTTAGCCTGTCATTCATCAAGTTAAATAATTTGGTCTGCTCAAGAGTTGATTGGCAGCCGTTTCTTCTGCACAATGGTCAATGATGGCCACTCTGCTCTGAAAGTCCATTTGCCCAGCCCATCTCAGAAGCCTAACCAGTCCCATGACCCACCAGGCCTGGGTGTCTCCAGTTTCTGGCCAAGGTGTCCTGAGGGGCCATCACATAATCTGCTGGAGGCAGCCTGTCCCCACCTTCCCTCTGCCCTGACTGGCCAAGGGCACCACTACCTTCCACTACCCTGTCCCCTTCTTGCCCCAAGTGCCTCTCAGGCCGATGCGATGCTCAGAGCTCATCACTGGTGACAGCTGCAGAGTCCTACAGCCCTAGGGCCTGAAGGCTGTGCGCTGTGGGCACCAAGCGCCCTCTGCTGGCGGACTCACGGACATGCAGCTGACTTGAGCACCTGAGACTTGACAGGTCTCTACCACATCTACCCTGACCCCCTTCCCCAACCGGATCGCAACCTCTGCCTCCGTTTCTAGCTTAAAACACAAGAGGCTTTAGAAGAAGCACCACTTGTCCTCCACGCAGACTCTTCCAGCTCTGGCCTTCGCATTCCCCAGCCCTGCAAAAGGAGCCCTCACAACGCTCAGGCTAGGCTCTGTCTTGGTGGCTCAGATGGTAGATAATCTGCCTGCAATGAAGGAGACCCCAGGTTCGATCCCTGTATCAGGAAAATCCCCTGGAGAAGGGAATGGCTACCTACTCCAGTATTCTTGCCTGGAGAACTCCATGGACAGAGGAGCCTGGAGGGCTACAGTCCATGAGGTCACAGAGTCAGACACGGCTGAGTGACTAACACACGCAGGGGACTCAAGTGTAACCTGGGATGGGCAACTCGCTGCCTTCCCCACAAGCATTTTTGTATTATATTGAAGTGTTATATCTACAGGAATCAAGAGTGGCAGCAAGCTCAATGATGGCTTGATAGCACAAAGTTACCCAGCCATGCCAAAACCTCACACCAGGACACAGAACACACACCACCCCTGCAGACCCCACCCCAACCCTTGTAGACCTCCTTGCCCCTGAAGATTCTTCCTTAAAACCTCAGGGTCCCTCAGCCCTGACGACCCTCTCCTGCTATGGTAGATGCCCACTTTTGAACCTCCGAACCTCCCTCCTGCCGCTTTTCTATCTCTCCTCCCAAGGGTAGCCTTTGTCCTGACTCTTTAACACTTGAGCTTGGCCAGCTTTGAGATCTTGTAAGTGGAATCCTGCAGCATCACTCTTGGCATTTGACGTCTCTCATTTATTTCATCTAAATTCTGTCTTCTTTCTTAACTCTCACTCTGGGTGGTCTTTCAACATCTTCATGAGGGTCAGGCAGACTGCAGGTACAGCAAGTGTGTTAGGGGCCCCTGGCATTTCTTCACCTTGCTGAGCCTCACCATAGCCTATGAAAACTGCTGTCAAGCAGCCTTGGAGTCAGAGGACTTCAAGAACTCTAAGCTCTGAACTCCACTATGTTGACTGGACTTCCTATCCCTCCCACTGGGCCCGATTCCTGGGTCCGTCTCGGACTGAACCTGATTTGGATGTATTTCCTCTTACCTCCTACAGCAAGGGAATATCTTCATCGTGGACTTTAAGCTGTTGGATGGCATCGATGCCAACAAAACAGACCCCTGCACTCTGCAGTTCCTGGCTGCGCCCATCTGCTTGCTGTACAAGAATCTGGCCAACAAGATTGTCCCCATTGCCATCCAGGTAGGCGACCTGGCCTAGTTCTCATCCTGGACGGCTCCATCCTTGTAGCCAGGGCTGAAGGAGGGTTTCCTGGGTGGAGCCAACAAACCTCTAGGAGGGAAAGGCAGCAGCCCTGCCTGGAGCCTCCTGCTTAAGGCTCTGCCAGGTGGACAGGACAAACAAGAACATAAGGCTTCCTGCCAGTCTTGGGGAGGGCTGACCATAGTGGACAGAAAGGGCTCCACTCCACAAGATACCCTTGAGCACTTCCTGGCCCTGGGGAGGACCTGCCCTGGGATGGTATGGGCTCCCCACCCCAGCATTCTGACCAGCCCCGAATCAAAACGCCAGTAGGACATAGAAAACCCTAAAGATAGTATCAGAAAATTACTAGGACTAATCAGTGAATTTAGCAAAGTTGCAGGATACAAAATCAACACACAGAAATCACTTGAATTTCTATATACTAACAATGAAAACTCGGAGCAACTATGGAATCAATCTCATTCACCATTGCAACAAAGTTAATTATCTAAGAATAAACTTACCTAAGGAAACAAAAGAACTGTGCACAGAAAATTAAAAGACACTAATGAAAGAAATCAAAGATGATATAAACAGATGGGGAGGTATTCCATGTTCCTGGATAAGAAGAATCAATATTGTGAAAATGACTATACTACCAGACACAATCTACAGAGTCAATGCGATCCCTATCAAATTACCAATGGCATTTTTCACAGAACTAGAACAAAAAATTTCACAATTCACATGGAAACACAAAAGACTCCAAATAGCCAAAGCAGTCTTGAGAAAGAAGAATGGAGCTGGAGGAATCAACCTTCCTGACTTCAGATTATACTACAAAGCTACAGTCATCAAGACAGTGTGGTACTGGCACAAAAACAGAATTATAGACAATGGAACAAGATAGACAGCCCAGAAATAAATCCAAGCACCTGTGGGTACCTTATTTTTAACAAAGGAGGCAAGAATATACAATGGGACAAAAACAGCCTCTTCAATAAATGGAGCTGGGAAAGCTGGACAGCTACATGTAAAAGAATGAAATTAGAACACTTCCTAACACCATACACAAAGATAAACTCAAAATGGATTAAAGACCTAAATGTAAGACGAGAAACTATAAAATTCTTAGAGGAAAACGTAGGCAGACCACTCAATGCCATAAATCCAAGCAAGATCCTCTATGACACACCTCCTAGAGTAATGGAAGTAAAAACCAAAGTAAACAAGTGGGACCTGATTAAACTTAAAAGCTTTCACACAGCAAAGGAAACTATAAGCAAGGTGAAAAGACAACCCTCAGAATGGGAGAAAATAATAGCAAATGAAACAACTGACAAAGGATTAATTTCCAAAATATACAAGCAGCTCATACAACTCAATATAAGAAAAACAAACAGCCCAATCAAAAAGTGGAGGGGGGTTCTGGAGGGGAAGCATATGTAAACCCATGGTGATATCATGACAATGTATGGCAAAAACAATTAAAAATAAAATAAAATAAAAGGGATTTAAAAAAAAGGTGGGTTATAGACCTAAACAGACATTTCTCCAAAAAAGACATACAGATGGCTAACACAAGAAAACATGCTCAGCATCACTCATTATTAGAGAAATGCAAATCAAAACTACAATTACCTCACAATGATCAGAATGGCCTTCATCAAAAAGTCTACAAACAATAAATGCTGGAAAGGGTGTGGAGAAAAGGGAACACTCTGCACTGCTGGTGGGAATGTAAATTGATACAGCCACTATGGAAGACGATATGGAGATTCCTTAAAAAACTAGGAATAAAATCACCACATGACCCAGCAATCCCACTCCTAGACATATACCCAAATTGAAAGAAACACATGTATCCCATTGTTCATTGCAGCACTATTTACAATAGCTAGAACATGGAAGCAACCTAGATGTTCAGCGACAGATGAATGGATAAAGAAGTTGTGGTACATATACACAATGGACTATTACTCAGCCATAAAAAGGAATGCATTTGAGTCAGTTCTAATGAGGTGGATGAATCTAGAACCTATTATACAGAGAGAAGTGAGTCAAAAAGAGAAAGATAAATACCATATTCTAACACATATATACGGAATCTAGAAAAATGGTACTGAAGAATTAATTTACAGGGCAGTAGTGGAGAAACAGATATAGGGAATAGACTTATGGACATGGGGAGAGGGGAGGAGAGGGTGAGATGTATGGAAAGTGTAACATGGAAACTTACATTACCATATGTAAAATAGATAGCCGATGGGAGTTTGCTGTATGGCTCAGGAAACTCAAACGGGCTCTGTGTCAACCTAGAGGGGTGGGATGGGGAGGGAGATGGGAGGGAGGTTCAAAAGGGAGGGTATATATGTATACCTGTGGCTGATTTATGTTGAGGTTTGACAAAAAACAGCATAATTCTGTAAAGCAATTCTTCTTCAATAAAAAATAAATTAATTAAAAAAAATAACACCAGTAGGGCCTGAGCAGATGAAGCTGTGAGATGAGCTCGAAGCTTAGTTGCTGAGGGAGGACCATAGAGGTCAGGAGCCATGCCAGTCCTGAGATGCTCCCGGGTTCTTATCTCCACCGAGGATAATGGAGGAAGAGAGGGGTACAGTTTGGGGAAGGGACAGGCAGAGCCAGAGCTTCCTTTCTCCCCATTCCTGGCTGCATCGGCTTTCTCAGGGTACCACGCCACTGCAAGCCTGTGGGAGATGGCACACGAGCAGCAGGAAACCACACCGGGGCCAGGACCAGGTGTGAGTCTGTGAAGGAGGGAGGCTTCACAGGGCCCCCAGGGGGAAAGCAGACAAGCACTCAGCAGACAGCACTTTGAGTCAGTCATGAACCAGGCACTGGGTGCTATGGGCACGATAGCAGCTAGTGTTGCCAGATGTTAACCGCATGCCAAGATTATCCCAAGGGTTTGCCCGCACAGTCCACGATCCCTTACTCTCAATTCTGAAATCTAAAACTCTTAGATTCTCAAAAAATGTGTAGCAGGTTCATTGGCAGTAAAGCTTGCTCCGAACCAAGGTGCATGCATGCTCCATCGCTCAGTCGCGTCTGACCCTTTATGACTCTATGGTCTAGCCCACCTGGCTCCCCTGTCCACGGGAGTTCTCCAGGCAAGAGTACTGGGGTCGGCTGCCATTTCCTGCGCCAAGGGATCTTCCTGATAGAAGAGAATGCTTAAGAGGCTTTCTCCCGCTCAGTGTGAAAGGTGTATATTTCATGCAGAAATATTAGCATGTTTGAGTGTAAAATATTGTGTTGCCGCAGACCCAAGGAGAGGAAGACAGGTGTCACATAATGATGTGTACACGCTGCTAAAAATCCTAAAAATCCTGGATTCTGGAACATTTGGCCATCAGGGTTTCAGACCAGAAAGCCTGGCTTTATTTATCGTCACTACAACCCTCTGAGTAGGCAGGCACTCCATCTACTGATCATTTTAAGCAAATAAGGGAACCGAGGCACTAGGGCACCCAGTCAGCGGCAGCACTGAGATTGGGGCCAGGTCATCTGGCTCCCCCCGCCGCCCCCCACCCCCCACCAGCTAATCAATCAAGGGCAAGAAGGGGATTCAGCAGCACCCAGACAGAGCCTGGGGAGCCGCAGCATTTAAGGGGAGAGCCGAGGAGGGAAAAATCAGGAAACCAGAAAGCAGCTGCAGAGAAGTGGGTGGGACTGGGAGGGAGGGGCAGAGATGGGGAGCGGGTGGAAGACCGCTGCCCACACCTTCACACACCACAGCATTCACCCCGTGTTGACGCCTTCATACCGTTCCATTCACTTCCCCTAGTAACTGCCAGGCGAGTAGACCCTGTCCCCTTGTTAACAACAGTGAAGCTGGAGTTAGTCATAAAGGCTAAGTTGTCCAGGGTCCCAAAGGTAGTAAATGATGCAGCTGGGAGGAGGAATTGTTACAAACCCTGGGCCTCTGCCCTCCTCCATGATCCTCTCATGATTCAAAGTCTCTGTTTAAGAAATCTGGATTCTCCTGGAATTTCCTGAGAGGCCCAGCTCTCCTACGGTTACAGTCCGGAGCGAAATATTGCAATGCCTTCTCTTTCTCCAACGTATCAGCTCAACCAGGTGCCGGGAGAAGAGAATCCCATTTTCCTCCCTTCGGATGCAAAGTATGACTGGCTCCTGGCCAAGATCTGGGTGCGCTCCAGCGACTTCCATGTCCACCAGACCATCACCCACCTGCTGCGCACACATCTGGTGTCTGAGGTGTTTGGCATCGCCATGTACCGCCAGCTGCCTGCTGTGCACCCCATTTTCAAGGTACAGCAAGCTCCTGCCTCACCTGGGGGGAGAGGTATCAGATATGGGGGCAGAGGACAGAAGGAACGGGGTAGGGGCACTGGCATCCCCACAAGACTGTGGCTGGGAGTGGCTGTGGGAGAGCCCTGGAGAGGCTGGGGAGGAGGGGAGACACCCCAGGGAGAAAGCAGCTAGAGCCTGCTGGGTCCTGAGGACAGGGGGCGGGGGATAGTACCTGGGCCTAGCTAGCCTTGGGGGAGGGAGCAGAGTTTGAAGAGACAAACGAGCTCAGTGTTGCTCTGTCTGATCCCAGGGGGCAGCCCCACTGTCACTGCCCTTCTGTCTCCTGAATCCTGCGGACACTGCCTGCTGGAGTGACTGCAGGCTTAACTTACCTCCGTCTCCCCACCTGTAACACCAAGATCGGATAGTACACCTGCCTCCTGGGATCACTGTCAGGGTTGAAATGGTGGACAAATTCAGAGACTTTCAGAGTGCCCAGTGCACAGTTACCCTCTGTGTAAGCGTCGGTGATGGCCATTGTCGTCACGATCATTCTTGCTGAGCATCAGAGCGGCAGTCCCCAGGCTGCCATGCCAGCAGCTCCCAGCAGTGCAGGTCGACACGCCAGCCTCACTCCCTCTGTGAGCCCTGGCATCGCGCCTCCACAGTGCACTGGGGTGGAGTGGGGCTGGGGACCTGGGGACCCCGAGGAGCCCCTGCCCTGGCCACCTCTGAGGTCTGCTCCTGTCACTGCCTCAGCTCCTGGTGGCACACGTGCGGTTCACCATCGCCATCAACACCAAGGCCCGGGAGCAGCTCATCTGCGAGTACGGCCTCTTTGACAAGGTGAGGGCATCCTCCCGCCCACCCCAGTGCAGGAGGAACCTTGGCAGCCCCCACCCGACCTTAGGCCCAGATTTCCTCTTAGGAGACCGGCCCCCTAGGCACCACACGGATGGAGGCCTGGGAAGGGTGGGAGGCTGGGGGCGCCCCGAGTGAAGGCTCCCATGTTCTCTGGCTGGGGTCTGCCCCTTCCATCCACCCTCTTCCTCCTCAACATGGTATCCTTGTCACCTCCTCCCACCCTCCCTTCCCTCCCCATGGCATGTGGGTGTAAACCCTGCCTGCCTGGCCTTCGGCCCAAGCTAGGTTCCTGCATCTCCCCGCCCACTCTCCCACCCATCACTCCGAGCACAGCCTCCCACGCTTCCTTAGCACTCCCAGCTCACTCTTCCTTTCAGTGAGGCCTTGGGTCCCCACCCACCCATCACACCCTCTCAGGTAGTACCCCTCGCTGTGATCCCTCTGGAGGCTTACTGAGCCTGGACCCTCCCACAGCCTTACCCCCAACCTTCCTCATTTCCCACCTTCAGTTAGTAAGCCAGCCAGACCATCCCAAGGGTTGAGTCACCATTTGGGCAGAAAATGACAAAACTCATCTCAGGCCAGCTACAGCTGTAATGGGACTGTGTCATCTCACACACCTGGACACATTTGGGCGCTCCAGCTCCTCTCTCTGTGTTCCCTTGGAACGCTGGCCCCACCAGCGTTCCTGACTCCACCTCAGCACCTGGTACTGGGCCCAAAGCCCCCAGGCGACCCCTGCCCTCCAGGATGCCTCATACACTGGCCCAGGACTCAGTGTCCCCAGGGTACAAGCCTGGCACTCTTCCTCTTTTTAAACTGCGTGGGCCTCACTCTGCGAGATGGGCTCTGCAGACAGGCTTCCCCCAGTGGGAGGGGGGACATCACAGCGAGCTCCAAGCTTACGTTCCGCACAGTGGCCTCCTCATCCATGCACATAGAAAGTACTGGGGAGCAACTCTGTTGGTCCTGCTCGGGTCAAACGCCCACCGAGGACCAGTGTCTGTTCCCAGCCCCCAAGTTCTCCTTGGAAGATTCTGTGCCCTGAGCACTCAGCCACGTGTGTGCCTTCCTTCAAGCACGTGTACCAGCATCTCTGCAGCTGGGATGATGACCAGCAGCCCTCACTAGGCACACAAGAGGCCCTCAGCAGAGTGGTGTGTGTCCTGGGGTCCAGTATATGCCCCTGTCTTATGCTCAAAGATCAGGTCTCTGAGAGCAATACTCGGCTCTGGGCTGCCTGTGCTCAGAACGAGGGCAGGTCTGGTCCAGGGGCTGCTCTGGCCTGGATTCCACACTGCCTGCTGTCCTCATTGCACCACTTGGGTGGGGAGCTCACCCCTCGCTTCTGCATCGCAGCCCCTCATACTTGGATCAGGACAAGGCTCCTTCCCATAACCTCCTCTTGGGGCTGCCCTGGGCATGGTCCAAGTTAAATGTCCTTCCCATTCCACCTCACTGGACATGGGCTTGCTCTGGTGGGGCTGGACATCTCCCTGCCCTTTCACAGTTTCTCATGCTGAGCTTTGGCACTGGAGGGACTGGCCTTGGCTCACAGCACTTCTTCCCCTCCTGCTCAAGGCCAACGCCACCGGGGGCGGTGGGCACGTGCAGATGGTCCAGAGGGCCATGCAGGACCTGACCTACACTTCCCTGTGCTTCCCTGAGGCCATCAAGGCCCGGGGCATGGACAACACGGAAGACATTCCCTACTACTTCTACCGGGACGACGGGCTCCTGGTGTGGGAGGCCATCAAGATGTGAGCTACAGGGCTGGGGGTCAGCTCTGGGCAGCAGGAGCTGAGGGCCGGCAGGAGGAGTGGGCGGGGTGCTGATGGTCATGACCAGGGTTGCTGGACCACTGACTCAGTGGGCCGGGAGCCTGGCTCCATTGTCAGGGCAGTAATGGGGGAATGGGGTTATGCCAGGTTGGACGGGGTTGGGGGAGAGCATGACCTGAATCCAGACATCAAGAAGTGAAGAGGTCACAGATGGGCCGAGGGGCCAGTTCTGCAGACCCTGGCTGGTCACCCACTCTTGGCTGGACCTCTCCTCCTGAGCCAGGTTCACGGCCGAGGTGGTGGACATCTACTACGAGAGCGACCAGGTGGTGGAGGAGGACCAGGAGCTGCAGGACTTCGTGAAGGACATTTATATGTACGGCATGCGGGGCAAGAAGGCCTCAGGTGTGGACTGCTCTCCACCCCCCAGCCCTCTCCTCTCTCTCCCCTGTACCACTGAATTGCTCTAGGTGATGCTGGCCGTTGGCCCCCATCATAGCACCTGGTGCTGAGCCCACAGCTCCCAGGGGACCCTTGCCCTTCTGTGTACCCCATGGGGATATTTCAGGGGCTTTCCAAGAGTCAGGGCAGAAGCAATTAGAATGCTGGGCCAAGCCGCCGTGCTCCTCCAGTGTGTCTTGCTCATGCCCGGGCCCTCCCAACACTGGTGTGTGGGCACCCAGGGACCTGTGTGGGTGGGAGTCTACTGGTTGAGTGGCCCTCCCTGAGGCTGGGGCCCCAACCAGCCCAGGGCTCTCCCTTAGGCTTCCCCAAGTCCATCAAGACCAAGGAGAAGCTGTGTGAGTACCTGACCGTGGTGATCTTCACAGCCTCAGCGCAGCACGCGGCAGTGAACTTCGGCCAGGTGGGCAAGGACAGGGCAAGCCCTCTGGGTGGGAGATGGCCAAGACCACCTCACCTGCTTCCGAAGGCCCTGGATGGGCTGCCCCACTTCCTCAGGGGTCGGGGTGGAGGGGCCTCAGGGCCAGGAGTCTGGTGTTGCCAGTGTCTAGTGGAGTTCTGTGCTAAGCACTGGATGCCAGTATGAGGCAGGGGGTGTCCCTGGCCCCTCTGGAGTTGAAGGAGGGGGCTCAGGGAGGTGCCATGGGAGGCAAAGGTGGGTGAAGGCTGCACTGCAGGGGCACCCAGCCAGGTCGGTGGCTGTCCCTGCAGTACGACTGGTGCTCCTGGGTCCCCAATGCCCCCCCAACCATGCGAGCTCCACCACCGACAGCCAAGGGTGTGGTCACCATCGAGCAGATCGTGGACACGCTGCCCGACCGTGGCCGCTCCTGCTGGCATCTGGGCGCAGTGTGGGCACTGAGCCAGTTCCAGGACAATGAGGTGGGTGAGACCAGGTTTAACCCCTTCCTCAGTCCCAGGGTTTTGTGATTCAGGGCTCAGGCTGGACCCCTGCTGGCCGGGAATCCTGACTTACAAGGTTGGAGGGACCTGTGAGGTCCTCAGGCCAGAGCCTGGATAGACAGAGCTCAGAGTGGGCAGGAGAGCAGGCGTCACTGCTCCACTGTGATGCTCCCCACCAGGGGACACCCCACCCGTCCTCACTGTTGGCAAAGCCCTTCCATGTGGGTTTCTCCCTGGCACCCCACTGGTGAGGGCTGAGTTTCCTGGGTATCTTTTGAGACTTTCCCATCCTCATACCACCCGTTGAACCTAATTCCAAAGACCCAAAGCCGGCTCTCAGACGCCATCCCCGGTGTTGGCTCAGTGCCGCTCAGAATGACTGGCCGGTTGAACTGGCACAGATCCACCAGCGTTTGTTGGCAGGGCGTTGCTTTGGGCCTTTGTCTTGGTCCCTAACATCTTCACACATAGGTCTCAGCACATGTGTTCCAACAGAACCAGTACATTCCTTGTAGAGGAATTTCTTGGTCAAAGAATGTTTGAGACTGAATGGCCCTCCACAAACTGACTCTAGCATCCCGTCGGCAGTGTACATCATTTCTCCACCCTGCCTAGCCCTGGCTATGAAACTTTCCTATTTTAACATTCTCGGATCTTGTTTCTAAAAGATACACCTAGTTTTAATTCGCAGACATTTGTGTGAGTGTGCATATGGGCACACCACCCCAGCTGAGCCTGGCTGTGGCCGACCTGGGCTGGAGAGAAGGCCAGACTGGCCCTGCGCCCCTGTGGCCCTGACACCAGGCGGGAGTGTGCTTGGGGACCAGGCCATGTGCCCGCCACAGCCAGGACCACCCCCAGCCCCGACCTCTGCCTGAGCCATTACCGGTCCTTATAGCCTCCCTGCAGGGCACTGGTCTGTGAGGCCCCAGCCCAAGAGCATACTGGGGTGCTCTCAGCAGGAGGCAGGGGGTGGGAGCTGGGGGGTGATGAGCACAGGCCTTGCCTCCCAAAGGCTGGGCTCTGGGGGCGGGATGAGTACTGTCGGGGGCGGAACAAGTCCTTTACATTGCCTCATCACAGGTTAACCTGTCTCTCTGGGTCTCAGCTGTTCCTGGGCATGTACCCGGAGGAGCATTTCACTGAGAAGCCCGTAAAGGAGGCCATGGCCCGGTTCCGTAAGAACCTCGACTCCATCGTCAGCGTGATCGCCGAGCGCAACAAGAACAAGAAGCTGCCTTATTACTACTTGTCCCCGGACCGGATTCCCAACAGCGTGGCCATCTGAGTAGCCGCCTGAGCCCGTCTCATTGCAGGATGGCCAGCTGCTCGAGGTTGGGCTTGGCCCCCAGACTGCAGCCTGCCCGCATGGGCAGGCTCCTGGGGCCGCCAAGGGGCGGGCCTTCAGATTCCTGGGAGGTGGCCTGCAGGACCCAGGCTCATGGTTTCAAACCAAACACTCCCCAGATCGGACCACAATGTAGCTCAGCTTTGGAGCATTTTCCTGTTTGTTCCTCAGTCTTTCAGTTCAGTTCAGTTCAGTCGCTCAGTCATGTCCGCCTCTTTGTGGCCCCATGAACTGCAGCACGCCAAGCCTCGCTGTCCATCACCAGCTCCCGGAGTCTACCCAAACCCATGTCCATCGAGTTGGTGATGCCATCCAGCCATCTCATCCTCTGTCGTTCCCTTCTCCCACCTCCAATCCTTCCCAGCATCATGGCCTTTTCCTCAGTCTTTAGCAAATGCCATACTTTGATCAGAGTGTGTAAAGACTGCAGGGACCTTTCCTACACAGAACAGGACTGTACCCCTTCCAGCCCTTACACCCAGCACAGCGCTTCACGGTAGCCCAGCAGAGCAACACGACTGATGGAGGTTCTTGCTGAAAAATGGGAAGATGATTTTCTGTTCTATTTATGCTTAGTCCAATCTCTTGCATACATTAGGTACCCAGATAAATTCTTGTTGAATGAATTAAGAACTGATTGTAATAAAAATAAACGAGTTTGTGCTCAAAACAAGTCTCCAACATGCTATGTTCCAATCACCCCAAACAGCTCACGTCCCCTCCCCACAAAAAAGCCATAATCTTTGTGATCCCATCTAGGGAAAAGCTGCCCCTATTCTGTTTGGAGAAAAGGTACTTTTCTGTCTTTGCCCAGAAAGTTCCTACACTTCCTTCAGAACACAGGTCCTTCAGGACACTTCCTATGTCTATGGAAGGAGCCTATACCAGGGCTCTCAGGTGACTAGATTTTATGGACCAGAAAAGTTTTGCAGGAAAAATCAGGAGGGACATTGTTACCAAACTTTTGTTGCTATGAACCAACCAATCCACAAAATCACCCCCACGAGAGGGGAGGTTCAAGAGGGAGGGGACAAACTATACCAATGGCTGATTCATGTTGATGTTTGGCAGAAACCAACACAATTCTGTAAAGCAATTATCCCTTCAATTAAAAAAATTTAAAAAAATCACCCCCACCAAGAGCTACCATCTACTATCATCACTGTTCTGTAACAGGGCATTTAACAACAGAAAAGTGGGAGAACGAGAGTAACAGACTACTCTTTCTCGCAACAACCTATGCTGCCTTTTTCCCATCTACCCCCTGGTCCCCCCACAGTGGTGCCAGGCAACACAGTGAGGCCAGCTCCCCTCTGCCGAGAGCCTGGCTCTGTGTGTCTAGAGTGAAAGGGGGGAAGCTGGACAAGGGGACCAAAGTGGAGCCCGGCTCGGCTCCCTGGACCACTAGACCTCCAGACACCTACATCATGCAGAGGGGACCCTGAGATGCCCCCACAGAGCCTGGACTCTGCTCTCGTCTCAGCTCCCAGAAGCAGCTTGGTGAGGCAGGCCAGACGAGGCTTCTCTGACAGCTGAGGGACTGAGGGGAGCTCTTAGCTCAGGACAGCAGGCTCATCCCTTCTTCCTTTTACTCCTGAACTAACCTCAGCTCTTTCCAGAACCAGCAACAGAGATGCAGAGTAGAACAATGCATAAAAGGGCATGTAAATATTGTAGGCTTTCCAGGACACAGGATCTGCCAGTGTAGCAGGAAATAAGCTGAACACAGTACGTCCATGAAGGGACAAGGCTGTGTGTCTGTAAGTGTATTTACCAAACAGGAGGCAGGACTGTGAGCACCAGTGGCCACCCTCTGACCTAGAGGACTGGAAGTCCCACTAGCAGTGTGCCTTAACCCATCATTCTGTGGCTCACATCAAAGGGCGAAGAGGCTTGGGGGTGGTGGGTTATTTCAAAGCCTTGCTGCAACAAGACCTTATGCGGTGTCTCTTCAGCCAAAGTGTAAGTAAGTGAAATTGCTCAGTCGTGTCCGACTCTTTGTGGCCCTATGGACTGTAGCCTACCAGGCTCCTCTGTTCATGGGATTTTTCCAGGCAAGAGTACTAGAGTGGGTTGCCATTTCCTTCTCCTCAGCCAAACTCACTAAAATTAATCGGGTCCCCAAAGAATCAAAGCCCCTCATGGGAAGCCTCCTCCTCACATTCTTAAAGTTAGATTTCTCTTCCAACTCCAGGCTCTCAACATTCCCTCCAACCAACAGTTGAGCTCAAGCGAGCCCAGGGAGGCTCTAGTCTCTGTCCCTCCTGCAAGCACACGCCTGAGCAGGTTCAGCTGCTCCGCGGCCATCCCCTCCTCTAGGAGCTTTCACAGCTGCGCTCAGTTCCCCGGTCCTGTTCTCCCAAGTCAGGCAAGAGGGACACTAGAAAAAAAACCCTGCATAGCTCCCCAGTCTCCTGGCAGCCCTCTGTGGTGCCCTGAACTTGTGGGCCAATACTCCTGGCTCACCCACACAGTAAGCTGGGGCGACCTTGGCCTCCCTCCTTTCATCTCATGTGCACAGATGAAGCCAGCGCCCACCCTCAGCACTCCCAGCTCCAGGAGTGGTTTGCAATCCCAAAACTGGAGGACCAACCACATGGGCATTATTCGGGAAGCCCGCCAGGGAGAGGGTAACAGGCAGGAAAGACAGGGGTCTCCAAATGGAGGAAATAGGCTGCAAGTGTCAGACAGTTTTTCTCTCTCTAAAGTGGCAGAAGGAAACAAACCAGTGATGTATTTTTTCCCCTTCTCTATACAAATTTAGAAAGGTTTCTCTTAAAACTCTGTGTTGCCATAACAACACCTGGCTCCACCGGAACTTAACTTTTCTCAAACCTTGAGCTAACCAATGCATTTTTCTTATGGAAATGTTTGTTTTAAGCTATGTTAATGTACTATGCATTTGCCCCAGACTCTTGTCTTCAAGTCGGTTCTGCCTAAAGGCTTGACAAACCAGTATGTTATACTCAGACATTGTTCTCCTAATCTATGTTAAGGAAACTATTTGTATGGTAATCTGCCTTTCTTCAAGATTCCTGTCAATCATTTCCTGGCCCCAGATGACTGGTGCAATTCTCTGAGTTTTGAGACATTTCCTTTCTTTAATTAGCAGACTGCTAGTAGCTATAAAACATCCAGCTGAAGACTAGCAGGGGGGTATTCTTTCTGCCCCCTTCTGATGTCTATGTCAGAAGCTTTCTCTATCTCTTTTATACTTTAATAAGACTTAATTACATAAAAGCTCTGAGTGATCAAGCCTCATCTCTGGCCCCGGATATAATTCTCCTCCAGAGGCCAAGAATCCCAGCATCTTTCATGGTTCAGCAACAACTTTTCACCAGGAACCAGGAAGCACAGGTAGGCTCAGCTATTGCCAGCAATCCTGCCAGCCCTGCCACACTTCCTCACTCTGCTGGGCTGCATCAGTCAACAATTTAACAAGACGAGGATAGTTAAGCCATGGACCACTCCAATGCTCATGGTGCCATACACACCCTTAATTTGAGTCTGGCTTTCCTCGGCGCGGTGAGTCCAAGTAGAGCCCAGATATTTGGAACAAGCACACTTGTGAGAATGACTCCCATGCTCACATACTCTCTAGAACCCACTCCTCCCCACTGACTGCCAGTGTCTGGGGGATCCAGCCTCCCTTAAAGGGACAGACTGAGGCTGCATGATCTTCTCCGATATGGAAGCCAGAGGAACCTGGAAAGGAGATCAGACCCCTGGAGTGCCTGCCAATATTCCCAGCTTCCTGGCAGGAAAACATCTGCATGGCAAAGCTCCTTTTTAAAGAAACGCTTTATTGCTGCAATTAGACACTCCGTGTATAGTACAAACAACCCCCCACCCATACAGAGAATTATTCAAGCAGTAATACTGAGAAACAGTGAACATACACAAAATGATACAAAACTAGACATTTAGATAACTAGAAAGTTTCTAAGTTGAGAAAAACGTCAAGTGTGAAGTGCCTGTTAGAAACTACACCACACATGCCAGTGTAAATTTGGTCTTTATTGACAATCAACATCCTATAAACATTGCATCTAAATAGGTGATGAGTTGCACAATTTCATTACTTTCAAAACAAAGACAAATGCTTTTGTTTCCCTATGTTTCAGTCTTTCCTTGGGCTAGATATAGAAGCTGCAAACTTCAAATCAGATCCAAGAGGGAAAGGATCTCAGAAGTGTGTTTGCGTCAGGCCAAACCCACACCATCGTGGATCTTCATCCTGTGTGCCCTACCCTCCACTGGCTCCAGGGCTGGCCACCAGTCAGGGGGGCAGCTCTACACGAGGCTCTCAGACCCGTCCAACTGCCAGGGGCCTGTATGTCTGTAGCCAGGTAGGGCACACCTACAGGTTTTGAAACTGGACCCATAAGATTGAAAAGAGTGGATCGAAGCCAAAACAAAAAACAAAAAAAAGGCAAGAGACAGTACAGGTCTGGAGGATGAAGAGATCTTTTATAATTTTCAGTAAAATTTTAAACTCAGGCACAAAAGTGCTTCAGTGGATCTATAGTTTGAAGGGAAGCAGAGGCCAAGTCAGAGACGGTTGGCTGCTTCCCTCTTCCCCCTCGCCTGGGCCTACAGATACCAGCCCTCCTGGCCCTGAGACCTGCAAGCTCACCCCACGTTTCTATGTTGTTCAGCCTGGTGCAAAACGATGAGGAAATGGGGAATAATTAACTCTCCAAGAAACCTAGAGGGCAAGCTGACACAGACTAAAGGAACGCCTGGCAGATCCACAGCGCCCACTAGGTGGCAGCACAGCACCACTTCACCAGGGCGTCCCACTTCACTGTCAGTCCCTGCGCTGGTTGGGGGGGGCGGGTCGTGCGGGAGAGATTAGTGCTGGGACCAAGTTGGGAGTCAGAGGTGGTCAACAGAACCTGTGAAGACAGAAAAAGGCAATGGGTAGCTGTGTGTGTGCCATCCCAGGAAAGAAAAGGAGGTCATGGGGCTGACATTCCGTAGGCAGAGGCTTTTAGGAGCTGGCTGGGGGTGATGGGATGGTGCGAGAGCTTCCCGCGAGAGCCTGGGTGGGCCATGGGAGCAACACAACAGTGCTGGCTATGAAGGCACCTCTGCCATGGGGGGGGCGCCAGCCGCACTGGCTGGGCTGTCCTGGGGCTATCCCCACCTGAGCACACTCTTGTCTCTATCAGAAGTCTCAGTGCTTTTCAGGGACAGCACAGGGGGCTCCACTGTGGGGAATGGGAATGATGGCCACTTAGAAATCTCTCTCAGTATCCCCCGACGACTCGCCTACCGTCAAGAGGGACAAGGGGCCTTGCCTGGGCAGTTTCTAAAGGGCACCGGCAAGGCAGACCCGGGATGCGGCTCTCCTGAGTGGACCGTCTGTAGTTGTTTGGTGTCCCCAGGCTGGGAATGGGTGTAGGTAATTGCACTTTGGGGCACAGTGAGCACAGGCACGTTGCTGGATGTGGCCTGGGAGACAGAGAGGATGAGCTGACCTATTTCCAGGGGTGGGCTATGGCTGGATAGCACCTGCCAGGCCAGAGAAGCAATGGCAGGGCAAAGCCCTCCCTCAAGGGCTTAAGAACCTCCTGGTCTTCAAAACAAACCATAGGGCGTCCACGCTGAAATGCAAAGGAATCATCTTCTGCTTGCTTCCTACTCTTAAGCAGGATGGATGAAACAGCTGAGGCTCAGAGGATGGAGGGCAGGACCCCGGGGCCTCCCACCCAAGACATCCAGAGAGCTGCCCAGAGAGTAAGTGCCTGGGCATACTCATCTCACACTGCAGAACTCCCTGGGCTTTTTTTCTGCAGTTGACTCTCTTTTACCTGGTATGATGACACTGTCTTTAAAAACAGAATTTTAAGCAGACCTTTTTAAAGGTACAAAGGCCATTTGATGGTAGTGATTTTGGTTTTAAGAAAAAATGGTACAGGAGATAATCCCTGATGACAGAATGGACTGAAAGCAGGGCCAGGGGTTCAGTCCAGTTAAGGCGACAAATGGGCAGGGGTGTGGCTGGGAGCAGGGACACGGTGGTCCATGGCAGTCTGCTGCTCACTCCTGGCCCTCAGCCCAGAGACAGCCCATCTGCCTCTCTGCTCTGGGCAGTGACCCACAGAAGGTGCCAGGAGCAGGGGCCCCTGAGAACACCTTCAGCGTGTGCCCCAGCTGGGCAATACACGCCTACTCCCCTTCAGTGTGAAGTCAGCACAAACTTTAGAGGTCTGTCTGTAAAGGAATAGTTTTTAAGTATTCCGTTTTGTTCTGATGCCTCACTTCCTTTCATTTAGATCTCATGAACCCTTCTTCAGGACTGACAAAAAAAAAAAGAAACGTTTAGGGCAGCCCTATGACATGAAGACTTGTCATAAAACAGGCTCAAAACCACAGGAATTATGCTTGAACTGCCATTTACCATCCATTCATCCCCACAAAATGTTATGAAAAATGCCTCCGACCTGTTTGTTCTGCTTTACAAGTCCCTTTTATGGACACAGAGTGGAAGTCACATTTCTTAGCATACATAAGGCAAAAAGGGTTTCAGATCTATTACAATATGAAGGAGATAATCAGGGTCATGAAAGGAAGGTTTCTAAATGAGACGTTCTTTCAAATGTCAATCCCACGTGACACACGTATTACAAAATAAAGATTCTCTTTTTGTAAAGTGCTTTGCTTTGCTTAGTGAATCACCACCACGCACAGAGCACCACGGCCCGTCTGCTCGGGAACTGTCAGTGGCAGCCTCCCCGGACCCTGTTTAGTGGTGGAGAAGCCTCTCCCCAAGGCTGGTCCTTCCCAACAGTTCACCTAGCGCGCAGGAGGTGGGGACCTGACAACCAGAAGAGGCGTGGCAGGGCCCAGGCACCACCTGCTCCTGTTCTTCCCTCAGGTTTGGCATCTTGTTCTCTCATTCTGCTCAAGACTACGAGCCAGAACCCAGCCAGCACTCCATCATGGTGTCACAGGCTCGTCCACCCCACCTTCCCATAGACTCGCTGGCAGAAGCAGAACCCAGCCGGGCACAGCTGACGTGAGGGTTTTCCAGGAGTCACTAAGGAGGGTTTAGAAAAAAGAGAAGCCATTAAAAATAGTCACCTGCCCAGTCTATGCTATTAAAGGACATAAGAAAATGTATACAATTGGCAGTAAACAATCTCCTTCAGCTGTTCTCAGCTGTCCAGGAGAACTACAACCTCCGCGCCATCAGACGTGAATGACCTCTGCTCCAGTGTCTTCAGGTTCTGTGCAGCAAGAAGAGTTTGTATCGGAATGACAGACTCCACGTCCATCTTTATTTTCAAAGTTGGGCTCTGTTAGTGCAGATTTTTCAAAAATATTCCTTTTGCTTGTTTCTGGACAGTTTTGGACATAGATTACTCTGTTATAGGCCTTGAGTCTCCTCCATAACTGTACGTACACTTTGCATTGAACGTACATGAAAAGAAGTCCGCCAGTAAAGCCAATGGCCACAACCACCAACTTAGTCCAAAAGGGCCACTCTAGGATTCCTGGAAGGAAAAAAACCCAGTTAGCCTAACAGTAGACCTTATTTAAGATGTGAAACAAATGCAACGGTTTCTGAACCTGTCATAGCCGCAGAATCTTAACTCATCAAATCCAGTTTTGTTGGAGGAGGCATGAAGAGCTCATCCATGCCCTTTCATCCTGTGCTTCCAGGGGGCATTGGTGGAAATTTTCTCTCTCTCTGATTTGATCTCTCCTTACTGAGTTTTTTTCTTTTTTTAAAGATTTTTTTTTAATATGAACCATTTTTAAAGTCTTTTTACTGAATTTGTTACAATACTGTTTCTACTTTATGTTTTGCTTCCTGGCCGCAAGGCATGTGGGAATCGATCTTAGCACCCTGACCAGGGATCGAACCTGTGCCCCCCCGCATTGGTAGGCAAAGTCTTAACCACTGAATTGCCAGGGAAATCCCCTGACTGGGTTATACAAACTACCACCACAGCACAAGAAACATCCAAAAAGGATGTATGATGCATCATAACTGATATATCCCTCCAGAAGCCTAGACATTGGAGGTCGGACTTGAAAATCAACCTGGAGTAATTCCCCAATCCTAAGACCCACTGTGCCATTCAGGATACCCTGGCTGGGCACACCTTTCGTTCTGACCACGTACCTGTGGCCTGTCCCTGCCTGATCTCCTCGGCAGTGCGGTCGATGAGCACATACAAGGACCAGACCACACAGGTGATGGCGATGACATGGAAGGTCACAGAGCACATGATCTTCCTGCGCTCGCTGGATGTCATCTGCAGCTTCTCCCACTGGAAAGACAGCACACAGACGTGAGGCTCAGGCTCCCGGGCCTCAGGGGCTACAACGGGGCAAGAGCTTTGTTGATGGTAAGACCGGCTACCCTCCCCGCTCCCCTTTGCCCAAGCTAGATGAATTTCCCCAGACACTAAGTCGTTCCCTTTAAACCACATGGCTTCAACCAGGTACCAGGCACTGGTATTCTGTCGATAGCCAACTTTCTATGCAATGAAGAGAAGCCGGGATCGAGATGAGCTATGAATCACCACCAGTAATCCAATCCCCCTGGCTGCTTATTCCTGCAAGCAGGAATTCACTGGCTTGATAAAAAGACTTTATGGTTTTGGTCCAGATGAAAACAGCATGTTGGGCTAAGACCCAGGAGGCACGTTTTTGTTTCCCTGACTTGCTGACCGGCGTGAGTGAGGGGGAGAAGGGGGGCGGATGGCACCACAACACACTAGCAGATGGGTGGCACTATGGCGAGAAGGTGATGGCGGGGGGCGCTCACTCTGTGGTCCTCTGCTACTTTGGCAGCAACACCGTGAAATCGATGCTAAGAGCTCCTGGTACAAGCAGTCTGTCCCAGTCCCATCTCCTCTAGGAGCTCATTAATTTACTCCAAATAGCCAGATTTTCTTTTTCATTTACTGGTTTCCGAATCAGAAGAAAACACATAAAGGTAGAGAAAAAGAACAGGTGTGAACACTGTATATCCTCTGCCAGCCCTCGTCACAGCCTTTCCAGATGGTTCTATGTAGGATAAGCTGAAAGTAGAGCCTCGGGGACTACCTATATAGGTCACAGAGCCATAAGACTGGCTTGAGGGATCAGTATAGAGTAAGGTACATGATAGATGATAAGGCTTTTATGGGGAAAAGCATTTTTTTTTTTAAGTAGCTTGGGCCTGCCTTCTCTAACATCTAGATTGCTCTCTGCTATGGTGTGATACAGTATCATCACCTGGTTTCCCTCCTAAAACCCTCCCGAGTTTCTAAAATATATTCAGTTTCAGCCTTTCATCCTCCTTTGAAATGCTCACCTACCTTTAGGTGGATGCTTTCCTCTGGAGACAGTGTGACTTCTCTAGACTCCTTTCACTTTCCCTCTAAATCCTAGTGATCTTTCAAGAACTGCTTCAACACCAAACATTCTATGATGCTACCCCACTCTGCTTCCCCAGAACTCCAATCCACAATGAACACTTCCTTCCTTGAATATCTGATAGGTGCTTTCCCCATGGAAGTTAGAGTTTTACTGGCACATCAAGTGCTATTACTTGATTATGTGATTCTCCCTGCAATTAGCATACTAAAGTTCTGAGATAAGAACAAGTCTTTTATCTTCCAAACAAAATCTCTCCATATGCTGGGCACAAAGACACATAAAACAGCCAGTGTTTACACAGGAGGGGAGTGCCGGATGAGGCTCCTCTCAGAAAAAGTAAGGATATGAGACCTGACGAGAGTTGGGTTTCATGTAATGCCTGTGGTTCCTTTCTTCTCCCATCCGCCCCCACCTCCTATCTAGCAAATATTTGTCACAAGTGTATAAAAATGAATTTACTACTTTAGGCTGTGCTTCATGCAGGGGAGGCACTAATCTCCACAATGTGGTCCTAATTAGAGGCAGGGCCTGAACAGTTAATACATATAAAGTCTAATGCTGACTAAGACATCACAAAACGGTGTGTGGTCGAGGGCCAAATGACTGATACAGACAAGCAAGCAGTCTTAGTTTCAAGGAAGAAGAAAACATGATGACTGAACGGTCAGAAAGAGCCTGTTCCTGAGAGGAGGGACTTGGAAATCAGTACCAGTAACATGAATGTACACACTGGCCTCCACTTCCAAAAGAAGTGAACACAAGTCAACTGTGGCCCACCCAATCCCAAGTGCTGACTCTTCAGGAGCTCATCTCTGCGAGACTGAATCACTTCCAAGGGTGGCCCTGCACGTACTTTCCTCAGCGGCTTCAGCTTGGTCTCCATGATGAACTCGTACTTGCACAGCTCACAGCAGCGTGTGTCGGAGCTCTTGATCCACTGCTGCAGGCAGGTCTGGTGCACGAAGTGGAGGCTCCCTGTGCAGTGGCAGGGTGTGATCAGAGGGCTCTCGTCATCCCCTTCACAGTGACAGATCCTGCAGTGGAAGCAAAGTCGGTCCTTACGAGGAGGGCCACACGACAGGGAAGACGACACTTCAGTGGAAGGTCAGTCCACCCAAGGAAAATGTTCAGAAACAAACATCACAAAATGACTATAAGCACGAAAACATACAAACACAAAAGAAAAACAGCTACTACAAACTAAAACTTTCTAGCTTACCGCACCAACACGGAAACTCTGGATGGCATTTGGCATCAGAGAGGAAAAAATGATATAAGAAATGACAAAGCAGTCTTTTCGGGTGAGACTTAAGAACTTCACTAAAAGGTGATTTTAAGGCAACATGGAAGCGTCTTCCAGAACTTATGACGTTAAAATAATCAGGTAAAAGTCCTGTGTAAAACAAAACCAGCACTCTACCTTTCAAAAACACCAGGAACTTGAAAGGATGATGAACACTGCCTGTTCTATGATCACTGGCCTCACCTTCACAGACCACACTACATATTCCCGTCCTCTATCAGCAAGTAAACAGAGAGAGCACAGAGCTTCTCCTGGACCTGAAAAACCATTATAGGATACTGCCATTTCATTTCTTTTTCAGGACCACTCAGCAATGAGTGAGAAATTTAAATTGTTATTTCTAAGGGTGCATGCAACAGATGTAGGCACTAACCTCAAGAAACTTTACAGACTTTTGAGAAACAGAAGGGCCTTTTCCAGCGGCTAGAGAGCAGGTAGGGATACCCAGCCTAAAAGGAGCTGGGCTCTGGCCCAGGCCAGCTCTCAGCTGTTTGTCTGAGAGGGGGGCATCTGATGATAATAGCTGATCCTGAGAAGGGGATGCTGTGGAAAGGTTAGAATGGGGAAGAAGGCTACGAGTGGCGACAAAGGGGAATTCTGAAAGTTTCTGGATGCCTGACAAGGATGCTACACCTGGGAAGACAAAGTTGGGAAGTGGGTGAGGACCTGGGCCGAGGTGGCTGCATCCAAGAGAAGGAAGGAAGCAGCTGCTGGAGAATAGCCCTTCCCCCGCACACAGTGTTGCAGGTAGAGCAAGGGGTCAAAACGAGGCCCAGAGGAGAGGCCAACACCTAACATCTAGACCATCAAGCTGGAAGACTGGAGATACTATTCCTTCTTCCACTTCCTTCATGCAAAGGCTACTTATTTTTGGTTGAGAAGAGTCAGCTTGGTCTTTAATATGTGAGGCTTCTTCATCTTTTACCATCTATGAGGCTATCTTGGGGACCCATGTCATAGAAATTGGATTTTCAAATGATATCAATATTCTTCTGGAGAAAAACTACTAATCTGTAATTGTGTACAACTCCCTATACATTTTCGGTAAACTTCACATATTAAAGCAAGATGAGGCCGTGGAGCTATGGGGAGCAGAGGTGGCCAGGATGGTGGTTCTCAGCAAACCAACCTGCAGGCATCCCCTGATGTGGACACAGGAGAGATGCGGGGGCCTTTTTCAGAGGTAGGGGAAGGACAATCCAGGTCACTGTCCTTCTCTGCGGAGCAGAGGGGCGCCCGCAGCACCCTGCTCTTCAGTTTTCCAGATGTGCTGTCCTCAAAGACGTCATCGTCCCCCATCTCATCGGAGTAGAAGCCGGCGCTCCCGGCCAGCCTGCTGGAGGACTTGGCAGGCTGGGGGCTGGTGGCATGGCTCTCCAGCTCATGGAAACGGTGCAGGCTGCTGGTGCTCGAGCCGTGCGAGAGTGAGAGCAGGTACCGCAGCAGCCTCCGGCTTCGGGACAGGGCCTCGCCATCTGCCTTCTCGTCCAGAAGCAGGACATGCATGCCCCCCTTGCTGGCTCCTGCCTCTGAGGCTGCTGAACGATTGGCAGAAAGGGATGAAACACAAGAATGTTTGGAACTGCCCAGGGCTTTGAAATTCAGTATTCTTCTTTCTCTCTGGTGGAACCTGTTGGTTCTGAGACATGGGTCCTGAGGGAGTACCAATTTCCCTTCAGAGCAGGTTCTCTCCACGTAGTAAAAACTTTCCAAGGCATCCCGGGCGTTCTCGCCCACATCGTTTAGGGATTTTGAGAACTTTAGCGTTCTTCTGGCTTTGGTATTCTTAGCAGGCTTCAAGGCCTGGACCCATTCTGAACCACAGGAATTTCTCTTTGACGCCTGCGCTGTGTCTTGACAGACAACTGTCACAGTGAGCCCTTGGGTCAGAGAACTCTGGCAGGGAGGAGCTTTCAAGACAACAGCAGATGGCACGGGACTGTGGTGACAACACTCAGAAAACACTGCACTGGAACTGCATGCAGAGAACAGTGGAATAAAAGCACAGAAAGTAAAAACAATATTAAAAGAGAATAGACATCAAAGTGAAGAAATGAGACTGGCATAATAACCTGGTGAGCACACAGCACATCAAACCAGGCTGGCTGTTTACAGCAGAGGCATACAGAGAATCAAGAATCTGCAGACATTAACGTGAATTCCCAGGATGCACACGAGCCATGATAGTGTACAGCGTGTTACCTGCAGATGTCCTGATTGGAGGGCGTGACAGAAGTGCGAGCAAAGGCGGACACTGGAGCCGATGCCACCGAGGAGCCCCCAGCCTGCAACACATACCTCTGGTCAGTTTTTAGGAAGAGCCAGGGGACCACCAACACCATCTCCTGAATGGCACTGGGTCTGCTGCTGCCCACTGCTCAGTGAATAGCACTCGTGTTAGGTCCCTATGAGCCAAGGCAAGAACAGACCAAGCAGCATTCTTCTTTTCTCAGATGAAAGTAAAACTGTAGTCAAGAATATTTGAGACCGTGGAGCAGCGGCATCCACCTTGTAGGGGTTCAAAGGTCATTCATCTTCTAAGCACCTAAGCTTAATAAATTAGTTCATACATAACCCAAGAAACCGAGCACCACAGGTACATGCAAACACAAAGGGAACGTGAGGCGCCTTCCCTGCCGGCCTTACTTCCCCAGCCAGCACACTCCAACCCTGTATCTGGGGTCATCCTTGTGGAGGCTGGCAGGACACAAGAAGAGTCCCTCCTCCCTCACCACTTGGCAGTGGGTCCACGAACCCTCAAGCCCCTGCCAGTGCTCCTTACACAGAGGGGAGACTCCCTGAACATGCCAAGCTTAGAGAAAAGATCTGGGAGGGGGAGGAAATATCATGGTGGAAAGAGAAGCAGAGGAGAAGAAATAGGAACAGGGAGTACAGCTGAGCTGAGGCGGCACGACTGCTGTTTAGGGCATGCCCCAGCCTCCACTCCAGCCTCCGCGGGGCGCTGGCGAGGCCTCATCACGACTGACTCTTGCACCTCCTCAGCCCTCACAGCAGCAGGTGTGCTCTTCCCTCCTTAGGACAGTTATTCTGAGGGAGCATCTGCTCCGTGCAACCTCGGGGGCCACGTGGAGACAGTACTGAGTCTGTTATCAAGGGCAAGCCAACATCTCCTCCCCACCCTCCCCAGGCCCACTCAAACGGCCCTCAGCCCTGTCCCTTGATTCCAGAAAGCCCCACTCTGGCCACCGTTCCCTGGCTGAGGCCAAGCCTCCACTCTTGCGAAGTGTCACCCCCGGGGCATACTCTCATCCTAGCACTGAAGCTAAGGAACCCCTGACTTGCATCACCAACTTCCCTCTCCAGCAAATGCATCAGCTTGGACAGAACCAGAGAGAACCAGCATTCTGCCTGAGGTGTTCATTGGACAGTGACTCCTCAGGGAGTTCCTCAACACGGAGATGAAACATCATCGTAAACCCAAGTCAACCTAACAAAACTTGATCCATGAAGGTATACGTTATCATGCCATGTGCATATGCTAAAATTATGTAGCATTACTCAACAAGCACATCTTCTGAGTCACCAAAGAATCCACATTTATTTTCTAAAAGCATTTCTGGTCAAAGTTCTTAAGAATCTAAAGAGTTATTTGGAGCCAGAAAAATGACATTCCCCAAATAACCTTGCACTACTTGGTTATGACTCTTTCTAAAACAAAAGGTGGGGGGTCAACACTTTGCTGCTACATTCCCATTGCATGAGCTACCCACTCCCCACACCCCACTTTCTTCTGTGCCCTCCTCCCAGACAGCTGTCACAGCTTCCTCTATTCTCCCAAAACGGGAACAGGGAGCCTTTACTGTTATATCACAGGGAGGCGGGCTAAGGAGAGCCACACTAATGTCCCTAGCTCCTACAATCGGCCTGGTCTGTAATATTCAGTCCCAACCCTACTCTGAGATGGACAGCCTCCTTGAACTTCTCGCTCCCTTCTTTAACCTGTGAGGGTGACCAGTTTTGTTCAGTATCTGTAGGCGGGGCCAAAAGCCAGTCATGGTGTAGAGAATGAGCCTCCCCAAGCAGACCTGGGAGGCAGGGAGGACAAGAAAGTAGGTTCGCATCCTTGTGCCCTCACACACCTTCCTCGAGGTTGCTGGGTCAAGCTGAGTTGCTCAGACTGAGGCAGAGAAGGAAGCGCCCTCCCCACGTGCGGAATGGCCAAGTGCATGCTCATCCAGACACAAGGCAACATCCTGTTATCTCCTTCCCTGTTACCTTCTGAGGACAGGAGCCTCATGAAACACACATACTGTCTATATTCTGAAGAGAAGGCAAACCCTGTGAAAGGAGCGTGGGGTCTCATCTGCAGAATGAGATGCTCCCAGGGTCAGTGTCCTTGAGAAGAGGCAGGAGTCAGATGGGAAGCTGAAATCAAGACAAAATCTTCTCTTACTCCTGTTCTGAACCTCAAGTAATTCACATGAAAAAGGTACATTCAGGGTAACAATTCGCATTATCCCAGGCCCTGAAGGGGGCACGGCTTAGGAGGGAAGAGCCTCAGAGTGAAACAAACACCTGCACTGAGGAGACAGCCTGACTAGCCACACACTCGACATCTGTCATCCTCTCCCTGTGAGTCTCCTGTCTCAGGTGTGCCAAGGGGACTCCCACATAGTCGTGTGTGCACCTACAGCTGCCCTGAGACCTGGCTCGATTTGTTTAGCAACAGGAACAGCTCCGGCCGCCTCTATCTGTGCTCCTACCCTCACTTCATCCTCTCCGATCCCACAAAGGACATCACGAGACATTCTCAGCAGGTAACATCCAAGCCTCAACAAGCCTCCCAATAGCAGAGGTAAACTCTCCCTTATGTTCTCCAAGTTATGGGAAAACTGTTGATTTACATACATACAAACCAACAAATGCCTATCCTTCTCAAGAGCAAGAAAATGAGCAAGATTCAAGGGGCCATCACAGCCCCTGGAGAGGGTCCTTCCACTCCCAGCTAGAGAAGAGCACGTGGTGAAGGTCAGGACCAGTCCTCGTGCAGAATGATCCCCGAGCACAGCAACAGCATCTTTCAAGAGCTCAACTTGCTGCTGGTATCAGGCTGAGTAAAATCTATCAACCTACCCACAAGGATTTAATGGAGACAATGAAATGAGGAAGACAGCTTCAAACACAGTTCCAGGATCCAACCAGGGGGGTCCAGGTAAGTCAAGAGGCTGCAGTCCTCTCTCAGAGGCTCAGCCAATAGCTCCCTAGCTCCTCTTGACAGCAACAGTGAGTGAGGTGATGTGCGGGAGGTTGAGGGGCAGTGCTGGCTTAAGGGAGAAGGAGACTCTGTGCCCCACACAACACAGGGGAACACCCTCTCCCCTCCGGGGGAGGATCAGGCCACCCACAACTCTGCAGTTACTGACAAAAGGTGTGAATGTTCATAATGAGAAAATTCAAATGTGTTGAGAAAACTGAAGCCCTCTGTTTCTGAAGTTCTTTGTTGGTTCTCAAACAAGAGACATTCCAATCATGAAAAAGAATGTAAAGCAATCTCACTGCAAAAAAATTTTTGTAAAAATCCCCTTTTTTTAAGATGTTGAAAGCAATTATGCCCAAACAAAGCTCTGGATTCTGTCTAGGCCTAAATCCTGGTTGCTCTTATTTCTTAGGAATGACAAGTTTGTTTTGCTGTCCTCAAGTCACTTAATAGTGGCTTAGTTCTATCAACTCACTGTTCTAAATGATTTTCTCAAGCCTGCCAAACACTTATAGTGAACAGGAAACTTTTCACATATCCCTGGTAGAAGCTGGCATGCCCCCCTACCTCTGTTTCCCTTTAAGAGAACAAACCACCACTGGGAGGCCTGTCATAACAGACTCACCAGGCAGTGTTCTCAGTCCCTGGAAGGAACTTAGCAATCTGATGCTGAGAGGACTTCCTCCCTGCAGGACACCAGCTGTACCTTCCCTCACCCTAATCTTCCCCACCTGCTTTCTGCTTCACTTCCTTCCCTTGCTCCTTTTACTACATTACTTTCCAACCTCCCTCTCGGCCACTTCCTCCTTCTTCTCTATTGCAAAACTCCACTGGGCCCTTTTTCACTTACTGACAAAGCTATTTTTAATAAATTTTCTGCTCTACTAAAAGTGAATCTGTCCACCTGATTTTCATCAACAGGTGTAGGTCCACAGGAAATGGTGTGGTTGGACCTGCCTGCTTTTTAAGCCGGGAGGAACTTGAGGAAGGGCTAGAGAAGGAGGGCAAGATACAGAGGGCTCGTGTTTACAATGGATCTCAAATTATAGCATATCAAGCAATGACTTAATCAAAAAAATGGGAAAGGAAATACAGACGTCTCTTACAACCTAAGAAGATGCTTAGCCTTTCTCACAACGAGAAATACAAATTAAAGCTCAAATGAGAAATGCCTTCATCATTAACAAGAGTTTTTAAAACATCAATACCCACGTTGGCAAAAGTATGAGGTAACAATCACTCTCACACATTGCTGGTGTGAAAGCAACCTGGTAAACCTCCCACCTAAGATGGCAATCTCGCTCAGAATTACAAATGCATGTGTACTTTGTCCCAGCAACTCTTAAGAATGCATGAAAAGGTTTGTACAAAACTGTCTGGGAGCAAAGGGCTGGCATAAGCTCACTGTCTGTGGGCTGGGACACGAATGTCAACACTAGTATAGCAAGTCATTGCACTACTGTATTTCTACCAGAAAAACAAAACCCCAAAACATCGAAACGAATGTCGTAAAAGCCATGTATGTTTCCTCGCTTAGAAGAATAGGGCTAATTTAAGAAAGCACGTTACATTGCCAGCACAGAGACTTCGGAAGTGAAGAGCTCTGACAGCTACCAAGGGAGAGGTTTTTCCTCTACAAAGATGGCAATTGCCACCTGTGTCAGATTGCTATTACCCTGTTAACAAATCACCACAAACGCAGTGGCTCAAACCACAAACATAGCATCTGACCCGCAGCACAACGGGACCCTCTGCTCAGGGCCTCCCTTCTTTGCGGAGGCTCTGGGGAAGAACGCACTCCCACGTTCATTCAGGCTGCTGGCAGAAGGCAGTTCCCAGCAGCTTTAGGACTGAGGACCCATTTACTTCCTGGCTGTCAGCCAAGGGCTGCCTGCATTCCCCATCCATCCTTCCCCATCTTCAAGCCCACTCTTGCTTCCAGTCTCTGCCCCCAGGCAGGGAAAGCTCTCTGCCTATAAGAGCTCACATGATTCCTTTTGTACAATGATCTTGTCAGCAATAACTCTCAACACAGTGACAAGCTTCGGGCATCAGGGTGGGACATCTTGGGGGGGGGGCACTTTAGAAATTCTGCTTACCAGACCACCTTATCTTTACCTCTGCTCAGGAAGTTACTAAATGCTTCTGCCCTCCTGCCCTCAAAGCAGGAGATAGAGATTGGGTCCTTACTGCCATTCAGCAGGTCTGACTTCAAATAATAAAACCAAATAAAGTCTCACTTGGTGTTTAGACACTGCAATGTACAAACTGAGATAGCATTTCAGCAAACTTTCTGCTTAGCATAGAAGTTTCTCTGTGAAAAGAAATGCTTCATTCTGAGAGATTCTTGATTTCTAAAAATGAACACCCAGTTGTATTCAACTTCCAAAATGATCTACAATTAAAGGAGGAGAGGACAGTTCTATGGCTGCTCTGATAAATACATACTGACTCCTGATGAAGGGCTGTGCCAAGAATGAGCTTTCTCAACAGCAATTAATTAAAACTGACCATTAAAAAAAGTCAATATAGAATATGTACAATATAGAATTCATGGAGGAGAGTGTACTGAATTCTAAAATGATTTCCATTATAAATGACTCTCAGTATTGTCTAGTGAGTAACACAAACACTCAATTCTTTTCTTTGGTGGCCTTTTAGAGAGGGTTGGAATTACGTGAATAACAATATATCCCCAGCATAATGAGGGACCTATGTCACAGCACTGCTAGAGGGAAAGCAACCACTGAAGGAGCTCTATCATGGCCCATCTCACAAAGCAGATCTTTAAGCTACTGTTGGGAATCTTGCAAATATAACTTCTTTTCAATAAATTACATTGAAGGCAATAGTTTCTGAGCAAAGATGGGTTCACATTTCCAGAAGCTCTAATTGTAACCATACTAAGACCACAAAGTCACCAAAGATCAAATTGCCAACATTCGTTGGATCATAGAAAAAGCAAGAGAGTTCCAGAAAAACATCTCTTTCTGCTTTATTGACTATGCCAAAGCCTTTGAGTGTGTGGATCACCACAAACTGGAAAATTCTTAAAGAGATGGGAATACCAGACCACCTGACCTGCCTCCTGAGAAATCTGTATACAGATCAAGAAGCAACAGTTGGAACTGGTCAAGGAACAAGAGACTGGTTCCAAATCGGGAAAAGAGTACATCAAGGCTGTATATTGTCACCCTGCTTATTTAATTTATATGCAGAGAACATCATGAGAAACGCTGGGCTGGAGGAAGCACAAGCTGGAATCAAGATTGCTGGGAGAAATATCAATAACCTCAGATATGCAGATGACATCACCTTTATGGCAGAAAGCGAAGAAGAACTAAAGAGCCTCTTGATGAAAGTGAAAGAGGAGAGTGAAAATGTTGGCTTAAAACTCAACACTCAGAAAACTAAGATCAGGGCATCAGATTCTATCACTTCACGGCAAATAGATGGGGAAACAATGGAAACAGTGACAGACTATTTTTGGGGGCTCCAAAATCACTGAAGATGGTGACTGAAGCCATGAAATTAAAAGCGATGGTTCCTTGGAAGAAAAGCTATGACCAACCTAGACAACATGTTTAAAAGCAGAGACATTATTTTCCCAACAAAGATCCATCTAGTCAGACGTGATCGGGCGCGTTCAGGGTGGTATGGCCGTAGACAGATCCATCTAGTCAAAGCTATGGTTTTTCCAGGAGTCATGTATGGATATGAGAGTTGGACTATAAAGAAAATTGAACACGAAAGAATTGATGCTCTTGAACTCCAGTGCTGAAGAAGACTCTTGAGAGTACCGTGGACAGCAAGGAGATCCAATCAGTCCATCCTAAAGGAAATCAGTCCTGAATATTCATTGGAAGGACTGATGCTGAAGCTGAAACTCCAATACTTTGGCCACCTGATGCAAAGAACTGACTCATTTGAAAAGGCCCTGATAGACATAAAGATTAAATGTGGGAGGAGAAGTGGACGACAGAGGATGAGATGGTTGGACGGCATCACCGACGCAAAGGCCATGAGTTTGAGTGGACTCCAGGAGTTGGTGATGGACAGGAAGTCTGGTGTGCTGTAGTCCACAGTTAGAGTCGGACATGATGGAGCGACTGAACTGAACTGAACTGAAATCACCAGAAATACCACAGTAGAAGGGCTGGGTTTCTGAGTCATTTACTACTCAAAGGGACCGTTTACTACTATAGACTTCCTTTAAATATTTAACTTTTCAAATATAACTGAAATACATTTTTATTTCCAATAATTCTTGGAGAAAATTCTGAGGTGGAAGCAAACGCAGTGGCTTTTGACTCCAAAGTCCTCTGTCTGTGTGTGTTCTGGGGCCACCCAGCTAAGCACATCACCTCCCAAGAGCACACCATTTGGCACAGGAATTTAATCATTTAAAAATCAGGTCAATAATCCATATGGCTGCTATCAGGAGGTTATAAAATCAGAGATGCAGAAATGTGACACACCATTCTCGGAAAGCCTCCAATGAGAAGGCTTCCACCTATACTACTAACCGCTGCTTGCTAGTCTGCAGAGTGAACTTGCAGGTGTTTCTGTGATGAAATGCCCCCATCCCAACAGGCTACCACTGTCCACTCAGGATGAAAAGAGTTTCTGTTCAGGCTACTCACCAGGCAGATAAACCTTTGCCCTGGGAAATGCAACTGAGAGGAACTCGGGAGACAAGAAGGTGAACTCAAACTTAGTGTTAAGGCTCTTCCTCTAAAGCCAACATGTTAGGTAACAAATGAAATCAGTAATCTCTTTAAGCACATGCCCTCCCCTACCCAAAATCTAAAAGAATATTCAGAGACCTGCCTGAAACCCCACTGCTGCCTTAACATCCCAGCGCCACCTCCCTCTCTGCTCTGCAACCCCACCTGCACTGGCCACCTCTAGCATTTCACCCCCTCCTTCCTCCTCCTGGGGTGCTCTCACACCCTACCAGCACAACTGGCCCTTCCTCAGGTTTCTCCTCAAAAGAGGCTTTTCACCCCTAGTATTTACTATCTATGTACTCTGTTCACTTCTTTCTTGGCACTGTCAAGGTTTATAAAAAGATATTACTAGAAAAATACGTTCACTCCGAAGTTGCTGCTATTTAGTCGTGCATGGTGCCTTGCACACAGTGTTCGATGAACGCTTGCTGAATAAATAAAACAAGGACATTCTGGAGCAACTGCATCTCTATCAGTACGTCTAAAACAGAGGTTCTCATACTAGTTGGTCTCAGGGTCACTTAACACACTAAAAGAAAAAAAAAAAGAAAACCAAATGAGGGCCCCAAAGAGCGTGTGTTTATGTAGGTTACATCAACCAAAGATTAGAAGTTTTTAAAACACAAGACTACCAGCATACATTCTGTTAGTGACAGAGAAGATACCATCGTGCATGCCACTCAGACTCTGGAAACTCCACTGTACACCTGTGAGACAATGAGAGTCACACAAGCAAGTCATGTCTTCGTATTATTATGAAACCAGTTTTAGCCTGGTCCCCTGCTCTGCCAGGGGGTCCAGAACCAAACTGAAAACTGCTTGTCTAAAGCTATAGCCAAAAACTCAACTGTAACAAATCAGGAGGAACAAAAGGAAAATAGAGTCAGTCAATTTGTGCAAAAGGAGAGCCAAATAGCAAGACACTGACCATGGAGCTTCACCAGGACCCAAAGCGAAGCTACGTGGTATTCCCGATCCCCGTGAAGCAGGCCGTCATCACTTGATGCCATTAACCCTGCCAATTCATTCTCCTTGTTTCTGCTGAATGAAATAAGTGCACTGTCTTTGAGACAGCTGCTTTCTTCAGTATAAACTGAGAAAGGCACACCTGCCTTATACTTAACCTATAGGTGTGAGTAAACTGTCTATCACTGGTTAACTCTATATTCAGAAACAGAGAAAAGGAGAACTTGGTCGTGAGAATCAAATCAAGGTGTGTGGCCAGCGAGTCACTACCCTAAGGCTGTGTTTACATCTGACATGTGACATTCTGCTACTCCTCATTCCTATCTAATGGCAACATTAACAGGAAAATATTCAAGAGCTCTAGGCGAGTCAATGCTCAAATTCACTGAGATCTGCTTGACAAACAACAGAACAGCTATAATTTTAAGTGTTCATTAAATATGTCCAATCTGACTTCTCCCTAGGAATATGTGATTAACCAGAGGCAGGCACATGATTCTTGAGATACCTGAATAAAATTAGGCACAGCTCTAAAATACTCTGCTTGGTACCAGCGCTCGGAAACTGCTGGAGCTGAATCAGCTCACCTGGCTGCAGGGAGGAGGAGGCACACATCCTCCAGGCTTCATGAGCAGTGCCCAGCTTGCCACTGCCATCTCCCTGTGGGAAGCACTGCTAGTCATGAACTTGTTCAAGAAACTGTGTCACCTGGACCAAATCCAGTTCCCAGAGTTGAATGAGAATGCTTCCCTCAGGGTAAACTAATGCTGTGTCTGGGTGCTGCACTTTCCAGCATATAAGTCTCCGGGAGAGGTGTCAGCAGAGGAAGCCCCCACAGTGAACCTGGCCTAAGCCGATTTCTTGTATCTTTTTTTTTTTTTTTTTTTTTATTTTTTTTTCCCTAACTTTTCATGATATCCCCATGCGTTTATATATGCTTTCCGTAGAAGGCTGC
>ML662447.1:8136524-8297086 GCA_007570785.1 Antilocapra americana | reverse complement strand
TTTTTTTTATTATTGTTTTTGCCATACATTGTCATGATATCACCATGCGTTTATATATGCTTCCCCTCCGGGTCCCCCCTCCCTCCTCCCTCCCCCCCGGGAAATCTTGCTGCACCAGTCCCGAGCATCAATCCTGGGCTGGCTATTGATTAGACACAGGACAATTAACATGCTTCAATGCCCTTCTCCCATCTCATCCCACCCTTACCCTCATCCACAAAGTCCACAAGTCTATTCTATACATCTGCGTTCCTTTTGTTGTCTCCCATGTTGGGTTCTCATTACTGTCTTTCTAAATTCCATATATATGTGTTAATATACTGTATTGTTGTTTTTGCTTCTGGCTTACTTCACTCTGGATAATGGGCTCCAGTTTCGTCCATCTGAATAGAATTGCTTCAAATGAATTTTTTTTTAATGCTGAGTAATATTCCATTGTGTATATGTACCACAGCTTTCTGATCCATTCGTCAGTTGATGGGCATCTAGGTTGCTTCCATGTCCTGGCTATTGTAAACAATGCAGCGATGAACATTGGGGTGCACGTGGCTCTTTCAATTCTGGTTTCCTCGGTGTATATGCCCAGCAGTGGGATTGCCGGGTCATATGGCAGGTCTATTTGCAGCTTTTTAAGGAACCTCCACACTGTTTTCCATAGTGGCTGTACTAGTTTGCATTCCCACCAACAGTGTAAGAGCGTTCCCTTTTCTCCACATCCTCTCCAGCATTTATTGCTTGTAGACTTTTGGATGGCAGCCATTCTGACTGGTGTAAAGTGGTACCTCATTGTAGTTTTGATTTGCATTTCTCTGATAATGAGTGATGTTGAGCATCTTTTCATGTGTTTGTTAGCCATTTTTATATCTTCCTTGGAGAAATGTCTGTTAAGTTCTTTGGCCCACTTTTTAATTGGGTTGTTTATTTTTCTAGAATGGAGCTGCAGGAGTTGTTTGTAAATTTTTGAGATTAATTGTTTGTCTGTTGCTTCATTGGCTATTATTTTCTCCCATTCTGAAGGCTGTCTTTTCACTTTGCTTATAGTTTCCTTTGTTGTGCAAAAGCATTTAATTTTAATTAGGTCCCATTTGTTTATTCGTGTTTTTATTTCCAATATTCTGGGAGGTGGGTCATGGAGTATCCCGCTTTGGATTATAGCAGAGAGTGTTTTGCCTATGTTATCCTCTAGGAGTTTTATAGTTTCTGGTCTTATGCTTAGATCTTTGATCCATTTTGAGTTTATCTTTGTGTATGGTGTTAGAAAGTGATCTAGCTGACTTTAGGCTATACTACAAATCCACAGTCATTAAGACAGTATGGTACTGGCACAAAGACAGAAACATAGATCAATGGAACAGAATAGAAAGCCCAGAGATAAATCCACGCATCTATGGACACCTTATCTTTGACAAAGGAGGCAAGAATATACAATGGAGAAAAGACAACCTCTTTAACAAGTGGTGCTGGGAAAACTGGACAGCCACTTGTAAAAGAATGAAACTAGATCACTTTCTAACACCATACACAAAGATTTCTTGTATCTTAAAAAATTTCATCTGGACCCAGTGAATTCAAGCCTCCTCAGGGAATCCCAATCTTATTCTAAAGGATTTTAGTTTGAAGTACAGTGGTCCTCAGGGCTTCCCTGGCAGCTCAGTGGTAAAGAATCTGCCTGCCCCTGCAGGAGACGCAGGTTCAATCCCTGAGTCTGGAAGATCCCATGGAGAAGGAAATGGCAACCCACTCCAGTAGTTTTGGCTGGGAAATCCCATGTACAGAGGAGTCTGGTGGGCTACAGTTCATGGGGTCACAAAGAGTCAGACACGACTTAGTGATTAAGCAACAACATGGTAAGTTGCTTCAGTTCCTGTCTGAACTCTGCCAGGCTCCTCTGTCCATGGGATTCTCCAAGCAAGAATACTGGAGTGGGTTGCCATGCCCTCCTCCAGGGGATCTTCCTGACCCAGGGATTGAACCCACTTCTCTTATGTCTCCTGCACTGACAGGCAGGTTCTTTACTACTAGCACCACTTTGGAAGCCTTAAACAACAGTGGTCCTCACTGGAACAGCCCCAACCAACACAGCCCCAGGGTTTACAGGTACCTGCAATTGGATGGCCACGATAGCCATCACTCCTATTGGCTAAGGCTGCAAATACCTTCCTTTTATCTCTACCTAAAGCACTGGATTTCCCAAGGAGGTGACAAACCAGTTTTCTACTACAGTTTAACCCCATCCTGGCCAGCTCCTTTCAACCCTTTACGTCCTGCTGTAAGATCCCCTCTTTAGCCAGACCTTCCCTGAGCAGCCAACTCTGGTGCCTCATAATTTTGGACCTAAGCCCCTTTTCTTTCCCATTCATGATTCTGCCTATAGGTATTTTATGGACATCTGCTTATTCCTCTCTCCTCTATTTAGTTCAGCATTCAAAGCATAATGTCTGGCACAGAGTTATGTGTGTACAAAATTTGAACTCATGTAATACTCCTACACATCGCACTGGGCCTCCTTGTACACCTTACAGTTGAGGGTACTTTATGCCAGGTGATGAAACAGCTTGTAGGTGAGGGGCAATGATGGTATAATACCCCTGGACAGGGAGTCAGGTCACCTCACCCTTAAATGGCAGGCCTTCCAGGAGCAACCTCTGTGACCACCAGAGTCCACCCAAAGGCCATGTCAGTACCTGGGTGCATTCCCCCACCAGCTCGTGCTCCAAGTAACACCAGTCAGTCACAGGCTGTCCATCACTCCGACAGCAGAGACCCACCTCACTCCTTCCCTTCTCTCCAATACAAAGGTTCCCAAATCCCACTGTCTGTCAGAGCTCTAGTTCACAGAGGGCAGAAACAGCACCAGCGGTGGTTGACAGAATAAGAGTTTAGGTGACATAACGAAGAACATTTTGTAAGCTTTTTAACAGGAGTGTAATGCAGACTGCACGTGACTGACTGACACGAGCACAGACCAGCCTGAAACCCAGGTAGAGGCAGAGTTGGCAGGAAAAGTCTCTTGACAAAGACAAAATCTCAGGTAGCATAACCTATCCATAGACTGACCTTCCTTTGTATTTTCTAGCTCAAGAGTAGGAAGCGTCTGCTTAAGTATGTCTGCTACACTGAAGACAAGAATTTTACATGTCTTGGCTTAAAAGTAGCCTCAAATAATAGGCTTCTTTTAGAAATAGAACAAGAAAAAACTGCATCCTCATAAACAAGTTTCACAGCAATCCTGCCCTCTGTTCTTCAGCCCCATTTAACTTGTTCATCCTTAACATACCTAAGGAGGCTTTTGCAACAAAATTTCGTGCTAATGTAATCACTGGTAAGTTAGTTGTGTGAGCAAACAAGACTCCCCACTCCTGAAGTTTTCTTTTGATCCCAGTGAAGTGTGCAGGAATTCCTGCTGTGGAAATGCAAGAAGCCCAAATCTCCTTTCTGCTCTATGGAAGAAAGCTTTGGGCTTTCACAGTTCTCCACTAACTTTGAAGTAACACTATAACTAAAAAACAAAGTGAAAGTAGTTCAGTGGTGTCCAACTCTTTGCAACCCCATAGACTATACAGTCCACGGAATTCTCCAGGCCGGTATTCTGGAATGGGTAGCCTTTCCCTTCTCCAGGGCATCTTCCCAACCCAGGAATCAAACCCAGGTCTCCCACATTGCAGGCGGATTCTTTACCATCTGAGCCACAAGGGAAGCCCAAGAATACTGGCGTGGGTAGCCTATCCCTTTTTCAGCGGACCTTCTAGACCCAGGAATCGAACCAGGGTCTCCTGCATTGCAGGCGGATTCTTTACCAACTGAGCTATCAGGGAAGCCACACCTCAATTAAAATATATGTTATTGTTAAAAAATGCTAACCATCACCTGAGCTTTCAGCAAGTCGCAGTAGTAACATCAAAGATCACCAATCACAGATCACATAACAAATACAATAATAATAATGAAAAAGCTTGAAATATTTAGAGAATTACCAAAATGTGACAGAGAGAAGTGAGCAAATGCTGTTGGAAAAATGGTGCTGACTGACTGCCTCAAAGCAAGGTTGCCACAAACCTTCAATTTATAAAAAATGCAACACTTGAAAAGTGTAATAAAGTGAAATGCAATAAAACACAGCCTTCCTGCAGTTCTTCAATCAGCAGTGAAATAATAAGACTATCCTGATCCAATTAATCGAAGGTCTCCAGGGTTCAACCAGGTTTAGCAAGAGTCACTTTATTTATTGACTCACTGTATTGAGGAAGCTGTCACAGGGCTTCTGGAAAACATTATCACTAAGACTCACAACAAGCCTGAAGGTTATATTATTATCCTAATTTTACGAATCAAGAAATTCAAGTTCAGAGGAGTGTCCTTACTCAAAGTCACATTGCTAGTAAACCTTTGTTCACCTTACCCTAAAACCCTCACTGAGTAAATTCAGAAGGCCCACACCCCAGGTCTGTGCTAAGCCCACAAAATGTTCCTCTAGATACTGTTGGAGAGTTGCATCTAGAGGAACATTTTGGACAGCTCCTGCAAAAAGTCATAGGTCAAAACTGGCCATTTCACTCTGACAGTAATGATGTACCATTGCACAGCTCTACAGCTCCTGCATTCCGGGCTGAAGGAACAGCAAAGGAAAGAAAAGGAGGTTGGAACAGCAGACAGTATTCACTAAAAGGTATTTCTATGAGGTGGCTAAAGCCACTCCCACTGATCTGGGGGAAGGCTTCCTAGGTGGGGCAGTGGTAAAGAACCTGCGTGCCAATACAGGAGACATAATGAGATGTGAGTTAGATCCCTGGATCAGGAAGATCCCCTGGAGAATGAAATGGCTACCCATTCTGGTATTCTTGCCTGGAAAATCTCACAGACAGAGGAGCCTGGCAGGCTACAGTCCTTGGGGTCACAAAGAGTCGGACATGACTCAGCGACTTTACACATACACACAGGTCAGCGATGAACCAAGAAGCACTCTGTAAATAATGTTCAGGCACACTAAGCACTGGATTTTCTTTCTATGCAAAATTCAGTGGCAGAATGTCATGGTTAGATCACAAGCATGCCTAAAAACAGACTGATTAACATCGAAAAGGATTTTCTACATTCTACTTTTAATTCCAAAGTATAATACAGAATGATCTGAATAAAAAACATTTAGCATATAATGTGACTATTTTAAAGAAATTAAAGGCCTGAGGCAGCAGGCCAGGTTTTGCTACACTGTCCAGACCTGACACAGACTTGGGGAGAAGGTCCACCTTTGCCAGGAATCTTCACAGACATACCTGCACGAACAAGGGGTGAGTCGGAGTCTGTGTCTGGGCTGAGAGATGAGCAGGGCATGTGAGCAAGCTTATGGCATGGGAGACACTGTGTAGGCTCCGGGGTCACCCCAAGCATCTGATGTACTCCTGACAGACTACCCAACTGACTATCCCACAGGTGATCAGGTGCTGTTGGCTGGCTGATTCACCCTCTCTGCCCTCCTTTTCCTAGCCATGTTCCAGCTGGCAGTGGTCTTGTGATCCAGTTCTCACCAGTGAGATCTAAGCAGAAGTCAGGCAATTGAGTAGGGCTTCTGGGAAACCTAAGGTCCAGCTCCCACCCCAAGACCATAAGGTGTCAAACAAGAGGATGACAGTGTGCCAAGGAAGATGGCACAAAGGAAGCAGAAAGAGCTGGGGTCCTTGGCAACATCTGTGAGCAACAACACATCAGCCATGAACCATCCACCTCCAGACATCTTGTCTTAAGAACCACATAAATCCACGATTATTTAAGTCAGTAGAACTGTTAGTTTGTTACTGTCTCTCAAATGCATTTCAACTGAGGCGACAGATTCTCTGATGGCTCTCTGAGAATTCTTTTACCTGAAAGTAAATGATTTCTACTGGAAGAAATAGGGTTTTTCTTCTGTTACTCACTCCCCTCAAACACATGCTCAGAACTGCCTCACTAAAAAAATATGACTGTTATACACCTCACATATAATCTGGTTCCAGAGCAGATTAAAGCAATGTATTGAGATCTTTATGTCTTGAAAAGAGTATAAAACACATGCCAGGTATAAATATACAAGAATATAAAAACCCTAAGCTACAAAAATAACATATTTCAGTGGCACCTTACCTTAGAAATGTTGCTTGAATGACTCATGGAATGTCCCAAAGTCTTCTCATTCTGCAAGAAAACCAAACAGGTTTACTTTACCTAAGGCATCAAGTTTTGATTGAAATGGGCAAACAAGTAACTGAACATAACAATTCTACTAACAAATTGTTCCCTCAATTAGAATTTGCTGTGCACCAACTATTGTGTACAGGGCCAAATATTAGACACTGGAGAATTTGGCAAATATGAATAAAACAAGAGTCTTTTCCTTAAAGGAACTTATTAATAAGAAAAGGACAGGAATTTGGAGCTAACTGTAAAAATACGAGGGCAATACGTATCTTAAGAAGCATTCAAGAGGAGGTTCAGAGGGGTTAAACTGTGCTTTCAGTTGTGTATGATGTGGTCCATGAGATGAGGAGCTGCTGTAAGACAGGGACAAAGAAAACAAGACCACAGACCCTAACAAAGGCTGGCTGAAAAGTGCTAGTACTCTGCAGGGACACTCCACAGCTCACACCTACTTCCTCAAGCCTATTTCTCCTCCTGGATTACAGAAAACTGAGAGTCCTGCTAGTCTCCTCCTTCTCACACTCCTCTACCTTCAAGTTACAAAGTCTTTTTATCAAATTCTTCCCCACCAATGTCTCTCAATCTCAAACCCCATCTCATTTCTACTGTCAATGCCTTTATGTTCCCTTCATTTCTTACCTGGAATTCTTGAATAACTTTCTTCCTGGTCTTTCTGCTTTTAAATTGACCTCCCTGATACATAATTGTTATAGACTGAACTGTTACCCTGCCCACCTCCAATTACGTTGATGCCCTAACTCTAAATACTGAGAAGGTGACTACTTTTGGAGATGGAAGTCTTTAAAGAAGAAACTACTAAAATGAGGCTATTAGGGTGGGCCCTAAAGCAATATGACTGGTGTCCTTATAAGAAGAGGAAATTAGGATACAGATATACAAACACAGAAGACACAGGGAGAAGATAGCCATTTATCTACATATTAAGGAAAGAGGTCCACAGGAAAAACCTAATCTGTTGACACCTTGAACTTGGACTTAAAACTTCCAGCACAGCGGCGGTCCTAAGATGGCAGAGGAATAGGACAGGGAGACCACTTTCTCCCCCACAAATTCATTGCAAGAACATCTGAACGCTGAGCAAACTCCACAAAACAACTTCTGAACGCAGACAGAGGACATCAGGCACCCAGAAAAGCAGCCCATTGTCTTTGAAAAGAAGTAGGACAAAATATAAAAGATAAAAAGAGAGACAAAAGAGCTAGGGACGAAGATCCATCCCAGGAAGGGAGGCTTAATAGAGGAGAAGTTTCCAAACACCAGGAAACCCTCTCACTGGCAGGTATGGGGGAAGTTGTCGAATCAAGGAGGGCAACATAACTGGGAGGAAAAATAAATAAATAAAACCCACAGATTACATGCTTAAAGGCAACTCCCAGCAGAGAAGTACCCCAAACGCTCGCATCCACCACCAGCAAGTGGGGGCTGAACGGAGAGGATCGGGCAGCATTGCTTAGGGTAAGGACCGGGCCTGAATGCCCCAAGGGCAAACTGAGGGAGCTAACATGAGATAGCAACCTAAATTCACAGAACAAAGGACTGAGCAATACCAGAGAAGAGCTAGCTGGCTGCAGACCAGCCCATCCCCTGCCTGACGCAGCGGGCAGGCGGGTGCCAGTCAGAGCTGGAAAGGGGCAAACTCAGCTCCAGAGAGGGTATCCCTTACCAAACTGCAAACAGGCTTCCAGTTTCTAACCAAAGACTTCCTGAGATTCTAGATGGTTGACATCTGCGAGGAGGGTCGTAGCCAGAGATCAGCTCCCCAGAAGAGACACACGGCACACGGGAGATGGGCGCACCCGGAAACCGAATGGCTGGGACCTCGAAGGTGATAAGTCACACTGCACCTGAACAGAGTGAGGTCGCCAAACACTTGGCTGCCTGAGCTGCTCGGACTGAGGAACGGCACAAAACACAAGAGTCTGCGCCTTTGTGGCGTACCCAAGAACCTGAACCTGAGCGGCTTAGACCTGGGAAGGGCAAGCAACTCAGGGCCCGCTCCCTGCAGAGCAACCTGGAGCCTGAGCAGTGTAGACTGGGTAAGCACACATGCCGTGAGCAGGGGCAAACCCAGTGCGGCCGAGACACCGCGAGCACTCCCCACACACGCCAGGGATATTTGTTTGCAGTGCTTCTCCCTCCCCACAGCACAACTGAACAAGTGAGCCTAAACATGAGACCACCTCTGCCCCCTTCTGTCAGGGCAGAAAGTAGACACTGAAGAGACCTGCAAACAGGAGCAGCCAAATAAACACAGGGAACCACTCTGGAAGTGACAGGCGCAACAGATTAAAACCCTGTAGTTAACACCGACTACACTGGAAGGGGCCTGCAGATATTGAGAAGTATAAGCTGGAACAAGGAACTATCTGAAACTGAAATGACCCCACACTGCCCGCAACAGCTCCAGAGAAATTCCTATATATATTTTTACTATTATCATTTTTTGTTCAAGTTTTAAAAAGTTTCTTTCTTTTTTTTTAAGCTATTACTCCTTTAATTTTCATTTTTATAACCCACTATTACTTTGCAAAAAAAAAAGGACTCTATTTTTAAAGCAAACTTCATATATATTTCTTATACTTTTTGATTTTGTTTTTTTTTAATATCGTATTTTTAAGAGTCTAACCTCTACTCTAGATTTTTAATCTTTGTTTCATAGTATTTGATATCAATTTTATACATTTAAGAAACCAATCTTCAGTACCCATTTTCACTCGGGAGTGTGATTACTGGCTTGATTACTCTCTCCACCTTTTGACTCTCCTTTTTCTCCCCCAGGTCACCTTTATCTCCTCCATCCCCCTTCTCTTCTCAACCCAATTCTGTGAATCTGTGGGTGTTCTGGGCTGCAGAGAACACTTAGGGAACGGAGTACTGCCTAGAACTATCTTTCTCCTCTTGAATCCCCCTTTTTGCCTCCTGCTCACCTCTATCTTCTCCCTCCCTCTTCTCTTCTCTATGTAACTCTGTGAACCTCTCTGAGGGTTCCAGACTGTGGAGAACACACAGGGAATTGTTTACTGTATAGACTGCTCTCTCCCCATTTGATTCTCCCTCTTCTCCTCCTGGTCACCTCTATCTCCTTCCTCCCTCTTCTCTTCTCCATGTAACTCTGTGAACCTCTCTGGGTGTCCCTCACTGTGGACAATCTTTTCACCATTAACCTATAAGTTTTATTATCAGTGCCATATAGATGGAGAAGTCTTGAGGCTACTGTAAGAATAAGACTGAAAACCAGAGGCAGGAAGCTTAAGCCCCAAACCTGAGAACACCAAAGAACTCCTGACTCCAGGGAAATTAATAAGAGATCATCCAAAAGCCTCCATACCTACAATGAAACCAACCACCACCCAAGAGCCAATAAGCTCTAGAGCAAGACGCATCACACAAATTCTCCAGCAATGCAGGAACATAGCACTGAGCATCAATATACAGGCTGCCGAAAGTCATGCCAAACCCACAGACATCTCAAAACTCACTACTGGACACTCCATTGCACTCTAGAGAGAAGAAATTCAGCTTCACCCACCAGAACACCAACGCAGGCTTCCTTAACCAGGAAACCTTGACAAGCCAATCATCCAACCCCACCCGCAGGGAGGAACCTCCACAATAAAGAGGAACCACAAACTGCCAGGATACAGAAAGGCCACCCCAAACACAGCAGTCTAAACAAGATGAAAAGGCAGAGAAATACTCAGCAGGTAAAGGAACATGCTAAATGCCCACCAAACCAAACAAAAGAGGAAGATAAAAGGAGTCTACCTGAAAAAGAATTTAGAATAATGATAATAAAAATGATCCAAAATCTTAAAAACAAAATGGAGCTACTGATAAACAGCCTGGAGACAAGGATTGAGAAGATGCAAGAAAGGTTTAACAAGGACCTAGAAGAATAAAAAAGAGTCAATTAATAATGAATAATGCAATAAATGAGATCAAAAACAGTCTGGAGGGAAGCAACAGTAGAATAACGGAGGAAGAATATAGGATAAGTGAGGTAGAAGATAGAATGGTGGAAATAAATGAAGCAGAGAGGAAAAACTAAAAAAGAATCAAAAGAAAGGAGGACAACCTCAGGGACCTCTGGGACAATATGAAATGCCACAACATTCAGATCATAGGAGTCCCAGAAGAAGAAGACAAAAATAAAGGCCATAAGAAAATACTCAAGGAGATAATAGTTGAAAACTTCCCTAAAATCGGGAAAGAAAAAGTCACACAAATCCAAGAAATCCAGAGAGTCCCAAACAGGATAAACCCAAGGCGAAATACCCCAAGACGTATATTAATCAAATTAACAAAGATCAAACATAAAGAACAAATATTAAAAGCAGCAAAGGAAAAGCAATAAATAACACACAAGGGGATTCCCATAAGGATAACAGCTGATCTTTCAATAGAAACTCTTCGGGCCAGAAGGGAATGGCAGGACATACTTAAAGTAATGAAAGAGAATAACTTACAACCCATATTACTGTACCCAGCAAGGATCTCATTCAGATATGAAGGAGAATTCAAAAGCCTTACCTACAAGCAAAGGCTGAGAGAATTCAGCACCACCAAACCAGCTCTTCATAAACGCTAAAGGATATTCTCTAGACAGGAAACACAGAAAAGGTGTATAAATTCAAACCCAAAACAACAAAGTAAATGGCAATGGGACCATACTTATCAATAATTACCTTAACTGTAAATGGGTTGAATGCCCCAACCAAAAGACAAAGACTGGCTGAATGGATACAAAAACAAGACCCCTATATATGCTGTCTATAAGAGACCCACCTCAAAGCAAGGGACACATACAGACTGAAAGTGAAGGGCTGGAAAAAAATATTTCATGCAAACAGAGATCAAAAGAAAGCAGGAGTCACAATATTCATATCAAATAAAATAGACTTTAAAGTAAAGGCTATGAAAAGAGACAGAGAAGGTCACTACATAATGATCAAAGAAGTATTGATCATTATGATCAATCCAAGAAGGTATGACAATTATAAACATATATGCACCCAACATAGGAGCACTGCAATATGTAAGGCAAACGCTAACAAGTATGAAAGGGGAAATTAACAATAACACAATAATAGTGGGAGACTTTAATACCCCACTCACACCTATGGATAGATCAACTGAACAGAAAATTAAAAAGGAAACACAAACTTTAAATGACACAATGGACCAGCTAGACCTGATCGATATCTGTAGGACATTTCACCCCAAGACAATCAATTTCACCTTTTTCTCAAGCACACACGGAACCTTCTTCAGGATAGATCACATCCTGGGACATAAATCTAGCCTTGGTAAATTCAAAAAAATTGAAATCATTTCAATCATCCTTTCTGACCACAATGCAGTAAGATTAGATCTCAACTACAGGAAAAAAAAACTACTAAAAATTCCAACATGTGGAGGCTAAACAACATGCTTCTGAATAACAAACAAATCACAGATGAAATAAAAAAAGAAATCAAAATACACATAGAAATGAATGCAATGAAAACACAACAACCCAAAACCTATGGGACACTGTAAAAGCAGTGCTAAGGGGAAGGTTCATAGCAATCAATACAGGCTTACCTCAAGAAACAAGAAAAAAGTCAAATAAATAACCTAACTCTACACCTAAAGCAGCTAGAAGAGAGAAATGAGGAACCCCAGGTTAGTAGAAGGAAAGAAATCTTAAAAATTAGAGCAGAAATAAATGCAAAAGAAACAAGAGACCACAGCAAAAATCAACAAAGCTAAAAGCTGGTTTTTTGAGAAGATAAATAAAATTGACAAACCGTTAGCCAGACTCATCAAGAAACAAAGGGAGAAGAATAAAATCAACAAAATTTGAAATGAAAATGGGGAGATCACAATAGTCAGCACAGAAGTACAAAGGATCGTAAAAGACTACTATCAGCAGCTATATGCTAATAAAATGGACAACTTGGAAGAAAGGGACACATTCTTAGAAAAGTATAACTTTCCAAAACTGAACCAGGAAGAAATAGAAGATCTTAACAGACCCATCACAAGCACAGAAATCGAAACTATAATCAGAAATCTTCCAGCAAACAAAAGCCCAGGACCAAATGGCTTCACAGCTGAATTCTACCAAAAATTTAGAGAAGAGCTAACACCTATCTTACTCAAACTCTTACAGAAAATTGCAGAAGAAGGTAAACTTCCAAACTCATTCTATGAGGCCACCATCACCCTAATACCAAAACCAGACAATGATGCCACAAAAAAAGAAAACTACAGGCCAATATCACTGATAAACATAGATGCAAAAATCCCTAACAAAATTCTAGCAAACAGAATCCAACAACATATTAAAAAGATCATACATCATGACCAAGTGGGCTTTATCCCAGGAATGCAAAGATTCTTTAATATCTGCAAATCAATCAATGTAATACACCACATTAACAAACTGAAAGATAAAGACCATATGATTACCTCAATAGATGCAGAAAAAACCTTTGACAAAATTCAACATCCATTTATGATAAAAACTCTCCAGTAAGCAGGAATAGAAGTAATATACTAGAACTAACACCCAAAAAAGATGTCCTTTTCATTACAGAGGACTGGAATGCAAAAGTAGGAAGTCAGGAATCACCTGGAGTAACAGGCAAATTTGGCCTTGGAGTACAGAATGAAGCAGGGCAAAGGCTAATAGAGTTTTGCCAAGAGAACGCACTGGTCATAACAAACACCCTCCTCCAACAACACAAGACAAGACTCTACACATGGACATCACCAGATGGTTAACACCAAAATGAGACTGATTATATTCTTTGCAGCCAAACATGGAGAAGCTCTATACAGTTAGCAAAAACAAGACCGGGAGCTGACTGTGGCTCAGATCATGAACTCCTTATTGCCAAATTCAGACTGAAGTTGAAGAAAGTAGGGAAAACCATTAGACCTTTCAGGTATGACCTAAATCAAATCCCTTATGATTATACAGCTGAAGTGAGAAATAGATTTAAGGGACTAGATCTGATAGACAGAGTGCCTGATGAACTATGGATGGAGGTTTGTGACCACGTACAGGAGAAAGGGATTAAGACCATCGCCAAGAAAAAGAAATGCAAAAAAGCAAAATGGCTGTCTGAGGAGGCCTTACAAATAGCTGTGAAAAGAAGAGAAGTGAAAAGCAAAGGAGAAAAGGAAAGATATCCTCATCTAAATGCAGAGTTCCAAAGAATAGCAAGAAGAGATAAGGAAGCCTTCCTTAGTGATTAATGCAAAGAAATAAAGGAAAACAACAGAATAGGAAAGACTAGAGATCTCTTCAAGAAAATTAGAGATACCAAGGGAACATTTCATACAAAGATGGGCCCAATAAAGGACAGAAATGGTATGGACCTAACAGAAGCAGAAGATATTAAGAAGAGGTGGCAAGAATACATAGCAGAACCTTACAAAAAAGATCTTCTCGACTCAGATAATCACGATGATGTGATCACTCACCTAGAGCCAGACATCCTGGAATGTGAAGTCAAGTGGGCCTTCACATCACTACGAACAAAGCTAGTGGAGGTGATGGAATTCCAGTTGAGCTATTTCAAATCCTGAAAGATGATGCTGTGAAAGTGTTGCACTCAATATGCCAGCAAATTTGGAAACAAGACAAGGGTGCCCACTCTCCCCACTACAATTCAACATAGTTTTGGAAGTTTGGGCCACAGCAATCACAGCAGAAAAAGAAATAAAAGGAATCCATATAGGAAAAGAAGAAGTAAAACTCTCACTGTTTGCGGATGACATGATCCTGTACACAGAAAACCCTAAAAACTCTACCAGAAAATCACTAGAGCTAATCAATGAATATAGTAAAGTAGCAGGATATAAAATTAACACACAGAAATCCTTGCATTCCTATACACTAACAATGAGAAAACAGAAAGAGAAATTAAGGAAATAACACCATTCACCATTGCAATGAAAAGAATAAAATATTTAGGAATATATCTACCTAAAGAAACAAAAGACCTATATATAGAAAACTATAAAACACTGATGAAAGAAATCAAAGAGGACACAAACAGACGGAGAAATATTCCACATTCATAGATTGGAAGAATCAATATAGTGAAAATGAGAATACTACCTAAAGCAAGCTATAGATTCAATGCAATTCCTATCAAGCTACCAATGGTATGTTTCACAGAACTAGAACAAATAATTTCACAATTTGTATGGAAATACAAAAAACCTCAAAAAGCCAAAGCAATCTTAAGAATGAAGAATGGAACTGGAGGAATCAGCCTGCCTGACTTCAGGCTCTACTACAAAGCCACAGTCATCAAGACAGTATGGTACTGGCACAAAGACAGAAATATAAATCAAAGGAACAAAACAGAAAGCCCAGAGATAAATCCAGGTACCTATAGATACCTTATCTTTGACAAAGGAGGCAAGACTATACAATGGCAAAAAGACAATCTCTTTAACAAGCGGTGCTGGGAAAACTGGTCAACCACTTGTAAACAAATGAAACTAGAACACTTTCTAACACCATACACAAAAATAAACTCAAAATGGATTAAAGATCTAAACATAAGACCAGAAACTATAAAACTCCTAGAGGAAAACACAGGCAAAACACTCTCCAAACATAAAGCAGGATCTTCTATGACCCACCTCTCAGAATATTGGAAATAAAAGCAAAAATAAACAAATGGGATCTAATTAAACTTAAAAGTTTTTGCACAACAAAGGAAACTATAAGCAAGGTGAAAAGATAGCCTTCATAATGGGAGAAAACAATAGCAATCAAAACAACTGACAAAGAATTAATCTCAAAAATATACGAGCAATTCCTGCAGCTCAATTACAGAAAAATAAATGACCCAATCAAAAAATGGGCCAAAGAACTAAACAGACATTTCTCTAAAGAAGACATATAGATGGCTCACAAATACATGAAAAGATGCTCAACATCACTCATTATTAGGGAAATGCAAATCAAAACCAAAAGGAAGTACCATTTCACGCCAGTCAGAATGGCTGCTATCCAAAAGTCTACAAGCAATAAATGCTAGAGAGGGTATACGGAAAAGGGAACCCTCTTACACTGTTGGTGGGAATGCAAACTAGTACAGCCTCTATGGAGAACAGGGTGGAGATTTCTTTAAAAACTGGAAATAGAACTGCCATATGACCCAGCAATCCCACTACTGGGCATACACACCGAGGAAACTAGAATTGAAAGAGACACGTGTACCCCAAAGTTCATCGCAGCACTGTTTATAATAGCCAGGACATGGAAGCAACCTAGATGTCCATCAACAGACGAATGGATAAGAAAGCTGTGGTATGCATACACAATGGAATATTACGCAGCCATTAAAAAGAATACATTTGAATCAGTTCTATCTAATGAGGTAGATGAAACTGGAGCCCATTATACAGAGTGAAGTAAGCCAGAAAGAAAAACACCAATACAGTATACTAGCACATATATATGGAATTTAGAAGGGTGATAACGATAACCCTATATGTGAGACAGAATAAAAGACACAGATGTATAGAACAGTCTTTTGGACTCTGTGGGAGAAGGCGAGGGTGGGATGATCTGAGAGAATAACACTGAAACATGTATATTATCATGTGTGAAACAGATTACCAATCTAGGTTCAACGCATGAGACAAGTGCTCATGACTGGCACACTGGGGTGACCCAGAGGGATGGGATGGGGAGGGTGGTGGGAGGGGGGTTCAAGATGGGGAACACATGTAAACCCATGGATGATTCATATCAATGTATGGCAAAAACCACTACGATATTATAAATAATTAGCCTCCAACTAAAATAAATAGATTAATTTAAAAAATTAAGGAGACAGAAATTTTAAATGGTTAAAGAACAAAAACTACTAAAAATGATTTAATTAAGGAATTGAATAAAACATTAAAAAAGAAAACTTCCAGAACAAAAAGAAAATAAATTCCTATTGTTTTAACCATCCAGTCTATGGTACTTTGTTATCATATCTCTAGAAATGAATACAGCAATATTTCACACTATAAAACTGTAAAAAAAAAAAAAGAGAGAGACAGAATGTTCCAAATGTAAATATGATTTTTAAAAATAATACAGTAACTTTCCCTGTATCCAATCAGGCTTGCTCTAAATCAAAAGAGTTAAAAAAGAAAAAAAACTACTCGAACCGGAAGATGCTGACAACCTTATGTGTATTTTTAAGATTATCTATTCTCCATTCAGTTCACATGCCGGGCCTTAACCACAGCAAAGACCACAAAATGCTGAGATGGAGGCAGAATTCTTTTATCAGAAGAAAGTACAAAGGAGTGGGTGGATCATATAAAAACTCCTTTGAGGAAGACTTGATTCCATTCCACTAAGGCTCTCCTTTAAGAAAGCTGGCCACCAAAAAATTCTGATTTTCTCCTCTCCCTCAAGTTACAGATTGCTTTGGCTTTCATACACTTTGCTTCTGTACACTTGGTATCACTAAAATGATTATGAAGAAATGTTTCAAGACCTCCCAAGTGGCCTGCCACTCAGAACATGTTTTGGCAATATTGTCTTTATAGCAATGTGTTTGTGTAATTTTGGGAATAATTTTATTATATTCTCCCTTACTTTATAAATCTGAGTACAAACAGAAGTTCATATCTCTCAAATGTAATACAATATGACAATGTTATTAAGTGTTTAGTTATTCACGGACTGTTTCTTGGTCTTAAGCTCATCACTTAGCTAGCTATAAAGGAAAAGAATAACATTATAAAGAATGTTCAAGGTGTTGGCAATATATCACCAATATCTATTTCTCTGGAAAATGAGAGTCCACAGGAAAGGTAAATCTACAAATATCAAAGTTTTATTCATGAGTCAAGAACACACTAGGGACAAACACAGGACACTGCTGCAAATCCAACTTAAAGGATAGTCTACTGGCGATTCACCACTAAAGTTTAATTTAGTCTCCTAAATTAAAACAAAGATACCATATGCTTTGTATTATTTGGACAGAAAACCAATTATAACTGCTATCAAATTACCTGTTACCTTACAAGAAACAGCCAGTTTAACACCCTCTGGAAATCTACAGATAAGTTCCAAGTAGCAATAATTCATGTCCTAGACCTTTCCAACATTCATTATTCCACAGAGAATGGTACTGAGTGGGGAGAGCCTATCTGTCAAGCTAGGTAACATTATAAATCAAGACTGAGATCTAAAAGTTGCTCTTTACCTTATGAACTTGAGAAATAAGCTTAATGATATAAACTTTATCCTGTTTTCCTTGATAGAACAATTCAGTATTCTACAAGGTAAAAACAAATAACTAGCCCCAGAGCCCTGGAAGATACAGATGTTTTAAAGCCTCAATATTGGGTATTGCTTCTCTACTATTTGGTAGGAAATTAACAATTCAGTTCCAATAGACCATAGTTTTTTTAAAAACACTGCTACATTTATTTGGACTAACTAAAAGGAAGCAAACCCCAGGATTCATTCATATCAGTTTCTCAATCATTCTGTATTTATTTACTATACAACTGCCATATACAAACAACTGTATCAGGCACAAAATACTGACAAAAATAAATCTAACTCTGAGGCCTGCACCAATGGTAACATTACCACAGAAGTGCCTTGAAATAGTGTTTCAATGAGGAATGTACAGCTGGGGAAGAGGCAAAGAATGACAAAAAAAAGCACATACATAAATTCCAGTGGGTAGAGTGGGTGACATCATTCTCTCCTACAGTCAAAGAACATCAAGTTTCTACATGAGAAGAAGGAAAGTTTACTGAACATCAATATTAAGAACTGGAATGAGGAATAACAAAGAGAGAGAGAGTTTCACTGCAGCTCAAGTGAAACTAAGCTTCAGCGCCCAACTGATAAAAACCCTGGCAAATTATCTTCACACAGTCTCTTATATATTCTGTCACTGCTCAGTGGGTACCACCATCTTGACAGAAGAGAGCCTCACTGCGTGCTCCTTCCTCAGAGAAACATGGAGATGTCATACCACACACCTCCCCAGCGGACTCTCATCTCTGCCTCTCTTTTCTCTACATTAAACATGAGAACTCCTCAGAACACAGTTCCTCTTCTCATCTGTTGCCTCTCTCAGACCAGTCCTTCCGAAACTTTGTACATTTGAATTACTTAGGGATCTTGCTACAATGCAAACTGTTAGGTCTGAGGACAGTTGAGATTCTGTGTTTCTAATGAGCTCCCAGGTGACGCCCATGCTGCTGGCCCCCAGGTCACATTTTAAGATGGAAGTCTGATTGTAAATGCTGGGCCAGAATAATCCATATAGGCTCTGAATCATTTTTTTTAAAAGTGAATCATGACTCCTTTTAAAGTAAATTTCTCTTTAAAAGATGGCAGTGAGCTCATAATTGAGTTAATACAAATAAATAAATCAGTCAGGAAACAAGACTGACAAACAGGTTTGAGAAAAGCAGTTTAAGGGTATAAGAAAGCAAAGTTTTGTTAATGTTAAGTTACCAAATCACAAAGATAAAGAGAATCTCTGTTGAAAAATAGGGGACATTTTCCAATTTAATCAGTTCAGTCAATGATTTTGCAAGTCTATGTGTGACTCCAATAAAATGGACCTGGGGGCAGAGCCAAGATGCAGAGCCTACTGAGACCAAACACACCATGCAAGAAGCCAAGAATTAACAAGAAGACAATGAAGTGAGATGTCTAAGCAAGTCTTGGGAAATCTGCACAAAAGAGTCAAATGATAGAACTTCCCTGAAATTCTGAGCACAACCAGTTAAGTCATTAAACACACATACACCCCAATTTATGTGTAAAAGACATTGGTAACTATCTAACGAAAATCCATCATCTCCAGCAGAACTCCAACATTGTTCTGAGCAGCAACAGAACCAAAAGTTCTCACTTTCTCACACTACTTTGCAGTTAAGGGTAAATATGTAAGACAGTTCTAAGATATTACCCTTGATGTTTTCTGGGAGCACATTTTCCTTTCCTCATGCAGCTGCTATTCCCTTCTCTAGCATTCGTCCTGCCATCCTCCACCCTGGAATATATATGCCATGCCAGGAGGTACAGCAGTACCTTTAGTCTCAGGACTCCTTTACAACATTAAAAATTATTGAGAACTCCAAAAACCTTTTGTTTATGTGGATTATACCTATGGGTATTTACTATATTCAAAATTAAAATGGACAATTTAAAAAACAGGAGTCTCTTCATTCATTTAGAATTAACAATAATAAACCCAGTTAAATAACATTTCTATTAAAAACAACTATTTTTTCCAAACAAAAAAGGTTAGCAGAGTAGCACGTTTTCACATTTTTATAAATCTTGTTATTGTCTAGTTAACAGAAGACAGTTGGATTCTCATATCTACTTATACACTCAATCTCCTCTGATACAGTGTTTTGACTGAAGTAAAGACTATTTAGCTTTATACAGTTATGAAGTTAGAAAAGGAGTATATTTTAATAACCATGAAACAATTATGGATATTACTTTGTACTACACAAAAACTCAGTAATTACCTAGGATTCAGGCTCTAATATTAATGAACTTTTAATACTCTAATAAAATCAACTGTTCCATCTTTCTTTGAAACAATATCTTAACCAAGCATGACTTTGTAACATCACACACTGGCCATTTAGAAATTACTGGGCTCACTGAATTATGCAACTCTCCAAGATTAACACATTGTATTATGCAATACCAAAAAAATGACACTCATTAATATGACCATCAACTGTATCAGAAGAATCTTTAGTTATCGAAAAGCTACTAAGCTCACAGTGGTGGATAATGTTTATCACCACTTTTAAAATGAGCAGTCATTGCTTTTCAAGTACCCATGATGTGATTTCTCTTTTAAATGTTCAAATCTCCTGAAAACTTCTGGGTTTTGTCTACACAAAATCAAAACTTAAATGTAAAATAAAATACAAAAAAATTTCATGATATCTTTTCCTCCTAAATCTGTCTTTGAGATTTCCCAAGGGGCCCTGAAAAGTGACAAAAATGTATCCTTTTTTGTATCCCTATCCTATGAAGGGAGAGGTATGAGACTCCTTTACTTGATTTGTTACTACTGGTGAAATGCGTAAGAAACTATGAGTGGCAAGAGATTCATGAGCAAGATATATTCATGCTCTAGACTATATCGTTGCTATCAGACATGATTTCTGTTTTTTTAATGTTAACTTGGTCACTACTTTAAATATTTGAATCTAGCATCATCTAGGCCATTGTTTTCAGTTGGGGATTCCCAACACTTACTATGGAGTTTCATTAATATACAGAAAATTTAGGACCTATTCCAGGCTTACTGAATCTCTTTACTTGACAGTCCTGATAAATCTGTGTTGTATTCACGGTATGTTAATGTCTAAGGATTATTATATCTCAAGACTTTTTCTCTGCCAAGTTTATGCTCACTCATTCTTGTAAACCAGATATACTGTTCACTGCATTCTTTGAACACAGAGTTAATTATGTTTCTAATTATTTCTCTAAAATTGGGGGATTGAATTAATTATCACACTTTGCATGTGAGAGAAATAACCAAATTTCCCTGCCAATTACATTTTTCTTAAAAGAAATTCATCAAATATTTCATTTATAAAGTCATCACTAACAGAGTAAGCAGAGCCATTTAAGTCTTCTGTCATCTACAAATACTTCCTATTTGTTTGTTTTAGTCTGATGTTTCCCTGAAACCCCTTGCAATCAGCTACAGGCTAGATGGCTGTGTCAGAGGCTCACTGAAAAGGACTCTGCCAGGTACTTTTCAGTACAGCCTTCTGACAGCATCATTTAAACAATCCTGAGACCACACCAGTGGACTAGGTCATGATTTCCAAAACTCTTATCAAGATTCAATGGAATAAGAATTAATCAAATAAGGTTAAATGAATTGCTGTAATATTGTTAGTTTTGTTTTAAGCTTTCTTGATATTGTCTGAATGTTCTATTTTCTAAATATATAAGGAAGCCCTTTCTGTTTCCTTTAACTCACAATTCAATAGACTCTGCTTTCATAAACTGAAACGAAATATCCCAGTCAATGATCTTATTCTTCCTGTCTGAGCCCTCCAGTATTCAGAAACTCTTACTGCATATTCTTATTTTCATAGAAATATAGTTATCTGCATAGGTTTCAATAAGGATCTGTCCTCTTTCTTAGCAGGACATAATTGGAAACACTGAGTTTGCAACCAAGCTCACATTTGAGGATGGTGTTCATTCAATCAGATATGATGAGGCACAATTCAGGAACTTAGGTTGCATTTTCAGAGTCATGAATGCAAAGCCTTTTTGGGAAAAGTGGCTTCCAGGGTTTCCAGCCTTACAGATAAAGCCACTTCCTGGCAGGCCCGGAAAACTTGAAATATTTATGAGATCTCAAGAAATTAGAAATTTTTATAGGTACTGTAGGTAAAATTGGATAGCAAGTTCTTGGCTTGGCTACCTAAAGTTAGGACCACAATTAATGAAGCTTTAAAAAATCCAATCTGAGAATGGCTGCAATCCAAAAATCTACAAGCAATAAATGCTGGAGAGGATGTGGAGAAAAGGGAACCCTCTTACACTATTGGTGGGAATGCAAACTAGTACAGCCACTATGGAAAACAGTGTGGAGGTTCCTTAAAAAACTGCAAATAGACCTGCCATATGACCCAGCAATCCCACTGCTGGGCATACACACCGAGGAAACCAGAATTGAAAGAGCCACGTGTACCCCAATGCTCATGCCGCATTGTTTACAATAGCCAGGACATGGAAGCAACCTAGATGCCCATCAACAGACGAATGGATAAGAAAGCTGTGGTACATATACACAATGGAATACTACTCAGCATTAAAAAAAAATTCATTTGAAGCAGTTCTACTCAGGTGGACGGAACTGGAACCTATTATCCAGAGTGAAGTAAGCCAGAAGGAAAAACAACAATATAGTATACTAACGCATATATATGGAATTTAGAAAGATGGTAATGAGAACCCTGCATGTGAGACAGCAAAAGGAACATAGATGTATAGAACAGTCTCGTGGACTCTGTGGAAGAGGGCAAGGGTGGGATGATATGGGAGAATGGCATTGAAACATATTAATTATCATATGTGAAATCAATCGCCAGCCCAGGGTTGATGCTCGGGGCTGGTGTACCGAGATGTCCCAGGGGGAGAGAATCGGGAGGGAGGAGGGAGGGGGGTTCTGGAGGGGAAGCATATGTAAACCCATGGCGGTTTCATGTCATTGTATGGCAAAACCAACACAATAAAGTAAAGAAAATAAAAAAAATTAAATTAAATTAAAAAAAAAAAACCAATCTGATATTCCTTAGAAAAACTTACAGTAAAGCAAACTTAAGAAAGACTGTAAGAGAAATTAACACTTTTATTGAGCCTATATATATATATATATAAAAATCATCAGGCCAAATAGTATCTTAATTTTGATCAATAGTAATTCTTCTATGAGATTTTATTTTTTCATCAAAAGAGAAAAGGAAAACATGTTGAATTTCAGTGGAAAACTACTGACCTGTGTGCAATTCTTTCTACACTGTAGATACTTGATAGATGTCCTATCTGAGAGCGACTTTGACTTCCACCCCTCACCCGCATGGAAAAACCAGTTTTATCTCCATTTGAAATTATCTCAATATTTCCTTTACATAAATTGATGCTCTTTTGACTCTTCCTTTGAACTGGTTAAGCATCGACTTAGTTCTTTCGTATCACATGAATATAATAAATTCCTTAATATGTTGTTCATGAGAATCATGATTTTACCCTTTCCTGAAATGTTTTTTCTGCTTTTAAGCTCATCTTACCTGTTTCATTATTTTTGTGTGTGGTGAAACACACAGAAAAATTTGCATTTCAATCATTCTAAAGTACACAATTCAGTGAAATTTAGTACACCTGCAACATGCAGCAATCATCTTCATTCTCTAGTTCTAAAACATTTTCATTCCCCTAAAATGAAACCTCACTCCTCTCTTTCAAGCTCCTCCATAACAATCATTCATCACTTTCTATCTCTGCATTTTTCATAAATGGAGTCAGACAAAAAATAATGTAGCCTTTTGCGTCTGGTTTCTTTCACTTAATATAATGCTGTCAAAGCTCGCTGATGCTGAAGTATGTATCAATACTTTATCCTTTTTGTGGCTATATAACATTCTACTGTTTGGATCTACCACATTTTGCTTATCCCTTTGACAAGGGAAAGAGAAAGAGATCCTTCTCTGTCTCTATACACATACTGTTTTATTAAGGCAGCCCAAGCAGACTAACACAGTTGGTAAAAAGAATTTGGAAAAATTATACAACAATCTTTACCTGAAAAATAAAAGCAAAACCTAGGCAGTTTTAAGGAATAACAAAAACAGCACAAAATATCATTTTACAAAAAAATTCAAATTTAAAATAAAATTTAGGGCACATTTAGTCATTACAATTTTAACTCGGAAAAAAATATGGTGAAAAACCTACAATTTCTAAAACTGTATTTCAACAAACGGACTAATGCAAAATAGTTGCCTTCAGTGAAGTACAGTCCAAATTCATAATAGTGTGATTATCTGCTTCATTTTTTAAAACTTTACTGTGACAACAATAAAGTCATGAGCAACTAAAAAATTTGACCTTGTCAAGCATAAAACTGTATCAGCTAACCAACCATTTGTTCTTGGGCCATTCATTTATGTTTTTTGGATTCAGTTTTGTTCTTTATAAAGTGGGATTGTGTGGGAGTGGGGAGGAGAGAGAGCTTAACAGAGATAACTTCTTTTCATTGCAGGGAGCTCTCAAATGTGATACTGTCTATGAGGAATAAGTTGCCCTGCTTAGTTCCACTCAGCACCACACACACACACTGCAATCTTAAACTTACCCTAGAAGTTATGAATAAACAGGTTTATAGTTTAAAAAGCCTCTGACATAGACAAATAAATTCAATACCTTTTAAAATGTTACATGTAACATGGCATGATTATATCCCTAATAATATATTGATGAAAATAATCCTTTTCAAATCTATGTTTCCATTAAGTAATTTTCATTTTTTGAATATAAAGCAAAATAAGCAATTTTAATTCCGGCTATTTTAAAACTCTTTATATATCCAAAAATACATAAATCCTTGAAGTCAGCTGAAAAATCTTTATCAATAAAATTCAGACTACATTTTTATAAAAGTTATTATAAAACAATTTCCCTGATACTGGGTTTTTGAGGATTCTCGAGTAAGTAACTGGTGCTTCAGTTTATTCTTTTTGTTGGCTCAGAATATTATGCACTCATATTCATGTGTAATTTTATGCTTGTTTATAATCCATATAGATATGGCTAATAATAAATATTAGTTATTACTTTAAAAGTTACAGAAATTATAACACTGTGACTACTACAACCTTTGTAGGAATGGTTCTAACCATTCTTTAGTATAGAATGTTCTCATTTAGGGAACATAGTTATCGACCACTAGTGCCTGTACTATTCCAGGCCCTTGCAAATGATGAGCGAACAAAATAAAGATCCCTTTCTCTTGTGGAGCTTAAGAAATGATGCAGGAGACTGCTGATTTTCTCTGATTGTGTCAGAGCTCACAGTGTATGTGTTTAAGGGATGTTTGCTTCCTTAAGAGTTTCAAACTATAAATAGTATTTCATGATCAAATACATATATTCCATTTGGCCCAGATTCCTGGAGACTGACTTTTTGCATCTTTACTATTTTTGTTCCTCCAGCTCAAGAGCATTTCATAGCCTCAGCAAAGTTAACAGACAGAGCATCCATACAAAATAAGACAGACATGCAAATGGCAACATTAGAATGTCCCTGCCAAATGAAATTACATGTCTGGCTTACTGAGAAAGACAGGGCAAGAGCAAGACAGTGTACGCACGCAGACACACAAACACACAGCAAATAATACCAACAAACAGAACAAAGGCCCTTTGTTACTGTTCCATCTTTTATGCATTTTCCATCTTAGGAGTAGCTAAAAGACCTTCCCAGAGTGAATGCTCCGGCAGAAAGGACCAAGGTGCTTTCCCTCTAGAAAACACAATGGACCCTGCAGCTGCGCTCGCTCACATTATAAACTAAGTTGTCTTTCTCATGATTTTCTAAAGCAATAGTTCCATGATTTTAAATTACATGACCAATATTAAGTCAATTTAAAAGCCATGTTTTTTTAAAAAGCCACATTTTTTACACCAGGAGTAGGAGATATCATTAAAAAATAGACTATAACTTATACACTTACATGTGTATTTGAAGCAAGAATACTTATCACAATTTCAAGGAACAGCTCTATCAGAAACAAAGTACACACTTGAAAAATGGAAATAAACTACTAAGCCTCTCTCGCTGGCGACCTTACTAATGAGGCGCCCTTGGTGCAACTCCAGTTCTATGTCGACTTGTTCCATGAGGCCTAATGGCATCCCTAAGATGGATGAGAAATCCGGCCACTGCGAGCAGGGCAGTTCTCCTACCTGAAGCTTCATCTTTTGGCAAGAAGCATCAGGGAGTCCTCAGGGAAGCTCTCTGCCAGCAGCATGCTCCCTGGTTCCGCCTGCAGTACACAGCGGCTGCCGCCCTACAGCCGCCAGCAGAAGTACACTGTCCCTGCTGCCGGACTTGTGAGGGCTTGCTGGAGCCCGCAGCATACCACTCCTGTGAGCAAACTGGACTAACTACTTCCTCCAGCTGATTGCCTAGGAACTAGGTAGTGAATGAATAATTCATGACAAGTCCATTCCAGCAACCAATTTCTGCTCTACGATCCACTACTCCCCACAGCAATTTATAGTGTAAGGATTCTAAACCATACTTGGTGACATGCAAGACACGAAAGTTCAGTATTCTGGTCAACTAAAGTAAACGTTAGTGGATTTGTTTACTCTTCTTTCATGCTAACCTATCACCCGGACTTACTTGACAGATTTTTTTTTTAATGTAGAAAATGTCAATGATTAACCATAGATGTCTGACAGACCACACACACACAAATTTTTTTTCCATAGAACCTGTCCTACAAAGTGGGTTCTGGTTGTAGGAAAAGCTGTTTGTCCTGAGCTCAGCAGGTCAGGATTTACATTTAACAAAAGACCAGTTCCTGCAAAGCACAGAAAATCATCGTGTGGTGGGGGAGGGGAGTTTTTAGTATCACTGCCAGGAAACAAATTGCTTCTAAGGGGAATTTTCCTGGTCTCTCGGGCTATAAATAAATCTTTCATCTCATTGGTATTCTTCTAGGAAGAACATGAACATTCATTTTTACCATTTGTCATGCTTACACATTTACAAATGAGTGCTGTCTAAAGTGGTCAGTTTTCTGCAACAAAAAACCCAATTCCAAGAGAAACTTGAACAGAAAAACTGAAGGCCCGTACTTCAAGTTCAGCCTCTGCCTCCAGGAACTCCACACCTATCATTTTCACCTGTTTTGATCTTCGTTGTTTTTTTTTTTCTTCTGCACTCACTGAATTTCTCAAGACTGCGCTTTGTCAGTAAGTTAATTCTTCAGCCATGATTATTCCATTCCTTTGTTGCTGTTGTTCAGTCAGCAAGTCATGTCCGACTCTTTGAGACCCCATGGACCACAGTTCACCAGGCTCCTCAGTCCATGGGGTTCTTGGGGTTCTCCAGGCAAGAATACTGGAGTGGGTTTCCATTTCCTTCTCCAGGGGATCTTCCCAGACCAGGGATTGAACCCACGCTTCTGCATTGGCAGGTGGGTTCTTTACCACTGTGCCACCAGTGAAGCCCTAAAAATGATCTATAAGGAGTAGATGCAGCTGTTTATGTGGTTGTTTAGTCACTCAGTGATTCTTTATCACTGAGCCACTAGGGAAGGCCATTCCATTCCTAACTGCTTCTGTGTGTTCTACAGACTGGTTCTCTCTGTGTCTCCCTGGCTCTGCATTTTCCCCTTTCCACCTCATTCTGTTATTTTATCATCATCATCATTTCCGAGCCAATGTTCTATGAAACTCAGGTTCTTAATAGCTCATGCAGGGATTCTCTTCTTTCTCGAAGGGAAATTATTATTTCTTCCAGAACAGAATGCATCTTTTTTCCTCAGGCACTGTGCCTTTCTCTTTGCCTTGCTGTGAGTGCAAGGGCCTGGCCATGTCTTCTGCTTGGCTCAGGACATTCTTCACAGGACGTTCTGTGGAGCATTTCTGTTGGTGTTACTATGCAGTCCAGGGGAACCCGTCCCCTCCCAGCCACATCCTCAGCTGCTAGCAGCTTTGTGCTGGTGTGCTGGGTGGAAGGGAAGTTCAGGAATGTGATAAAGGAAAAAGCCAAGCTGGGGCTAGGGCTCCAAGCAGCCTCACTGTTCTCTTTTCTCCCAGGGATGTATTCGAACATTCTCTAATTTTGGTAATCCCTGTGAGATTTCATTCCCACCAGAATCAGGTTGTTCCTTTGTAATCATCCCCTTTCCTCCTAATCCTGACAACCCCCTGCACACCCCCACCTCAGTCATGAGTGAGATAAGGGAGCCCTGTCACCCTGGGCTCACTCTGTGCCCCTTCCTCCACTTACTGGGTTCCAGAGACTGACTTTATCAAGGCTACCTTCTATCAGGTGTTCTGCAAACTCCAGGTTTACTGGTGCAGATTCTCAGCACCAGGGTATAGTGTCATTCTGTCTTTCTTTTCTACTTCTCTCCCAGCCTGGACATCTCAAAGTAATGATTTCCAGTTTGCTTTTCTTTGTCACATGAGAGAACCACCCAAGGGAGGGTTTCCAGTCTCCTGGAAATCTCAGTGCTCTGACAGTACAGCACCGCCTGTCCTCATCTGCTCTCCTGCTATACCCGATGGTGATTTTGCAGTATTTGCTCACTATCTTTTTCTCATAGAGCTTCTGCACAGCGAGAGGCTAAGAATGACCCTGAGCCAAACCCTCTGAATTTGTGGAAACTTTTCATTTCTCTCACTGACCATCAGCTGTGTTCTTTGAATTTGCTGCTAGCATATTTCTGCTTTTTTTTTTATCCATTTGTTGTTCATATATTTAAGTCTAAAACGACAGATATTTTGAAATTTGGCTTCGCTCTGCCATCTTAAAATAGAAGTCACACTACTCAGGAAAAAAGAAAGGCATCTGACATGACCACATAAGAAAACAGTTTTAACTCAAAAACCTAATGGCATAATAGACAGCAAAAGAGTAGCATTAAAATAAAATGACTAGAGCAAGTGTTATTAGCCTGCTTCCCCTTCTTCCTCCTCAACAGAGCCCCAATTCTCTTCAGTATTCCTCTCTCCCCAGTTACCATCTGGGGATCAGACCTCAGCATTTTTTTTCCTAGAGTAGGTGGACTGGCAAGAACCCTCTTCTGGCTCAGGAGATGAGATCTGCAAAAGGCATCTGGGGAATACCTTCTCATCCTCAGAGACAGCAACACGCTCCTCTTCCTCAGAGACAGCAACACACTTCTTCATGTACAGCCATGAAGGCTGACAACTAACTACGACATCAGTGAAAATCTGCTTTGAGATGAAGTAAACCCCATTAATGGTAGAGCAGATGGACAGACAGAACCCGGGTCTTTATGTACGTCCCTGATATGCTGGATCAACCACCCCTGAAGCTCATCATGATGGCATTAACAAAGCACACCAAGGACACCAATTTTCCCTAGACTATCAGTCAGCTGACAACAGGATTATGACTTCATTAGCATTTAACCAGGTTATTAAAACTCTTTCTTATGGATCACATACACGTATAAATCTACCCTAGGTTTTAGAGGCTTCTTCTACTCCTTACTCCAGGAATGATAATATGTGTATAGCTGTCTCTCTGTATCCATGCAGGGTTAGTTCTAGGACCTCCATGGATATCAAAATCCACAGATGCTCAAGTTCTTTATATAAAATGTACTAGCATACAGTCTATATATACCCTTCCATATACCTTAACTCATTCCTAGATTAGTTATAATACCTAATACAATATTATTATATTGCATAATATAAGTTATAATATTAGTTATGTTACATATAAGTTATAAGTGTTGTGTAAATAGCTGTGACAAATTCAATTTTGCTTTTAGGAAATTACTGGAATTTTTCTCTCAAAAATCTTTGATCCAAAGTTGGCTGACTTCGCAGATGTGGAGCCTAGGGATGCAGAGGACTGAGCGTATATTGTAAAGAGAGAATTCTATAAGAAGGGCCTGTAATTGTTGTAAGAAACTAAAATGTTACAAGGCAAGATGTTGGAACATAGTGTCATTCACATTTTCCTATGTTTTCCATGTCCTCCTTAGTAGGCTAAGGCTTAGGTGAACATCTTAAATATATTTAACACAGGAAAGGGTTTTCAACATTTTCCCATGACAAAACATCAGGGAAGCACAAGGAATTGTGAAGTAATACACGAATTCTATGTGATAAACTAATTCTCCAGTTTTAAGAAAACCATCACCATGGTCACCAATCCACTTTCTTCTATATTTTAAATTGTAAAGTAAATTTACTGAGTTATCATTTTGTTTGTTCTTACTGGCTCTCAACTACTATCATCTATTCCTTGACTCATATCCTCTTTACAAATATCTCTGTCGCTGGGTTTAAAATTCCCACTGACAGAACCATCCTTGAAGACCTTAAAACCTACATGTATACAGGTAAAGATATTTTTCCACAGAATAGCCTCTCTGGCAGTTAATACAAGTGATGGACTCACACATACTCCAAGTATCTCATAAAGAATTCTGATTCCCTTTGGGTGTGTGAGGTGAAAAGATTGATTATGGAGGGCCAAGTTTTTGTAAGAATTCTGAAGTAGGGCAAGGCGATAGTTGTCAGGCAAGCCCTTCATAAGAACTCTCCATCAAAGTTGGGACTGCCGCAGAGCACTTTTGATTCTATGATCATAGTGCCACATGAAATGTAGAAAAGAGAGACCAAAGTGAGACAGAATGCAGAGTCCACACTTGAGGATATGTGTATTCGTACTACTGACATTCCAACCAAGACCTTCAAACTCTTAAGACAAATGCAATCACACATGCCTGAAGCAGCAGGAATTATAAAAGGGAAGATCAATAACCCTGCCTGCCTGCAGTCAACACTCATTCATGAACTGGTGAATTCTCTGCCATTGCTCTAAAGACCCTTCATCTGATAACTTTTACTCCCCATAATCTCAAAACTCGGTCCCTCAAATGTTGCCCAAAACTCTGAATGAGATATCCCATTTGCTCTGACCTTTATTATAAGCTTATCTGAGCGTTTCAGGGGGACTGGACTTCCTTAGCTATTAACAGGTTGCCTGAAGGAGTACCCTGTGGGAACCTTTCCACATTATCTCTATAATGTCAGTCCTGACCTGGTCAGCTGATTCCAGCTCAGCTAGAAACCATGTCTTCAGACGCTGGTATAGTTTTCTACCTAGGACTCTCTTCTTTATATGCCACATTCAAGAGCATTCTTGAAGTCATCAGGATCGTATCACTGCTCTAGACCACAATGCTTCTAATAAAGGGTACATCATACAGTAATTAACATGACTTAGCTTTTAAACCACTGAACTTGTCAGAGACCTGGAGAATGGGTCAGTTTTATAACAGAAGAATTGAAAATCCCACAGCTATGGAAGCTCTGACAGATATATTGGCAGGAAGTTTAAACAAGAAAATATTTGCCAGATTTTTCCAAATGTCATTTATACTTTTTTTGACCTGCTCTTAACATGAAAATATAAATATTGTGTAAGAATTACAATTATTATTCACCAAAGATTGAGTATATGTTCATTCAAACATGGATAGCACCATCCTTAGTTACTAGGGATTTCTATTGATGAAGAAGGTATCATCCCTACCAGTAAGGAATTCACACTCTACTAAGGGATATAAACAGGTAAGCAACTAACTGGTAACAACTACATAGCAGAATTTCTTAAATGCCACATCAGAGACAGAGATGCTAGCTTCTCTTTTTCTCTTATACATATCTACCCACTACCACCCATCCATGGAGAAAGAGAATGAAGAATAAAAAGGAAGAATGGAGTCTCTATTGAACATACACATTATAGAGAGTTTATAAAGAACCCACTTAAATAAAGGAAAAACACAGTTTCACAATAATAACATTCTTAAGCATTTAAGTGACCCCTGAATACTTGACACAGTACATGGCACTTTTCATCTAAATTATATTAATAGCAGGTTAAATTTCCTCAATGCTGGAAAAATCAATGCTGAAGTAGCATTGGCCAGGATAAAATGTATGAATGAAGATATGTGTGATTTGGGCAAAGTCAAGTCAGACTTAAGATTCAGAAAAGGACTAGGGTCTAAATGGGGTGTCACTTAGGAGTCAGGCTTGGGCCAATCACCAGGTTTCCAGGAGAACTCAATCATGCGCTTCTGTTATGATCTAAAAACTTATGTAGGCTATTAATTCCATTCTACCACATGAGATAGTGTGGAGCAAATACAAGGTGAAATTACTAATAACTTACTGTAATTACAACATTGATAAAAATAAATCAGTCCGGCAGCGAGAATAAAATTTCATTTTTTATTAATAGGAAGTAGAATATAAATTATTTTATGAGAATTAAGTATAATTAAAATAGATATTTCATGATATGACTCAGTAAAAGAGGTATTAACTATTTTACTGAATGATATACATTTTATCAGAAAGATATCTAAATATTTTTATCCTCATTTTTTTTTACCTGGAATATCTTGAAAAACTGTATAGACCAAGAAAATATTCCAGTCACATTTAAAACAACTGGTTTCACTTGTGAGTGCTACTTCAGCTGTTCAAATGGGCACTATTCTTTAGCTAATGACCATCCTAGCAATTAAGAACCAAGAATAGCTTAAAAAGTCAGCCATTTTTAAATAAGTTACATTTTTAAAAATTTATTTCTAATAGGAGGATAATTGCTTTACAATGTTGTATTGGCTTCTGATGTACAACAACATGAATCATCCATAAGTATACACACTTCCCCTCCCTCCTGAATCTTGCTCCCACTCCCTCCCCTAACTCACCCCTTCTGGTTGTCATGGAGCACTGGGCTGAGTTTCCTGTGTCAGACTGTGCTTCCTATTAGCTATTTATGTTATGTATGTTAATGTATGCATTTCAATGCTACTCTCTCAATTCCTCCCACTCTCTCCTCTACCCCTCTACTCCCGCACTGTGTCCACAAATCTGTTCACCCATGTCTCTGTCTCTACTCCTGCCCCGCAGAGGTTCATCAGTACCAGTTTTTAAAAAAGCCATTTTGTCACTTGAAGTTTCCTTTGCTCTGCTCTTAAAGGTTTCTGCCTCAAAAAATCTTCATTGGAGAATGGCATTTTGAGGGGACAGAAGAGATGAAGTTATTTTTAATACCAACCTGTATCTATAGTGTATCTGAGCTCAGAACATGACCTACTTCTGAAGCCTCAGAAATTTAGTTTATGTAAGACAGGAAGAGATAAAATAACCAGGCAGGCACACAGTCATTTGATTATTTAGTAAAAGGAGATTCCCCAAAACAGTAATTCTGATTGTCCCTTTGATGGCTTGAGATTTTTATTTCCTAGGACAATGTTGCTGAGTGAGTTTTATACTTGCATCTCCTTTCTTCGAGCAGAAGAGGAGACGCAAGTGGAAAACTCATAGGAGTAGTTTTAGCTCAAGTATATGTGGAAAAGGAAGATCTGAACACAGATCTTCTTAAGCCCACACATGTTTGTGTGCCCTTTGGAAAAACTGCACACACCTCCCAGCTTTGGACACACTAGTTTGAAGACTCTTCTTTAGTACATCACAGAAGAAAAGGCAACAAGAGACAGAGTAAGACACACATCTGAGAACACCTCAAGTACAGATATTCAACAGCATATTTTCACATCTAAAAATATTAGCCATAATTCTATAATTATCATCTAATATATAGACAATATTCAGATTTCCCATCTGTCTTAAAAAACTCAGCTTACGGCTGCTAATTTTTCCTAGCAGGTTCCATCAAGGTTTATACATTATATTTGGTTGCTATGGCTGTTTAGTTTCTTTAAACCTAAAGTAGTCTTCCCACAATTTTTCTGTTTTTCATAATAAATATTTTTTAGGTAAGGGGCTTAAAGCTCCAATTTTCTTCAAAAATCTCTCAGCATTATCTTGAGCTTTAAGGAATAATTTTTTTCAAAGGAAGTTTCAAACTTCATTTGGTAAAAGATTCTAGTCTCTACACCTGTGAGTTAGATTCAGGATGACAACTGCTCTCTGGAGGTTGGTATGGGAGGGCCACTGACACCCAGAGAAAGATGGTGACACTGAGCGGCCACAAGCACCAGGCTGGTAAGCAAAGGTTCACACAGCAAATCTGAAGAGAAGATCTTCTCTCTCAGGAACAGATAGGGATGAACCTTAGGGTACAGGACAACTAACCTGAGAGTGTCTTTCACAATTTGGGTGGTGACTCTGCTATATATTATAAGAGCTAATACGACAGCTAGCAATACACAAGCATTATGCCTTAATCAGCCTAGTTCAGTTCAGTTCAGTCGCTCACTCGTGTCCAACCTAAGCCTAATTCAAAAACCAAAGCCTTGAGGGAAAAGATATTATTAAGATGTTCCTGTAACTGCAGTCACTACTAGTTACTCACATATACTCAGATGCTGTGAATCCAGAAGTAGCCTCCTGATGCTTTCAAACAGATGGGCTTCTGAAATGTGGTCAACTGAGTCTACGGCCATACCACCCTGAACGCGCCCGATCTCGTCTGAAATGTGGTCAACTGAGTTCACAAGCAAACACAAAAAATGCACAAATAAAGCACAAGGACAACTGAATGAAAGGGCTGCCTCTTCTATGCAGAAGAGGCATGGAAGAAAGATATAAAATACTCTGAAATACAGCAAGCACCAAAGATAACTATCAGCACAGGGTGTCTGTGACACAGTGATGCAACATGGTGACTCTGCTTCCTTAGGGTCCGATCACATAACCTTGATTTCTCCTCAGGCTCTTCACTCTAACTGAAAATTTTATCTATTCCTAGGGCATCCTTTACTGTCTATATGTTACCAACTCTACAATTTCTATCTCTGGCTTAGAGAGATTTTCCTCCAGAGATTCAGACAGAACTGAATTCTGGATACTGTCAGCTGGACACCCCACAAGTACCTCACACTTACACATCTCCCACCCAACTCACCATCCCTTCCCCTAACCTGCCACCTCTCCTTTGTCAAAGTGAATGATGTTAGCCTTTAATCTGGGCCAGAGCTCATTTATCTGGCCCTCTATCTGACCACCACAATCTATCAGCCACCAGCACTGTTGTTTTAGTCTCCTGATCTCTTGATCATCTCCTTTCGATCTGCTCACTCTTCTCATCCTCAGCACCACCTCCTTGGTTCAGACCATCATCACCCAGTCTTAGCGCTACCATAGAGCCTACAGGAGCTAAGGCTTCCCAGGTGCTGCTAGTGGTAAAGGACCCACCGGCAATGCAGGATACATGAGAGACATGGGTTTGATCCCCGGGTGGGGAAGATTCCCTGGTGGAGGGCATGGCAACCCACTCCAGTATTCTTGCCTGAAGAATCCCCAAGGACAGAGGAACCTGGTGGAATGCAGTCCATAGAGTCACAAAGACTTAGACTAAAGTGACTTAGCATGGAGGCAGAGCCTTTAGACTCCAGGGCTGGAGTCAGGCCCAACAACTAATGTGGAGGGAGTAAAGCCCCACCCATCAGCAGATGACTGTATTAAAGATTTACTGAGCATGGCCCTGCCCACCAGAGCAAAATCTAGTTTTCCCCATAGCCATTCCCTCCCATCAGGAAGCCTAAAAAGCCACGTATTCTCATCCATCAAAGGGCAGACAGAAGAAGCAAGAACTACCATTCCACAGCCTCCACAACAAAAATCACAATCACAGAGAGCTAACCAAAATGATCACATAGATCAGTCTTGCTAATTCAATGAAGCTATGAGCCATGCCTTACAGGGCCACCTAAGACAAACAGGTCATGGTGGAGAGTTCTGACAAAGCAAGGTCCAATGGAGAAGGGAATGGCAAACCACTCCAGTATTCACGCCTGGAGAAACAGTATGAAAAGACAAAAAGAATATGACACTTGAAGACAAGCCCCGCAAATTGATAGGTGTCCAATATGCTACTGGGAAAGAGCGGAGAAATAGCTAAAGAAAGAATGAAGAGGCTGGGCCAAAGTGGAAACAATGCTCAGTTGTGGAAGTGTCAGTAGTGAAAGTAATATCCGATGTTGTAAAGAACAATATTTCATAGGAATCTGGAATGTTAGGTCCATGAATCAACGTAAATTGGACATGGTCCAGGAGGAAATGAAAAGAGTGAACATCAACATTTTAGGAATCAGCCAACTAAAATGGACCGGTATGGGCAAATTTAATTCAGGTGGCCATTGTATCTACAACTGTAGGCTAGAATCCCTTAGAAGAAATGGAGTAGCCCTCATAGTCAACAAGAGTCCTAAATGCAGTAGTTGGGTACAATCTCAAAAATGATGGAATGATCTTGGTTCCTTACCAAGGCAAACCATTCAACATCACAGTAATCCAAGTCTATGCCCCAACCACTAATGCTGAAGAAGCTGAAGTCAAATGGTTCTATGACGATCTACAAAACCTAGAACTAACCACCAAAAAAAAAAAAAAAAACAACAACAAAAAAATAAGATGTCCTTTTTATCATAGGGGATTGGAATGCAAAAGTAGGAATTCAAGAGATACCTGGAGTAAGGCAAGTTTGGCCTTGGAGTACAAAATGAAACTGGGCAAAAGCTAACACAGTTGTGCCAAGAGAATACAATGGTCATAGCAAACACTCTGTTCCAACAACATTACAGATGACTTCACATAAGGACATCATCAGATGGTCAGTACCAAAATCAGACTGATTATATCCTTTGCAGCCAAAGATAGAGAAGCTCTATCAGCAAAAGCAAGACCAGGAGATAACTGTGGCTCAGGTAATGAGCTCCTTGTTGCAACATTCAGGCTTAAATTGAAGGAAGTAGGGGAAGCCACTAGGCCATTCAGATATTACCTAAATCAAATCCCACTCCCTTCTACAGTGGAGATGACAAATATATTCAAGGGATTAGACCTGGCAAATAGAGTGCCTGAAGAACTATGGATGGAGGTTCGTAACATTGTACAGCAGGTGGTAACTAAAACTATCCCAAAGAAAAAGAAATGCAAGAATGCAAAGTGGTTGTCTGAGGAGGCCTTACAAATATCTGAGAAAAGAAGAAAAGTAAAAGGCAAAGGATAAAGGGAAATATATACCCAACTGAATGTAGAGTTCCAGAGAATAGCAAGGAGAGGTAAGAAAGCCTTCTTAAGAAAACAATGCAAAGAAATAGAGGAAAACAATAAGAGAAAAGACTAGAGCTCTCTTTAAGAAAATTAGAGATACTAAGGAAACATTTCATGCAAACATGGGCACAATAAAGGACAGAAACAGCAAGGACTTAATAGAAGCAGAAATGATTAAGAAGAAGTGGCAAGAATACACAAAAGAACTGTAGGAAAAAGGTCTTAATGACCTAGATAACCACAATGGTGTGGTCACTCACCTAGAGTCAGACCTCCTGGAGTGTGAAGTCAAGTAGGGTCACCCTTCAGAAGCATTACTACCAAGTTAGTGGAGGTTATGGAATTCCAGCTGATCTGTTTCAGTTCCTAAAAGATGATGCTGTTAAAGTGCTCAACACAATATGCCAGCAAATTTGGAAAACTCAGCAGTGGCCACAGGACTGGAAAAGGTCAGTTTTCATTCCAATCCCAAAGAAAGCAATGCCAAAGAATGTTTGAACTATTGTATAACTGCACTTATTTCACATGCTAACAAGATAATGCTCAAAATCCTTCAAGCTACGTTTCAGTAGTACATGAACAGAGAACTTCCAGATGTACAAGCTGGATTTAGAAGAGGCAGAGGAACCAGAGATCAAATTGCCAACATCTGTTGGATCATAGAAAAAGCAAGACAATTCCAGAAAAATAATCCACTTCTGCTTCACTGACTATTCTAAAGCCTCTGACTGTGTAGATCACAACAAATTGTGAAAATTTCTATAATAGATGGGAAAACCAAACCACCTTACCTCCTGAGAAACCTGTATGTGGGTCAAGAAGCAACAGTTAAAATCAGACATGGAACAACTAACTGGTTCAAAATTGAGAAAGGAGTACATTAAGGCTATATACTGTCATTCTGCTTATTTATATTCAGAGTACATGATGTGAAACGCTGGGAGGGGTGAATCACAAACTGGAATCAAGATTACTGGAAGAAATATCAACAACCTCAGATATGCAGATGATACCACTCTAATGGCAGAAAATGAAGAGGAACGAAAGAACCTCTTGATAAAGGTGAAAAAGAAGAGTGAAAAAGCTGGCTTGAAACTCAACATTAAAAAAAATAAGATCATGCCATCTGGTCCGATCACTTCATGGCAAATAGATGGGGAAACAACAGAACAGTGACAGACTTTATTTTCTCGGATTCCAAATTCACTGTGGATGGTGACTGACTACAGCCATGAAATTAAAGACACTTGTTCTTTTGAAGAAAAACTATGACAAACCTAGATAGCATATTAAAAAAGCAGAGACATTACTTTGCCAACAAAGGTCCGTCTAGTCAAGGCTATGTTTTTTCCAGTAGTCATGTATGGATGTGAGAGTTGGACTGTAAAGAAGGCTGAGTGCCGAAGAATTGATGTTCTTGAACTGTGGTGCTGAAGAAGACTTTTGAGAGTCCCATGGACAACAAGGAGATCCAACCAGTACATTCTAAAGGATATCAGTCCTGAATATTCACTGGAAGGACTGATGCTGAAGCTGAAACTCCAATACTTCGGCCACCTGATGCAAAAATCGGACTCGGTGGAAATACCCTGATGCTGGGAATGACTGAGGGCAAGAGGAGAAGGGGACAGCAAGGAGATCCAACCAGTACATTCTAAAGGATATCAGTCCTGAATATTCACTGGAAGGACTGATGCTGAAGCTGAAACTCCAATACTTCGGTCACCTGATGGAAAGATTGGACTTGGTGGAAATACTCTGATGCTGGGAATGACTGAGGGCAAGAGGAGAAGGGGACAACAGAGGATAAGATAGTTGGATAGCATCACTGACTTAATGAACATAAGTCTGAGCAAACTCTGAGAGATAGTAAAGGACAGAGAAGCCTGGCATGCTGTAGTCCATGGGGTTGCAAAGAGTTGGACATGACTTAGCAAATTAAAACTAGTGGTCTCCTCCCCAGCTTCCCTCACCAAACTACACGGTCAGCTAACTAAAACAGAACTTCAGCTCTGGACTCTATACCTGCATTGACATCTGAGTACCCTCAGCACCAATGTGGCCACTCCTGACTTATCTCACTGCCTGGCCTGCACACTTCAAATTCCAGCACAGTGAGTTTTTTCTTAGTATCTCAAGCATGCCATGTGTTCTTCTATTTCCTAGTAGTTCTGGCCTTTTACCTCTCTCTCTGCCTTAAGCACTCTTCTCCTTTATCTTTACCTAACTCTTACTTTTTAAGGACTCATCGTTGACATTTCTTCTTCCAGAAAAACCTTCCTTGTCACCACAAGACTGGATCAGGGGTGCTTCCCTGGGCTATGGCACCTACCACACTGAACTGCATACTACTTTCCCCACGAGCAGTGCCCAGGGGAAGAAGAGACAGGCTGAAGCATGGAGACTCTATGTTGGCTGCTGCGGCAGTAGGAACAGTGAGGTCCTGGACCACGGCTTTGATGGGGGCTGACAGAAGCACACGTCTTGAGAGAGATTTGAGCAGCACAGAGATCGTCTCTTTGTTTATACCACATTTATCCTGAAAGCCACTGAGTAACAGGTGCTTAAATACTTTTCAAAAAATAAATAAACTAATGAAGACATGATTTAGACATACAAAGTAAACAGAATACCTAAAATTGGCTCAGTACAGACTTTTTAAGTGCTACAAGAATGTAGACATAAAGGGAGTGGAACTGGGTGAGGTTCATTAAGAGGGACATGTGGCTTGAAGAGATAGGGGCTGGCTGAGTGGCATGCATATAGCAAGTGAGGGAACAGCATGGGTGTGGAGGCTGCATCTGAATACCAGTTCCACAATGGGCCAATTACCAACCAGGGAACCTTGGGCAGCTCATTCAATTTTTCTGTGCCACACCTAGAAAAAGAGAGTGACAACAGTAATACCTACCTCACAGGGCTCATATGAGGATCAAATAAATTACTATTTGTAAAGCCCTTAGAAGAACAGTGCCTTATACAGAATAAACATGATTTAAGTATATACATGTGCTAAGTCGCTTCAGTCATGTCCAACTCTCTGCAGCCCCATGGGCTATAGCCCGCTAAGCTCCTCTGTCCATGGAATTCTCCAGGCAAAGATATTGGAGTGGGTTGCCATTCCCTACTCCAGGGGACCTTCTTGACCCAGGGACAGAAGCCGCATCTCTCATGTCTCCTGCATTGGCAGGCGGGTTCTTTACTACTAGCGCCACCCAGAAAGCCCAAGTATATATAAGTACACTACATTAAATTAAATTGAAAAAGTCCTTAGTGGTGCCTTCACCTATTCAGATGCTGTAAAAATGGCCACATGTGAAGTGAGTAATTAATTAGTGGACAAATGCACACCTCTACTTATTAGAAGGTAATGTATCAAGCATATTTACTGCAAACCATGAAGAATTTTCTTATCATCTAGAGTTTCAGGTTTTTATACATAAGCACAAAATTCATAGTACACTAGGAAAACTAAAGGAAAGAAACTTGAATTATATGTTCCCAGAGATAAACGAAAAATAAGAAAACATAATGCAAATACCAAAAATTATCAGAAAAAATATGTGAAATAAAAACATGTAGATGTTAATGGAAGGTCTAGACTTGGTCAAGGAGAGTATCAACGAACAGAAGAAGACAGTGAAGAAATCACCCAGAGTCCAGTGCACAGACAGCCATGAAACATGGTAGAAGACACAGTGAGCTTTATTCCCAGGTAGAGAATGCAGGGGAGGCAATATTTGAGGAAATAATGGGTGGGAAAATTTCAAAAGTGAAGAAACGTTTGGGTCCTCAAATTCAAAAACTGTAAAAGAACACCTAAATACCAAGCAGAAATGAGATAAACAAAAGCGCAGTTACAGAATCACAGATCAAAAAGTTCCTGTTACAATACACTGAGGAGGCTGCCATCAGAACATTCACTGCACTCTGTAACATGCAATGTTATATCCTGCTTTCTCTTTCCTGTCTCCCTGCTGGATGAAAGGCTCCGGGAGGGCAGGAGCCCTTCCAGTATACTATATTCTGCGAATACCTGCTTGACATATAATTGAGTGAAAGACTAAATGTATGGAATGCATTTGTATTCACATGAAACTATTTTTAAAGAGCAAATAAAATAACCTAGAAAAAAATATACAAATTCAAGTGTCCATGAGCAAGACATTTCTCTTTAGACCTGTTTCTCCATTTGTGTAAAATAAAGGAGTTATCTTGATGACATCAAATATAAAAGTCATTAACAACTATTATAGGATGCTACAGCTATATTATTTTTTGAAACCTCTGTATTTAAAAACAAATTTGGGTGGTTTTCTTATTTCAATAGGCTTACTGACAGAAAATTTGAAAAATGATCTGCCTCTCAATCATTTAATTAATAGGACATCTGTAAGAGAAAAGTGACAACCAATAAACCATAATCACTGAGTCCTGCATTGGTACCATACAAATATATTCATGTGCCATTTTCACTCAGTTTATACATGACATGCTGAAGCCAACTGCTAGTGCTTCACTCTTATACGCCCAAACAATATTCCTGGTTTGACCCACATGACATAAGACTCTTATCTAGCAAATTCTCAACAGACCAACAACACAGAGGTCAGTTACAGTTATTCTGCACATCCTTCCAATTCTATACCCCAAATAAGAAAAGAAAACGGTTACCAGCTTAAGACTTATGTGAGAGTTGTCTGGGAAAGCTAAGTTGCTAATACATAAAACAGCTAGAACCAATACTGCTGGCTTTTGACTAAGAATATTTAAAATGGCCAGACCTCATAGTTGTGTATACTTTCATCTACATTTAAGCTTCAAAATCTATGTGCGTAGATTACAAGAAAATATAATGGTTCAAACAGATCAACTTGTATTTAATGTTTGATAATGTTATTACTAGAAAAATATCTAATCTTATTTCTTCATTCTCAAAGAAAATAAGTATATTATATATATATATATATATATATATATATATAATATACTTCTCAAACTGCAACCACGCTGGCTTCCTGTGTGTACTTGAGCAAACTAGAATAGCTCCCACTCTGTCACAATGAGATTTGATTGCCAAACAGGAAAAACATGCTTGAAAGCAAGTTTGAAAAAAACCACTTCAGAGACCAAGAAAAGGTAAACAGATGACAAAAGAAATCCTGGTTTCTAGGTATGAGGTTAAAACTCATGGGACTCTTGCAGGTAAAGCAGACAGATGATTCAAGAAGCCATACAAATGATCTCATGGTGGGTGACACCCAACCAAAGGCAGTAATTTGGGACAGGTATATTTTAAAAATGTACCTTCATCTCTTTATTTAAACATATTTCTAAGAAGAAACTAGGCATGGTCTAAAATCCTATACCACGTTTGAGATAAAAAAACACACTAAGTAGAGTTAACGGCAGATCAGACACTGAAAAAGAAAAGATTACCCTGGTGGCTCAAAAGGTAAAGAAACTGCCTGCAATGCAGGAGACCTGGCTTCTATCCCTGGGTCAGGAAGATCCCCTAGAAAGGGAATGGTAACCCACTCCAGTATTCTTATCTAGAGAATTCCATGAACAGAGGGGCCTTATGGGCTACAGTCCAGGGGTTGCAGAGTCGGACATGATTGAGTGACTAATATACAATGAACTTAAAAACACAACAATTAGAATTATCCAAAATAAAACATCCAACAACAGTGAAATACATCCTTTTAAAGTATACACATAATATTTACCAAAAGAGACTACATTCTGTACCATGAAACAAGTCTTGATAAATTTAAAAGGATTTAAGTTATTCAAAATATGTTTTCAGACCAAAATGGATTTAAATTAGAGATGAATTAAGAGCAAGATCTCTGGAAAGTCCAGAAAATTTGGAAATTAAATAGCACACTTAAAAATAACCCATGGATCTAAGAAAAAATGAAAATGGAAATTAGAAAATATTTTGAACTGAATGAAAATTAAACTCAACATAGCAGAATTCGTGAAATGCCATGAAAACAGAACTTGGGAAATTAATCACTAAATCCTATGATAGAAAATAAGAAAGAACTCAAATAATCCTGACTTCCACCTTAAAAAGCCAGAAAAGGAATAACAAATTAAAGGAAACAGGAAAGGAAATCATAAATACCACACCAGAAATGAAAGAAACAGAAAACAGAATGACAACAGAGAAAAATCTATGATACCAAAAGAATTCTTTAAGAAGATCAATAAAATTGATAAACCTCTGACCAGATTAAGGAAAAAAAAAAAAGAGAGAGAGAGAGAAGATACAAATTACCAGTATAAAAACTGATCAAAACTCTCAGGAAACTAGAAACAGAAGGGAACCACATGTTGAAGATTATCTACAAAAAATGTAACTAACATCATATCTAGTGCTGAAAGAATGAATGCTTCCCTCTAAGGTCACAAGAAACACAAGGATGACTGTTCTCACCACTTCTATTCAGTATAATACTGGAGATTTTCACTAGAAGAAGAAAGATGGAGAGAGGTATCCAAAGAGAAAGGGTAGTATAAAACTATCTTCATTTGCAGATGACATGACTGCTTATGCAGAAAATTCAGTGGACTCTACAAAAAGTTACTAGAACTAATAAGTGAGTTTGGCAAAACTGCAAGATATAAGATCAAGACACAAAAAAAATCAATTTTATTTCTCCATGCTTGCAATGAACAAGAGGAAATTAAAATTTTAAAAGCAGTATCATTTACAATAGCATCAAAATTACAAAATACTTAGGGATAAATCTGACAGAAGGTGTGTAAAGACCAAACACTGAAATCTACAAAACAATGCTGAGAGCAATTAAATAATTCGGGCTTCCTTTGTGGCTCAGCTGGTAAAGAATCTGCCTGCAATGCGGGAGACCTGGGTTCAACTCCTGGGTTGGGAAGATCCCTTGGAGCAGGGAAAGGCTACCCACTCCAGTATTCTGGCCTGGAATGGACTGTATAGTCCATGGGGTCGCAGAGTCAGACACAACTGAGTGACTTTCACTTTCACTTTAAAGAGAAGATACACTTGGTTGATGGGTTAAGACTCAATATTGTCAGAATGTCAGTTCTCCCTCAAACTGAACTACAGATTCAACAAAAACCCTGGTAGACTTTTTTGTGTAAAAACTGACAAGCTGATTCTCAAATTCATATAAACACGCAAGAAACCTAAAACAGGCAAAACAAGTTTGCTGAAGAACACTATCTGATTTTTAAGACTTATAAAGTCAGAATGTTCATGACAGTAAGGTATTGATGTAAAGATGGGCAAATACCTCAATGGAACAGGAGACTCCAAAAATAAGCACACCCCTATATAAGCAATAGATTTAAGGTAATGTGGTAGAGAAAAGACAATCCACTCAACAGATGTTACTGGCCACAACTGGATATTCATATAAAAAAATAACATTGGATATATATTTCATACAGTCTACAAAAATTAATTCAAAATAGATCATAGATAAACACATAAAGCCAAAACTATAAGACTTTTAGAAGAAAACACGTAAGATATTATTTGCAACCCTGGGTTAGGCCAAGATTTCTTAATAGAATGCCAAAAGTACAATGCAAACAAGGAAAAAAAACCAATAAACTTGACTTGACCAAAATTAAAAACCGCTCACCTTTGAAAGACACCAGCAGAAGCATGAAAAGACAATCTGAACATTTGGAGTAAACACTTGTAAAGCACATATCTGACAAAGGACATGTATCTAGATTACATTAGAAATGCTCAAGATTAACAGTAAGAAAACTGGTGGTTTTTTTAAAATGGACAAAAGATCTGAATAGACATTCCAACAAAAAAAGACATATGGAAGATAAATAAGCACATGAGGGAAATGTTGCTTACTTAAACGTTAAAAATTCCATCAAATACGGATTTATGCAAAAGACATCCCTCTGCTACAATGTTGGACACTTTCCTTTCTCTATCCCACACAAATATATACAGCTTCCACATATAAATACCTACTAAGAAGTTCCCATCTGGTACCCATTCAACACTACAATGAGTGAAAAATTAACAGCCTCAACTTGGTATAGGCAAGTACTCTAGACCAAGGAAATGTTCTACTGAGTGGTATTTAAATATCCATTTGGGCTAAGAATTATAAGAAGAGGCTATTAACTTAACTGAACCTTAAATGAAGACTACTAACTTAAATGACAATTGGTAGAATATGGGAAACATATTTGGAGATATTTTTGCATCTGCAGCAAGTTGAAAAAAAAATACTGAACATATGACATCCAGAAACCATGTATTCTACCACTAGAGATGACTGCAAAATATAAAAACCTAGAACCCTAAAAATACTTCTTCTGAATAAAACTGTTCATACTATATGCTTTTACAAATTAGTATCAGAAAAAAACTGTATCATCAGAGCTTATTCTAGATTGTTTCAATAAAAAGAACAAAAATAATGAAGCTAAAAATGGTATTTCCCCCATACCTGTTCTTCCCTCTCCTTTTCTTTGGTTTTACTTCTGTAGACTCTAGCAGAGGTGGCATCCTGGGATGGAATGGCAGAGATCTGATGCAGTGGCATGTTCATCCCAGCCTCCTGTCTGATCTTCCTCTTTACGGAAGAAAGTCTCCAGTGGTAGAGTCATTTTGGGCCATGGACTTCAAGCTGAGAGAGGAAGGGAAGACAAGACATAACTGATCTGAAACACTCAAAATTTCCAACAGTAAGATTAGCATTTTATATTTATATTCATATTTATTTAAATAAGCTACAATGTCTAACATAAATACTTCATCTTCAAAAATGACAGAATATAAAAGCCTATGTAGGGGAAGAACTGCAATACTTTTCTCATATAAGATGGGAGCACCTGAAAAAGTCTGGTGGATCAGGCACATGTATGCGTGTGTGCATACTCAGTTGCACAGTCCTGTCAACTCTTTGCAACCCCATGGACTGCAGCCTGCCACACTCTTCCATCCATGGAATTTCCCAGGCAAGAATACCTGAGTGGGTTACCATTGCCTTCACCAGGGATCTTTCCAACCGAGGGATCAAACCTGTGCCTCCTGCGTCTCCTGCACTGGTAGGTGGATTCTTTACCACTGAGCCACATGGGAAATCCCCAGGTACATGTATAATCAGATTATTAATCTTCCAATGGCTACTTAGTTTTTAAACATAGCAGTGTCATCCTTTAACAATATTTTTGAAGTTACACATTTTTTCTTGAACCAGATGATATCAGTAGTGATCTTTCCTTAAAACCACAGACTTTGAGTCCATATAATGGTGAGACTAAAAGTTAAGAAGTCTAAAATAAGGTTAAGGTATCTATGATCCATGCTTAACCTTCTGAAAGTCTAGACTCTCTAGACCAGTTACTGGCAAACTTCTCCTTCAGAGAGCCAGAAGAAAGTATTTTATACATTGTCCTATTTGTCCTATGGGCCTATTTGTTACAGCTACTCAATTTTGCCAATGTAACATGAAAGTACCCATAGTGAGTATGTAAACAAATGAGAATGGTCATGTTCCAGTAAAACTTCACTTACAAAAACAGGTGGCAGACTAGATTCAGCCCATGGGCCTGGGATTTGCTAACCCTGCTCTAAGAATATTACAGGGAAGATGAGGGTCATCCCAGGCATTCCTGGAATCATTGAAGGCTGCCTGTAGGTAAAGTAACATGTCTGAATAAGCTCTCACGATTTCAGGCAGCCCTTACTTTTTTTTCTAGTTTTCTCCTACATTCCTCCAAAGTGCCTAGCAACTGAATTACGTGTTCTTTATCTCTGCCTACACTGAGATCTATCAAACTCTGTGTACAAAACCAATTAAATATAAATTATCCGAACAATCTATAATGTTTAACAAGATAATGTTTGATGCTGCTTGAGTTTTAACAAAGGATGGAAGCCTTAATCCGAAAGAATTAATCTCTAATTTGGGGATTTTCATTTATTAAACATGTACTGGAGCTGGGGCGGTAGACAGGGAGGGTGAACAACTTAGGGCCTGATAACCCTGAAGTTCACATTTGTCAAGTAGCCATCTGTTACACATCTTCCCTAACTGTGCTCAGGACCAAAGCTAAGTGTTTGAGTGGCTGCTCCCACCTCTGACAGTGTTACTAACCAAACTGAAGAGCAACAGGACTCACAAAATTGATTTCTTCCACAGGACTCTGATCTACAAGCAACAACAGGAAGGAACAGAAGCCAGAGAGAATCAACACACATGAGAAAATAAGCTAAAAGAATATCCTGTTTTTAAAAAGCCTAGTTTAATAACTGGCAAGTAATCACTGATAATCAACAGAATACACAAAGAGAGTCAGTAATATTGAAAAAAGTGAAAGTGAAAGTTGCTCAGTCGTGTCTGACTCTTTGAGAACCCATGGATTTTAACCTGCCACGTTTCCTCTGTCCATGGGATTCTCCAGGCAAAAATACTGCAGTGGGTAGCCATTCCCTTTTCCAGGGGATCTTCCCAACCCAGGGATCAAAACTGGTTCTCCAACATTGCAGGCAGATTCTTCACCTGTGTCTAGATATTATATTCAATAATATATAAAATGTTAAAAGTCTAGACATTATACATCACATACTCTATTTCAAGCCTTTGTATGAAGCTGACCCAAGATGGAGCACTGTGCTCAAACAAGTGGTCTGAATACATGTATTCACAGTACATAAGACAAGAGGCACTCACCTACTGTTGCGATGCCTTACACTAATGAATTAAATTCCTCTGTGAGAGATGACAAATTCCATGTGGCCTCAGAACAATTACTCAAACTAACCATGCCTGGTGTCCTACCACATGGCATACCAAGAGTAGCCTTTGGTGCTTCTGGTATAATCATCATTATTACATCATTGGTACCTGACCATGTCAAGCCTGGGAAGACTATTTATGCCACAGAAACACAAACTGAGAGTGTTTTAAATTTTAAATTTTATTGCAAAGTTTTACAGGACCTCCCTCGTTACAGCCACATAAGCTACTGCTGCTGCTAAGTCGCTTCAGTCGTGTCCGACTCTGTGCGACCCCATAGACAGCAGCCCACCAGGCTCCCCCGTCCCTGGGATTCTCCAGGCAAGAACACTGGAGTGGGTTGCCATTTCCTTCTCCAATGCATGAAAGTGAAAAGTCAAAGTGAAGTCACTCAGTCGTGTCCGACTCCTAGCGACCCCACGGACTGCAGCCTACCAGGCTCCTCCATCTATGGGATTCTCCAGGCAAGAGTACTGGAGTGGGGTGCCATTGCCTTCTCCGCCACATAAGCTACTCTTTTGATATACACCCCTACTCCAGGTACTATACTTGAAAGCTTGCCTGAAGCAATCCCTGTCCTATGCCAGACATACTTAGGATAAAAAAATGATAACTTAAAAAACCAACCTACAAAATAAACCATGCCACTTTATATGGGAAGGTTCATATGAAAAGCATAAAGCAGGTATTACTCATACTATTTTCTTTACATAATTTCCAAGAATCATTTTATATCAACTCAAGTCATGATTAATTAAGAGCAATAGGTTAAACCTTTGCACTATGCCTGACAATCCAGGCATGAGGATTTTAATTCCACTAAAGTTACCTTGCAAAATACAACACACCTAAAATGAGCACCCATTATTTAGAAGAACTGAACTGAAAAACCTGATTGCTGAAGAGAATATGGGAATGAATACAGCATGTTCATGGATCGGAAGCCTTACTATTGTTAAGATGGCAATCCTCCCAAAACTTAACTACAAATAAAGCAATCCCCATCGAAAACTCTGCTGCCTTCTTTGCAGAAACTGGACAAGCTGATCCTAAAAGTTATATGGACCCAGAATATCCAAAACAATCTTGAAAGAACAAAGTTGGATAACTCATATCTCCTGATCTCAAAACTTACCTCAAATGGATGGTAAGCAAACCAGTGTGGAGTTGGGTTCAAGATGGCAGCATAGGAAGATCCTAAACTCACCTCCTTCTACAGACACAAAAAATAGACAGCTACACAGGAGGATAAATTCCTCTGAAAAGAACCTGAGAACTATCTGAACACCTACTTCACAACAAAGGATAAAGGGTCACATTGAAACGGGAAGGAAAGGCATGCTCTCCCCAAAAACCCCACTCCTTGTGTGGTGACTCACAATCAAGAGAAATCTTAATAAATTAATCAAAAAATCAATCAACAGACAAACAAACAAATGGACCTTCTCCCCAAGAAGTAAGGGGTTTACACCCACACCAGGCACCACAATCCTTGGGTGCTACATCAAAGAGAAACTGCTGCTGCTGCTAAGTCGCTTTGGTCGTGTCCGACTCTGTGCTACCCCATAGACGGCAGCCCACCAGGCTCCCCCGTCCCTGGGATTCTCCAGGCAAGAACACTGGGGTGGGTTGCCATTTCCTTCTCCGATGTATGAAAGTGAAAAGTGAAAGTGAAGTCGCTCAGTTGTGTCTGACTCTTCACAACCCCATGGACTGTAGCCTACTAGGCTTCTCTATCCATGGGTTTTCCAGGCAAGAGTACTGGAGTGGGTTGCCATTACCTTCTCCAATCAGAGAGAAGAGAACCACCCAAATGTCCGGATTTGAAGACCTACAGGGCTTATCTTATGGAGAAACTCAGGATTGCAGGAATAAGACTTCATTCCTCTCCAATAGAACCACTCACCCCAAGACCCAATGCAAAGAGCAACAGTTTCTAAAGAGCTTAGACCATATGTGAAGGAAATTCACTTACTGATCTTACAGCATCTGTCAAAGGGGCAGAAGTCTGCTGGGACTCTCCAGGGATGGAATGCTGGCAGATGCCATTTTTACAGGCTCCCTCTACCTAGCTGGCACTGGCAGGCACCATTTTGCCCTCTCATTCTAACCTGCTAACAGTGGCGTGTGAACAGCCCTGTTCAAGTCACAGCACCAATACATGAAGTTGACGAACAGCCACGCACCCCCATTCCACTCACACAACCCCATGGGAGCCAACAGGCATGCACAGCCTACACAGGGGATGTCCCCTGAGTGCCAGGCTCAGGTTGATAAGAGGACTGTGTTTCTGAACCCCACAAACCCCAACAAGTGCAAAGAAGTTCAAGAAACAACCAAAAACTAGGGCAAGGTTAAGCAATAAGGTTCATCTCCCACAAAGAGTCACCCCTTGGAGACAGGGAGAGACAGCTGCTTTTCATGATACACAGAAACAAACACAGAGAGTCAAGGAATATGAGGAAACAGAGGAACATGCTCCAAATGAAGGAAAAAGGTAAAACCCTAGGGGAAAAAAAACTAATGAAGTGGAAGTAAGTAATTTACCTGATAAAGAGTTCAAAGCAATGGTTATAAAATGCTCACTGAACTTGGGAGAACAAGGGAGGAACACAGTGAGAAACTCCACAATAAGATAGAAAATATAAGAAAATTTCCAAACCGAACACACAGAGCTGAAGAACACAAGTGAAATGTAAAACACTAGTGGGAATTAATAGCAGGCTAAGTGATACAGAAGAACAGACCAGTGACCTGGAAGACAGGGTAGTGGAAATCTCCAAATGGAATGGCAAAAAAAGAAAAAAGAATTGTTAAAAAATGAGGATAGTTTAACGGACCCAAGAGACAAAATAAAAGGCACTAACGTCTACATTATAGAGATTCCAGAGGGGAAAGAGAGAAAGAAAGGAGCAGAAAACATATTTGACATAATGGCTAAAACTTCCCTAACCTAGGGAAGAAACAGACATCCAGGTCCAAGAGGTAAAGAGTCTCAAACAAGATCAATCCAAAAAGATCCACACCAAGACACAGTATAATTAAAATGTCAAAAGTTAAAGAGAGAAGCTTAAAAGCAGAAAGAGAAAAATAACTATATACAAGGGAATCCGCATAAGGCTATTGGCTGATTTTCAAAAGAAATTTTGCTAAAAAGAAATATGGGTACACACTACAACGTGGATGGCCCCTGAAAACAGTAAACTAAGTGAAACAAGGACCACATATCATAAGATTACATTTGTGTGAAATGTCTGGAGTAGGTAAATATATAGGGACAGAAAGTTAATTAGTAACTACCAAGGGCTGGGGTAAGGACTTAGGGGAAGGTGGTAGTGATGGCTAAAAGGGTTTCTTTTTAGGGCAAAGAATATGATCTAAAATCTATTAAAACATAACTCTCAAAAAATTTATTATGGTGATGGCTGCATAACTCTTAAGTATACTAAAAGGCACAGAATTGTACCATTTAATAAGTAGACTGTAATGGATGTGAATTATATCCCAATAAAGTGAAAGTGAAAGTGTTAGTCACTCAGTTGAGTCCGACTCTTTGCGACCCCATAGACTGTAGCCTGTCAGGCTCCTCCATCCATGTAACTCTCTAGGCAAGAATACTGAAGTGGGTTGCCACTCCCTACTCCAGGGGATCTTCCCAACCCAGGGATCAAACTCAGGTCTCCAGCATTGCAGGCAGCTTCTTTACCATCTGAGTCACCACAGAAGTCCATATCTCAGTAACAGTGTGTAGAAATATGAAAATCACATGGATTAAGACATTACTTTTTATTTTTCCTTCTGATGACATGGAGATGGCCACTGTTACCACTCTTCCCCTTTTAAGAAAGGTTAACAGGGAGTACACAAAATTGGCAATCAGAAACCTAAGTTCAAGTCATGATTCTATTAAATATTAATACTAAGTATGTGATGCTGGGCAAACTGATGAATTTCAAAGTCTGTTTCTTCATCTGTAAAACAGAAAGGTAATAATCTCTACTCAGTTCACAGAGTTATTGTGAAACCAAATAAGATTACGTCCATATACACAAATACCAGGGTTTTTAGCATCAGCATATTTTCCAGTCTGCTTTCTTGAACATCAGAAATGATGCCTCTTACTGCTTTACAAAGGCCAGTTTATTTGCTTTGTCTTTCCAGTACTATTTTCTGTCCTTCTACACCTCAGTCTGACACAAGATATACACCATTAGGACCTCAAATCCTTTCTGATATTTACTTAGGACCTCTAGCAGCATGCCTCCAAGGGGAAGTGTGGCTGACAATGCTATCCCTATCAGGGGAGAGGCAGGAAAGCCCAATCCAGAAGACGACCAGAGTGGCTTAATAATCAGGCTGTTCTGTGTGCTTCCCAGATGGTCAAGATAAGTGGAGGATTCTGCCCATTTCAACAATGCTGGGGACAAACACAGATGACAAAGAAGGCAGCCAGGAGAAGACACAAGATATCAGTGGCAAATCCCCTAGGAGACGATCACCCCGGGTCTGCATGGCTCCATGCATCCCTGCACACAGGGTACCAGGCTCCAGCAGTGCCCTCCTCCTCCCCATTGTGAGCTGTTGAATCACAGTATCCTCACTGGCACTCTAAATAAACAACTTTAAGTTAAGCCTGTTTTTATCAGAAGAATGGTTCATATAACAAACGAGAAGCCTCTGAACAGCAGCTAGCAGGCACACACACACCCAAAAGCATTAGGAGTGAGGAGACCAGCTGTAACACAGCATTGAATGACCAAGACCAGACCTAGAACAGAACTTGGAGGGAGGAGAGAAACCATTAAACAAGGAGGACTGACATGATCTAGTGAGGGGTCTAAACTAGACTAGAATGCAGAGAGGACTGGGAGATGCATGAGGGTTTGGCCATGGGCACACTGAGCTTGACATGCCTGTGGGAAACCCAAGATATGCACACAGAGCACACTGGGAGTTACCAGCATACTGTCACATCTGAATACATAGGACTAGAATCTGGTTTCCAAGGAAAACCTGCAGAATCAATCATTTATGTCATTAGATGCTATTAATATAATCAAATGATAAAACTCAACACCAATACAGGATTATAAAACCTTTTAGGAAAAAGCAAAGGAAAATGCCTAACTATAAAAAAAAAAAAACCTATCTCAACCAAAACTTACCATTATATTAACACAGCAAAACTCTTAGAGTTTTAAATAAGTTTCAAGTTAAAAAGCAAAGCATATTCCTATCACTATTATTTAATATTAATATATAGTTAGATCCTGGGAGAGAAATTCATAAAAATGCTAACAGCAGTTTAATGATGTGGCAATACTCATGACTTTTCTCTATTTTCTAAACTTTCAGTAACAATGTAATACTTTTATAGTTTAGATACATATTTTTGAAGTGTTAAAGGCCCAAGTCATTCCACATAGGTTGGTAATAGGCAGAATTTTATGTTATTGATGAATGTATACAACCATAAGAGGGCTCATTTTCTGTGATGAATACATTTCTGAAGACCTCACACAAATCAAGCCTAATTTTCCCACAGGAATAAAGTAGGAAAATGCAGTCTCAGGACACTAATGTTTTCAACTTCTGTAGTGTATGTTTTCTGCTCCCATTAGATTTTTTCAGCAGCTCCTCTAATATTTTTGCAGAGTGCTTTTCCTTAAAAAAAGAAAACAGCACAGTGTATTATAGGAATAGCTTGCCTTTCTTTTCAGGGTTTTATTACATCTGACTTTCATTGCAAAGTTACTGATTTTGAAGACTGCTTTCTTTCATATTTTATGCATAGTAAGCCTTTATTGGACTTTCCTGGTGGCTCAGATGGTAAAGAATCTGCCTGCAATGTGGGAGACCCAGCTTTGATCCCTGGGTCAGGAAGATACCCTGGAGAAGGTAATGGCTACCCACACCAGTATTCTTGCCTGGAGAATTCCATGAACAGAGGAGCCTTGTGGGCTGTAGTCCATGGGGTCACAAAGAGTTGGACATGACTGACTGACTTAACACTTTCTCAACACAAGCCTTTATTAATATTTCCATATCCCGCTACTTCCAGTTCACATATTTCTCACAAAATGTAACTGCAATGGGATGGCCTTTATACATCCTTAGAAATGGTGGCTCAGAACATGCAGTGCTAGGAACACAGCCCTATTAACATGGCAAACAAGGGGAGGTTAGTACTTGTCCACCATCAATAAATTTGAGCATCTGCCCAGCACTAAGACTATCTGCTGCTTACACTGCCTTTTTTCCAGTATATGTTTGTCCCTGTTGCTATGGCAAAAAAAAAATATATCTGCAGCAGGAACCATTATCTTTTACAGAACACAGAAAAGAATAATAAACATGAGCTATTAGTAAATGTTTTTTTCTTTTAATGATGGTTATAAAAGAAACCTCTTGTTCCAAAATAGTGAAAGACTTCTTCCTACCAGAGGAAAAGAGACTATTCTCTCTCAATAACAGATTTCCTTGTGTGAACGAAGCCCCTGTGTATCTGACCATGAGATCAGGCACTTTTGCAGTTTAAACGACAATTTATTGTAAAAGTCCCTCAATTTCCCACCACCAACCATATAAACCTGCCCATTGCCCTCAACCCTTTTATGAATTAAATAAATTATATTATGCAGTTCAGGGAAGAAGCAGCCCCAGCTCTGGAAGTAAACCTGGGCTCTTTGCCATCCTCCCCACCTGGCTATTCAAGGGCCTCACTCTACCAGCCACCCCTCTTACCCCATATTGTCATCCCATTCCTTCTAAAGACTCCTTCACATCAACAAAGTAACAGAATCAGTTTTCCCCCAAAATGCATAGAACAAGTAGTTTATATCACTAGATGCTGTAAAAAATAATAAAAATCTACACTGATAACAGAATTTCAAAGTGCTTTTTGGGTCTCTCATCTTTAAAAACAGAAGTAGTAAGAAAATGCTTCCAATGCTCCTATTCACTTTCCCTCTATAACCATTTTTTAAGTTACATTTCAATGCTCTTCACTTTCTTGCTCCCACAACTCAGTTCAATGCAGTCTATCTAATCTCTGCTCCCTGTTCTTGGCCTTTCTCACCTACTGATCAAACTCAGAAGAGCTCTGAATGAGGGAACCAAAATAATACATACACACAAAAAGAAAAAAAAAAAACCTCAGGGAAATAAAGATAGATTTCTAAAGTTTTAAAAATTCTTTTAAACAAGTCAGTCAACATCCCTATAGATGTACAGCTGGGTAATAAAATTCCATGTGCCCTTTTATGCTAAACACCTGGAAGATGTACTCTAGCAAAATAAAGGACTAAATCAAGGAAGAGAAAAACAAAGAATGCACAAAACAGCCACTATAACTTAGGAGGAGCACAAAGTACAAGTTCCAGGATTGTAACTGTGCTGCAGGCTTAGAGACTACTGGTGCAGAGTGGAGCAGACACACGGAAGACTTCCAGAAGCAGGTCTCCAGAACAAAAGAAGTCCCAACAGAAAAGACAGAGTGACAGATAATACCATGGACATCTTAGAAGAACTAAGGATAAGTCTAATAATGATCATACCAGCAAAAATATAAAGTAACAACAACAAAACTACAGTAGAAAGATAGCAAAATCATTTTGTTCTAAAGTGAACAATAGTTCAATATTGATTATGGTGTAAATATTATAATGATATAAACAACATCATGACATGACTAAATCCAGCGGATAGGGAGAAGAGAGGTGGGGTATAAAAGGAAGTCAAGAGATAATGTCTAATATTTATAAGTAAAGAAATAGCATGAGTGTATCATTTGAAAACATGGAGGCAACAATCAGAAGATGCAGTGATGACATATACGTAGCTGCCTCTGTGGAGCAGGACAAGGGCTGTGGAGGAGTGGAGCAAAGGACTACTGTTTTTCTTTATAGGAGGTTGAGTACTACCATCTCCTACACACACTTCTAAAATTCAGAAAAATACCAAAAGAAAGCTAGCTTTTATTTACTTATATTTAGTAAAGAAATGTATAAGTCTTATTTAACATTAAGTATTAGGTCTTATTTAACATTAAGACCTAATCTTAAACTCTTTAGGGGCCAAAATCTGACCTGAATTAATAGGAAGCTATTTATAGTTTCTATTAATACTTATGCAACTCAGTATAAATATTATGCTTCAATAAGGAAATATTTGAGTTTTATGGGTATTACCCCAATAAGAGCACTCACTACTACATACCATGTATAGATTACCTTTCTAGAATCTGAAAATTTCTGAAGTTTAAAGTATTTCTGACCTAAGATGTTTGGATGAGACAGTTTGGGCCTCTATTACATTTTTCAAAAAGCTGTGTGCATTTATTATTTTTTTCATTTTGAAAATATTTTAAAGAAATAAATGGAGAGAAAGTATAAACAGAAAACAGTCAGGAGATTCATGTGACCTCAAATAAAACAATACTTATATCACATATTTTTACCAAATGTGGCATTATACCTGGGTCACAATTTAGGTACTGAATAAGGATATTCACTCTCTCAATGAAAATTTTAAAAAGAAAGAAGCAAAAAAAGGGATAAAACTTCATCTGACTAATCATTTGTCTCCTGGGATCATCCCATCTATCTTGCTTTTCTAGAGCAAAACAGGGCTCTTCTTCTATACCCTAGAGCTCTTCTACACTCAAATTGACATTTTTTTTTACCTCCCATGCACATTTCATCTCATCACAATCTAGCTTCAGTACAGTAAGGTCAACAGCCATCTCCATGGCGGTTAAGCCTAAAGGACATTTTCTGGGCCCATATTATTTGACTTGACACATTTACTCACTCACATGACAGTAAATCTTCCGATTCTTCAAAGCTCCATTTTACCCTCTCCCACTCTCATTCTGTGTTCCCTTCTCCCAAGTTATCAAATCCATATCCCTGGCTTCAATGACCACCTCTGTGCATTTTACTCCAAAGAAAAACACTGATATCAGATGATCAAATTTAGTAAGACTTCTGTGCTCTAAAAGTCATCATCAAGAAAGATAAAAAGATGAACTGGGGGAAAAAATGTGACAATCATCTATCTGATAGACTTGTATCTAGAATATCTAAAGAACGACTATAACTTAAGACAAACAACACAATTTAAAGATGGGCAAAAGTTTTTAATAGCCATTCACCAAAGAAGATAAATGAATAGTTAGTAAGCTCATTAAACGATCTGCAAATTAAAACCACAATGAGATAATACTATATCCCTTCTGGGCTTCCCTTCCTGAGCTTCCCTGGTAGTTGAGACTGTAAAGAATCTGCCTGCAATGCAGGAAACCCAGGTTTGAAGTCTGGTTTGGGAAGATTCCCTGAAGACGGGAACAACTACCCATTCCAGTATTCTTGTCTGGAGGATCCCAAGGACAGAGGAGCCTGGCAGGCTACAGTCCATGGGGACACAAACAGTTGGACACGACTGAGTAACTAACATATCCCCTGAAGATATTACAGAAGGGCTATAATCAAAAAGACCATTGATATCAATTGTAGCATGTGGAGAAACTGGAGCCCTCATATACTGCCCTTGAGAATGTGAAGTACAGAGACCTTGGAAAACAGTCTTGACAGTTTTAAGTCAAAAGTAAACTTGAACAACAATAACAATATCCTCAGGACATCCCACATTTACAGGTTTTTACAGCGCTGATGAAGAACCTGTACTTCATTAACAAGAATCACAATTGGAATTTTACATTTGTTAAATTCTTTAATTAATGACATTCACCCTTATTGGGCAGTAAGCTCCCTAAAGGCAGAAATCCTATCTCACTTTGCTCACCCTTGTATTAGCACTCTCTAGCCCAATGTTGTCACATAATATCCATTCAGTAAATATTGACTAAATCAACTTTTCTCCCACAAGAGCCAGAACTAACTGGGAATTTCATTTATAACTCAAACTATAACTAACACTGTTTACTGTCTCAAATGCTGATCAAGTAACACAGTGGAAATTTAAACAACACAAAAATTCATTATCTTGGTATTATGGATATTATCCTGGTACAATTCATATCAATTGGGAAGAAACAACTGATCTTTAAATATGTGCAACAGTTTGACCACATCAGACTAAGTCTAAAATTGTAATAATTCAAAACGCAATCCAAGTATTTTTAAGAATAATTCTAAAAGGTTACAATTATAAGTTGTCAAGAACTGCAGATAAGAGCTCTTTTAAGAAAGAGATAAATAAGTTTCATAAAAGACAGTTTAGCAATTTCAATCTTTGAGTCAGAAATACAGTGAAGAATAGGTGACAAGTTACTAAAGAAGGAAGTAAAATATGCTCTTTCACTAACAGGATCCTCAAAGGCCTATTCCCCTCACTCAACCAGGGAAGAATGCTCTTTCACAAGCAACTCATATTTGGCCACTGTTATGCCCACAACAGACCAATAGGTAACAAGGCATTAAGATTACCCTATTCCCACTCTTTATTGAAATTAAGATCAAAATTAAAGTTCAGGGTTCTGAGAATTTTAGGGAAGATGGTAGAGTAACACTACAAGGCCTCCACATGCCACTCACTAAAAAACAGTCTGAGACAAAGCTTTGTCTTGGTCTGTTTAACACTATTGAAAATGAATTTTAAAAAGATAAATGCATCAGAATGAAGTAGTAATTACCAGGAAATATAGATGCAACTACTAAAAGTGAAGAAAAAATGATAAAACACACAAACATATCCCATAGACTAAATGAAGTTTACTCAGAAACAAACAAAAAAAGATTTTGTTAGTTTTAAAATCTCCTAGAGGGTATCCCTGGTACCTACCTCAGTGGTAAAGAATTCACCTGTCAATGCAGGAGACAGGGGTTCGATCTCTGATTCAGAAAGATCCTGCATGCACGGAGCAACTAAACCTGTGCGGCACAACTACTAAGCCTGAGCCCCTGAGCCTAGGAGCCACAACTACTGAGCCCACGTGCTGGAACTACTGGAGACTGCAGGCTTTAGGGTCTGCGCTCCTGCAACAAGAGAAGCCACCGCAATGAACTCAGGCACCGCAACTAGACATTAGCCCCAGCTCACGGCTGCTAGGGAAAAGCCCGCAAAACAACAGAGATCCAGCACAGTCAGAAATAAATAAATAAATAAAATTAAAGATAGAAATATTAAATAAAATAAAATCGTCTTGAATAGTTCAGAGTATGACCAGAGGTAATAAAGAATAATTTCAATGTTACATGAAGAATAACAAATAAGCAATGCTGAGGATAACTAGCAAATGAAATCCAAAGAATAAAAAATTTTTAAATGATAATGTAAGAGAAACAAACGGAGAAGTATAGAAACAGAACTTCTGAATAATAATCTGCTGGAGAAAAACACAACAGATGAAAGCACTGACAAATCGTAAATGCTTTACGCACATTATCTCATTTAATTCTCACAGCAGTGCCAGAAGGTAGAGAAACTGTCTTTCTTCACTTCATACAGCTCAGAGAAGTTAAGCAACTTGCCTAAGGCTGCTCAGCCATATTTCACTAGATGCAGTAGCCTGTGGCAATTTACAAGATGAATCTAAAATATAAAGGTTTTTTCCTTTTTCATCTCACTGTAGCACAGCTGTTAGAAAAAGACAAAACCTGGTGTGTTGTTGGCTTTATTATGATAAAGAAGAGGTATGAGCAACATGGATACAAACAATAACACAGAATCTACAGTTTCAAGTATTAAATAGCAACATGCTTTTTGCTGCAATTTTGTCTGCATAGGGGGACATCTGACCAAAGTAATGGATATACTTGTTAAAAATTTGACAAAACAATAATTTATATACTTCAAGGCTGTAAGACATGCCTGAAGAGTTAGGTCCAATTTATAACAAAAATTGGATATTTAACTTTATTGTTTTGAGTTGATTTACAAATATATACCACAAGCCACAGAAAAATACTGCATTTTAAAATCATAGTGCATATTCTTAAACTATTATGTTACACATATATTACATATACAATAACATAACCTTAAACCACTACAACTATTTAAAACTAAAGCTGTATCTTTAAACTACTCCAGTAGATTATTCAAGATTAATTTTCTAACATGCAACCTGAAAGGCTGGTGAAAACAAATTGTTAGTCGCTCAGTCGTGTTCGACTCTGTGACCCCACGGACTGTAGCCCACCAGGCTCCTCTGTCCACAGAGTTCTCCAGGCAAGAATATGGAGTGGGTAGCCATTTCCTTCTCCAGAGGATCTTCCTGACCCAAGGACTGAACCCTGTTCTCCTGCACTGCAAGCAGATTATCATCTGAGCTATGAGGCAGCCATGAAGAAAGACAGGGTGGACTCTAGGTATCCCCCAAAATGCTGGCCAGCGGAAGGAGAATGGGCTGCTAAAGAAAACTGAGGGAGCCTGGTGCTGGAAGTCCTGAGCAAATACAACTGGGCCAGGAGAGGAGAGTGCTGCAGGCTGCAACGTGCAGTTTAGAATCTCAAGGAACAGAGTAAGAGAGCGGCAGGCCAGAGCTGATGGTAAGTGAGTAGCAGATAGTGCGAGGCAGGCAGGACTCAGATTCAAACAGTGCACACCATCTGTGACTTCCCCAGTGACCCAGACAGACCTCAGCAGAACCACTCCACCATGTGTGTGAATTAGGTGAACCTGAGATGATTATAAGGAGAGATACTGAAAACACTAGTTCTCAACAAAAGGAAAAGAGGAGACTTATTAGGGTTCTTTCAGCATTTCACTTCTGAGAAAGGGAAGTATGAGTCTGACAGACGTTAAGAGATGGAAAACACCTTCAATGGAGTACAGAACTAATCTTCTTCCTCTAGTTCCTCCAAGTGCTCTTCAATGCTTGTCCTACAGAGAAAAATCTAATCCTTACAGATAAGGAAAGGGAGACAGAGAAAAAGCCAAGGCTGCAGCAGCCCAGGGCCCTTCCTGGGCATGCACCACACTGTATTGGAGTGACTTGCTTACATTTTTGCCTCCCTCACCGGACTGTGGGCTCCTTGAGGGTTCAGGAATGAAGCCAGAATTAGAATTACAGAGATGAATTCCTGCTATTAGTCACAGGATGTTTCTGTTTGCCATTGCTGGGTAACAAACTATCCCAGCCTTAGTTGCTTAAACAGCAACGATTTCCTCGTTCTCACAATTCCACAGGTTGACAGCACAGCTCTTCTGCTGCTCTTACCTGACTTACGTGCTGCTGCACTGGGCCCAGGTCAGCTGGGGACTGGACTCAGTGAGGACGGCTGGGCCTCCCTTTCCAGGTGGCCTTCCTCTCAGCCTTCTTCACAGAATGGCAGCAGCAGGCTGAGAAGCTGGCCCACTGCACATGGAGCCTCTGCTTGCATCGTGTCTGCTGACGCTCCCCTGGCCACTGCAAGCCACGTGGCACAGTCCAGTACCAACGGTATGGAAACAGACTCTACCACTTGATTGGAAAGACAAGGAGACCCACAGTGCAAAGGGGGAGAGACATGGAGAGGTGATTCATTCAGGGGTTATTTTGTGCCATTATTTAACCTACATTGTTTTTGCTATTTTTCTCTCTGATAACTACTTTCATTGGTAGAATTTGTATTATAAAGTGTCTTTACACCTATTACATCTAATAATTTGATTATGTTCCTTAATTTGTAATGGGGAGGGAGAGGTACTGGGCTCTATTTCTACTTCAGAATAGATCCAAAAACATTTCAAGGCTTAAAGATTAGAATTAGTACTGGCAGCAATTCACATCATTTGAAGATCTTATGTTTCTTCACAAACATATACATCTTTTGAAGCAATTCATTAAACTAACTGAAGAAGGAATTCTGGGCACATTTTATAACAGAAAAATCTAAGGCAGCTCTATCTCATTTGAAATGCTTTATGCAGAATTTTCATCTCACTACACTGTATAATGTAGCATATAATGCTGGTGGTACAGACAGCCCTGCATCACCCGTCTGTCATCTCAGGCTGCAGCAAGCATCTTCTCTACTTAACGCAGTAAGTAAGGTAGAGAAATAAGAGCAGGGCCTGCCTTACCATCTAAGAAATATCTCTCCAGGACAAACCCTCTCCTGCCCACGTGATGGTCAACTCAACTCTTGTTCATTCTAATCCACCCTCTGGGGATATTGTACATACTCTGCACACCAGGCCAAAAACTTCCTGGCCTTCAGAGCACATCTTAAAATTTATATCCTCTGTGAGCAAAGAAACATCAAAACAGGCTCCCCTACTCCTATCTTACCACCCACAACACATATCCAATATTCTTTACAGTTTGACATTTAATTATACACAAAATGCTTCTTCAATATACATGCTGGCTAATTTTATGTATCAACTTGAACAGGCCACAGTATAGAGATATTTGGTCAAATATTATTCGAGACGTTACTGTGAAGGTATATTCATAGACATGATTAACATTTAAATCAAGAGACTTTGTATAAAAGATATTACTCTCCATAATGTGGCTGTGTGTTAGTTGCTCAGTTTCATGTCCAACTCTTTGCAACCCCATGGACTGCCTGCCAGGCTCCTCTATCCATGGGATTCTCCAGGGAAGAATACTGGAGCGGGCTGCCATTCCTTTCTCCAGGGATCAAACCTGGGCCTCCTGCATTGCAGTCAGATTCTTTACTATGTGAGCCACCAAGGAAGTGCCTATAGTGTGGGTAGGACTCATCTAATCATATGAAGGCCTTAAAAACAAAAAACCCCTAGCCTCTTCTGGAAGAAGAGAGAACCCAGTGGACCTGTGGTCTCAAATTTCAGATTCAACTCTTCTCTCCGTCTCCCAACCTGCCAGTCTAGTGTACAGGTTTTAGACTTGGCAGCCTCTACAAACACATGAGCAAATTTCTTAAAATCTATCAATAAGAACCTTTCTCTATCCATCTATCTTTTTATATACTATTGGTTCTGTTTCTTTAGCAAACCCCGAAACAAAATACTATTTAGTTACGGAACATTCCTTACAGTGTAGAAACCCTGGCCTACTAAAAACGCTGAACTGTCTTTGGACCGTTACATATTTCTTTAGCATTCCCTACAGTGTTCTGGATCGTCATGTATTTCTTTTAAGTACTCCCCACAGTGTTCTATATAGAGTATGGGTGAAATATTTCTGAAAATTTAACTGGTGTTTCTTTATGACTAAACCTTGAATCCTCCCAGTTTCCTAATCTTTCTGCCTTAATTACTGTGATCTGCATGATAATGTATAACAAAGCATAAGCTGAAAGAAAGAAAAGCAACTCTGGCCCCATTTTCCTCTGGGTAAATCCCAAAGGTGGTTAAAGTCTATTAAGAATTGGAACTTTTAATATTAATTTGCATAGGTGGTACAATGTAAAAGTCTTCAGTTTACTGTTTGCTCAATGATCCTGAAACTCAGTTTTCTCCCTCTAGATAGCACTTTTCAGTGGAAAAAAACTATAGTGAGAAAAACTTTTCAGTCAATCATCAAAGTAGTAACCCAGTTTAAGTTGCTCAATCATGTCCGACTCTTGGCAAACCCATGGACTATACAGTCCATGTAATTCTCCAGGTCAAAATACTGGAGTGGGTAGCCTTTCCCCTCTCCAGGGGATATTCCCAACCCAGGGATCAAACCCAGATCTCCCACATTGCAGGCAGATTCTTTACCAGCTAAGCAACAAGTGAAGCCCAAGTAACCCAAGATCTAATTTAAAAATAATATAAATGTAAACCAGGAAACAGTTATTTGTTTTTAAAGTCAGCTATCACTTCTCAGAGATTTTCACCTTATTAGAAAACCCTTCTCTTTAGGAAGACACATAAAACATCTGAATCAAAAGAACAGACAAGCATGTATTTTCATACAAACAAAAAAGTCAGTATGACCCAAACACTGAAATAACTCACCTAATATTTTATGAGCACCTATAAATTCTGTTTGCTAAACATCTCCTCTGCTCTGGACCCTCCAATAACTCTAATCTGTTGATTCAATCTGTGGTAAAGGATGAGTAAATAGAACCAAGTACAATCAATAAGGTAAAAAAATTCAAAACTCTGCCATTAACTGTTTAAATCTATATTCCACAAAAGATACTTATTTTTTTACTGTAGGAAAAAAAAATGTAACAAAATTTATGGAATTAGCCATTTTATATGTACAGTTCAGCAGTATTAATTATATTCACATTGTCGGGAAAAGGCCTCCAAAACATTTTCAATTTCCAAAACTGAAACTCTATACCATTAATCAAAAGATGCAATAAATTCACCAGTTATGGTAGTAATCATTTCATGATACATGTAAATCAAATCATTTTTCTGTATACCTTAACCTTATACACTGCTGTATGCCAATTAGACCTCAATGAAACTGGAAGAAAAATAAATACGCCAACAGCAAAAAAAGATGCTTATTCTTAATACTTCCTAACCACTGCCTATTTTATTCTATACATGAAGTAAAATTATTTTCACAATAAACTTTATGGACTACTAGCAGAATAACAGCAGATTATTGTTCATGGAAATGGAAGAGGTCAGAAGTATGACTACGAACAGAAGATACATGTGAACCCCTGTGTAGAGAGAGGACACAGCTGGAATATAGCTTCACGGGCACTCTGAATGCAAGTGAGGAGTCAGAAGAGGCGGGCCCACAGCTAAAGCAAGTCAAATGAGGCAGCACCAACTACAGACGCAGTAGTCCTCTGGTGACTGCGTTCAATAGGGGTTTACCACTCTTCTGGCTGACCCATAGTAAAGACAGCAAGACTGCCAGGAAGTATACAGTGCCAATCTAACAGGTGCACTGCGCCAAGCCTCATTCAACAGACTTTTAGCTAAATATGCCTATTCAGGCCTACAAAATAGTTATAATAATAACAATAATGACTTAACTATAAATCTAGTAAAATAACCTACCACAGTCTTAAGTGCTTAACAAATAAAAGTATTGCTGATATTTCTCTGCCTGTTACTATACTTTAAATGTAACTTTGGTGTTTCTATTTTAGAAAGATGAACCCTGATTAAATCACTAGCTTCGAAAATCACTTATATACATTTCTTCCAAAGCCTGACGCCCAGCTGAGTCTGCAGCGGGACCGCTCCAGGAAAGATAAGAGGGGTTTTGCACATGACTGAGGTTATGCCTAGGGTCAGTCCTGCTGAAGGCCAGTTTACAGAACTCTGGGAACTCTCAAAGAGGTCGGGGGTGGGGGCAGGGGGTGGGACACCATTCATTCTAAATCAAAAGTCTGAGTTGAGTCCAAAGAAAGCCACAGAGCATGAGAACAGAATGTGGCTTGGAGAACATGGGGCCTGTCATTCACACTACACTGCATAAGACAAGGGAGTTATAAATATAGAGTTAAAGGCGCTTCTCAAAGAGACTGCAGAACAATGAAAGCTCAAGGAATAAGCAGCACAGGACGCAGCAGCTGTCAGTCACAAAACTGAGAGTGGCATGGGTAATAAGGGCACTGCAGAAGCTCCAAAGGTCTGAGGAGTCAACAATGGACAGCTCCAGAAGGAATATGAGTGAAGGTAAAGTTAGAGTCAGGAGGGTAACAGATAAGCCAGTCAAGACATTATTAGAACACCTTTCCACTCACAAGGTCACGTGAATAAAATGTGCCTCTGATGAGTACTTAGGTACTGTACTCTGAAAAGTGGACAATGTTATCCGTGACAAAGGTACACCCTACCTCCTGGCAGAATTCGTATTCAAATGGTCTCCAGAGGAAAACATCTTCAATTACGGTCCTCTGGACTCTCACAGATTAAATCTGAATAAGAAGAAATGCTCACAATCAAAATTTACTTAAAATTGCTAATTAAAACAAAATTTATGAGATAATTTTATAAAATACAAATAGTTTCAGTTATATACTGCTTACAGAAGACACATGATGAATAATAACACAAAAAGTTGAAAATAAAAGAATTCAAAATGTTAAATATTAACCAAAAGAAAACAATAGCCCTAATAACAAAAAAATAAGTCTATTTTATCTGTTACTCACTGTAAGTGAAAGGAAGTTGAGAAAATATGGTCTTAAAGAATGGAAATCTCAACTGAATAATGAAAATTATGAAACAGAACCAAACAACAATCCTAGAACTGAAAAGAATGAAAACTTAATGGATGATTTTAACAGTAGTTTGGAGGTGATGGAAAAGTTAGGAAACTAGAAAACAGACTAATGTAAATTATCCAAGCTGGGGCGGGGGGGAAACAGACTATAGAAAAATGAACACTCTTACAAACCTGTGAAATAACATAAAGCAGTGTAATATATGTATAATTGGAGATGAGATGGCGAAGAGAGTGATACTGGAGCAGAAAAAGTATTTGAAGGTCCAATAGCTGGAAACCTCCCAAATTTGATTAAAAGACACTGACTTATAAACCCAAGAAACTTAAGAGAACCCTACATTCAGTTCAGTTCAGTTGCTCAGTTGTGTCTGATGTTTTGCAAGGCCAAAGAGTGCAGCACGCCAGGCTTTTCTGTCCATCACCAACTCCCGAAGCTTACTTAAACTCATGTCCATCGAGTTGGTAATACCATCCAACCATCTCATCCTCTGTCGTCCCTTTTTCCTCCTGCCTTCAATCTTCCCCAGAGTCAGGGTCTTTTCCAATGAGTCAGTTCTTCGCATCAGGTGGTCAAAGTATTCCAATTTCAGCTTCAGCATCAGTCCTTCCAATGAATATTCAGGACTGATTTCCTTTAGAATGGACTGGTTGGATGTCCTTGCTGTCCAGAGGACTCTCAAAAGTCTTCTTCAGCACCACAGTTCAAGAGTATCAATTCTTCAGCACTCAGCCTTCTTTACAGTCCAACTCTCACATCCATACATGATTACTGGAAAAACCATAGGTTTGACGAGATGGACCTTTGTTGGCAAAGTAGTGTCTCTGCTTTTTAATACAATGTCTAGGTTAGTCATAGCTTTTCTTCAAATGAGCAAGCATCTTTTAATTTCATGGCTTCAGTCACCATCTGCAGTGATTCTGGAGCCCAGAAAAATAAAGTCTGTCACTGTTTCCACTGTTTCCCATCTATTTGCCATGAACTGATGGGACTGGATGCCATGATCTTAGTTTTTTGAATGTTGAGCTTTAAGCCAACTTTTTCACTCTGCTCTTTCACTTTCATCAAGAGGTTCTTTAGTTCTTCACTTTCTGCCATAAGGGTAGTGTCATCTGCATACCTGAGGTTATTTGTATTTCTCCTGGCAATCTTGATTCTAGCTAGTGCTTCCTCCAGCCCAGCATTTTGCAGGATGTACTCTGCATATTAGTTAAATAAGCAGGGTGACAATACACAGCCTTGATGTACTCCTTTCCCGATTTGGAACCAGTCTATTTTTCCATGTCCAGTTCTAACTGTTCCTTCTTGACCCGCATACAGATCTCTCAGGAAGCAAGTCAGGTGGTCTGGTATTCCCATCTCTTTAAGAATTTTCCACAGTCTGTGGTGATCCACACAGTCAAAGGCTTTGGCACAGTCAATAAAACAGAAGTAGATATTTTTACCGAACTCTTGCTTTTTCAATGACTCAACGGATGTTGGCAATTTGATCTCTAGTTCCTCTGCCTTTTCTAAATCTAGCTTGAACATCTGGAAGTTCATGGTTCATGTACTGTTGAAGTTCTGGCTTGGAGGATTTTGAACATTACTTTGCAAGCATGTAAGATGAGTGCAACTGTGTGGTAGTTTGAACATTCTTTGGCATTTCCTTCCTTTGGGATTGGAATGAAAACTGACCTTTTTCGGTCCCGTGGCCACTGCTGAGTTTTCCGAATTTGCTGGCATATTGAGTGCAGCGCTTTCACAGCCTCATCTTTTAGAATCTGAAATAGTTCAACTGGAATTCCATCATCTCCACTAGCTTCGCTGGTAGTAATGCTTCCTAAGGCCCACTTAACTTCACATTCCAGGATGTCTGTCTCTAGGTGAGTTGTCACACCATTGTGGTTATCTGGGTCATGAAGATCTTTTTTGTATAGTACTTCTGTGTATTACCACTTCTTAATATCTTCTGCTTCTGTTAGGTCCATACCATTTCTGTCCTTTATTGTGCCCATCTTTGCATGAAATGTTCCTTGGAATCTCTAATTTTCTTGAAGAGATCTCTAGTCTTTCTCATCCTATTGTTATCCTCATTTCTTTGCAGTGATCACTGAGAAAGGCTTTCTTAGCTCTCCTTGCTACTCTTTGAAACTCTGCTGTTCTTTGCAGAACTCTTCTATTGTTTGCTATTCTTGGATCCATGGAGAAATAACTCCAGAAAGAATGAAGAGATGAACCAAAGCAGAAACAACACCCAGTTGTGGATATGACTGGTGACGGTAGTAAAGTCTGATGCTGTAAAGAGCAATATTGCATAGGAGCCTGGAATGTTAGGTCCATGAACAAGGCAAATTGGAAGTGGTCAAAAAGGAGATGGCAAGAGTAAACATCGACATTTTAGAAATCAGTGAACTAAATTGGACTAGAATGGGTGAATTTAACTCAGATGACTGTTATATCTACTACTGTGGGCACGAATCCCTTAGAAGAAATGGAGTAGCCATCATAGTCAACAAAAGAGTCAGAAATGCAGTACTTGGATGCAGTCTCAAAAATGACAGAATGATCTCATTTGTTTCCAAGGCAAATCATTCAATATCACAGTAATTCAAGTCTATGCCCTGACCAGTAATGCTGAAGAAGCTGAAGTTGAATGGTTCAATGAAGACCTACAAGACTTTCTAGAACAAACACACAAAAAAGATGTCCTTTTCATTATAGGGGACTGGAATGCAAAAGTAGGAAGTTAAGAGGTACCTGGAGTAACAGGCAAATTTGGCCTTGGAATATAAAACAAAGTCAGGGCAAAAGCTAACACAGTTTTGCCAAGAAAACACACTGGTTATAGCAAACTCCCTCTTCTAACAACATAAGAGAAGACTCTATACACAGACATCACTAGATGGTCAATACCAAAATCAGACTGATTATATTCTTTGCAGCCAAAGATGGAGAAGCTCTATACAGTCAGCAAAAACAAGACCAGGAGCTGACTGTGGCTCAGATCATCAACTCCTTACAGCCAAATTCAGACTTAAATAGATGAAAGTAGGAAAAACCACTAGACAATTCAGGTATGATCTAAATCAAATCCCTTATGATTATACAGTGGAAGTGACAAATAGATTTAAGGGATTAAACCTGATAGAGGTCTGAAGAACAATGGACAGAGGTTCATGACATTGTACAGGAGGTAGTGATCAAGACCATCCTCAAGAAAAAGAAATACAAAAAGACAAAATGGTTGTCTGAGGAGACCTTACTTACAAATAGCCGAGAAAAGAAGAGAAGTGAAAGGCAAAGGAGAAAAGGAAAGAATCCTACATAGGATCAATATAAACAGAACTGCATCTGAACATCATAAACTGCTGGAGACCAAAAATAAAGAGAAAAGTCTTGAAAGCACCTAGAAAGAAATAATAACAATGACAACAATAACAGTAACTACAGTATGAATTATCACTTTCTATCAGAAAAAAGAAGCCAAAAAACAATGAAATTATAACCGTAATGTTGAAAGAATTCCATATACAGCAAAAACATCCCTCAAAAATCAAGCAAAATAAGTCCAGATGAACAAAAACTAAGGAAATTTATTCCCAGCAAATGATACCTGATAAAAACTAGAATCTACAAAAAGAAAAGAAGGGTACCAGAGATGGAAATATGTGGATTAACAAAGAACTCTCTCTCATTTTCTCCTCTTAATGTAGCAAGCGTAACATGGAGACTTACAATGCAGATTTATGTAAAATATAGGAAAACAACACCACAATGAATGTGACGAGAAGGGGATTATATTGTTGCAAAGTGCTTCTATTTTACAAGAATTGGTAAAACATTAATTCTGAGAATAGGACAGATTGCCATAAGCTGGGGATGAATGCTGCAACTGCAAATGCAACCACCAAAAAAAAGTTATCAAAAACAATCAATAGAGTAAGGGAGTAAGAGAGTAACAGAAAAAGGGAGGGGAAAAAAAAGATCTAAACTCGACTTTAGTCAGTTCTCATTGTGCACAGTTATCTTCTATAAAGTTGGCAGGAACATGGAATTAGTGAACATAGAACCATTGCTCCTAGGGGAAATACAAGGTTAGGTTCCAGGGAGCCTCTGGTCACAACAGTTCAGTCAACCATCAACACATAAGCCTGTCTTAGTCTGCTTGTGTTTGAAGACACCTTATTTAGCAAATATGTTTTGTCCATTCATTAACACTGAACTCATGATCAACAGCATTTTAACCCCTGCTTGAGGAAGCTTACCTAATAACAAGCCTATTTTCTCTGTAAGGCACATTACAATCTTCTTTACTTAGGAACACTAGGCAGCATCAGCACTATGCTTAGGGGCAATTTTAAACAGTGAAATCACCACACACACACACAAAAAAAACCCACCAAAATGTGAAAATCATGGCACTGAATAGATCACAAAAAGGACATATGTTTATAGTGTGAGAAATGAAACAAGAAGGTAAAGTATGACTTGTTCAACATCAGTTCAGAGCCTAAATACTAGATGACTCAAAAATTTCACTGCTTTGTGCATGTCTGTGAATGCTGCTGAGAGCATTGTCAGTACTGATTTGGGGATCAGAATTAAATTTTAGTGAGTAGGTTTATAGACTCTATTCTGTATTTGCAGATATAGAATACATGAATAAAGAGAAGCAACTGTGTATCAGTAAGTACATAAAGGGACCAAATATTCCAATTAAAAGGTACTGACTGTCAGAATGGGGATAAAGAAAAACAAAAACAAAAAGATCAAGACCCAATCATACCCTGCAAGATATGCAAAGAGATGCACTTTGACTTTAAAAACACAGGTCTAACTAAAGTAGAGAGAATGGAAAAAGAGAAACACAACTTTCCACAACTGACACACGCTGAAATTTTAAAAATCTGAATAGCAATATATCTGTTAAACAAATTAACTGATTAGTTTACCCTTTAGCAAAAAGAAAACTCAAAGCTCAAATGGTTTCACTAGTGAATCCTATCAAACAGTAAGGAAGACAATAATTCCCACCTCATTTACATGCTTTGCATAAAACTATCAGAAAAATCTAAACAAGAAAATTCCAAAAAAAACACCGACAAATCATGAACATAGTTCATGCTGCTGCTGCTGCTAAGTCACTTCAGTCATGTCTGACTCTGTGTGACCCCATAGACGGCAGCCCACCAGGCTCCCTCATCCCTGGGATTTTCCAGGCAAGAACACTGGGGTGGGTTGCCATTTCCTTCTCCAATGCAGGATAGTTCATGAACCCAGATGAAAACATCCTTAGCAAACTACTGGAAAAATAGTAGTTATTTTTATAAAATAACTTATAAAAATAATAATATATCATGACCAGGTGGAGGTTATCTCAGGAACATAAAGTTACATTAATATCTGAAAGTCAGTGTCACGTCACAAAATAACAGATGCAACAAAAGCACTTAACAAAAATCAACATCCACTCTGAGTTTTTTTTTTTTAAAACACCTCAGCACACTAGAAACAGAGAAATTTCCTTAATCATATAAACCTACAGCAAATAATACACTTAATATAGAAAAATCCTGAGGCCCTTCCCACTTGATTGGCAACAAGGGAAGGATGCCCACTCTTACCACTTCTATTCAACAACAGACACAAGGTCCTAGCCAGTGTAATATGGCAAGAAAAAGAAATATAAGGACTAAAAATTAGAAAATAAGGTATAAAACTGTTTCTTTTCACAGAGAACATAATTACTAACAAAAAAATTTCTAGGAAATCTAAATTAGTCTAGTCAGATTAATCTAAGTCAATTTAGCAAGTCTGTAGGATGCAAGGTCATTCCACAAAATCAAATATACTTCTACAGACTAACAACAAAATGAAAATGAAATTTTAAAATTTTATCTTAATGTTAAAGAGCAGATTAACTATGAATCATCTTTACAAAAGACATGCATGTCTCATATATTGAAAACTAAAAAACACTGATGAGAGAAATTAAATATCTAATGGCATGGAGACATACACCTTGTTTGTAATTTAGAAACTTCATTACTGTAAAGATGTTGATTCTGCCCAGAATTCTGTTCATATTCCAAACAGATGTTTTTGTACAAATTGGCCATTTGATTCTAAAACATACAGGCAAATGTGAAGGATGTGAAAGAGCCAAAACAATCTTAGAAAAGAATAAGTTGAAGGACTTACACTTCAAGACTTATTGTAAAGCCACAGTAATCATCAAAGCATGGTCCTGGTCTGACGACAAACAAATCGATCAAAACAGAGTCCAGGAATAGACTCACACTGTCATGGTCACCCAATTTTCATAAGAGGCACAAAAGCAATTCAACAGAAAATGGAAATACTTTTCAACAAACAGTGCTGAAGCAACCGGATGTTCATATAGAAAAAATGATCAACTTTAACCTCTATCTGACATCATAAACCAAAAATAATTTGAGATGGATCCCAAATCTTCTTTACATTTTTGAAGCATTTACTTTGAGAATAAATAGTCTTCTGATGTCAAAATTTATAAAGTAAGTTTCATGCTCTGAATTTTACTTTTAATATGCTATTTTTCCAAGTCATTTTCAAAGTAACAGGTTTTAATGAGACAGTAAACTTCAAAAGTTTTAGTTCAGTACACATAGCAATTCTTTTTTCCTTCTAGTCTTACTGAGGTATAATTAACATATAGCACTGTGTAAATTTAATGTATATAGCATAGTGATTTGACCTACATCATGAAACATTACCATAATAAGCTTAGTGGACACACACAATCTCACATAGATACAATACTAAAGAATGAGAAAAATACATTTCCTCCCTTGTGATGAGAACTCTTAGGACTTACTCCCTTAACAACTTTCATATATAACTTATAGGAGTGTTAATTGTATTTATCATGTTGTACATGACATCCCTAAGTATCTTTTACATGAGTGTCTGTATCTTTCATCCAATTTCTCTCTCCACCCTCCATCTTGCGTCCGATAACAACAAATCTCATCTCTTTTTCTATAAGTTTGTTTGTTGTTGAAATATAATTGACCTACAACACTATGTTGGTTCCTGGTACACAACACAGTGATTCAGTATTTCTATACATTTCAAAATGATCACCATGATAAGCATGTTATCATGTCACTATACAAAGATATTATATAATTACTGATTATATTCCCCACACTGTGTATTTCATACCTATGAATCATTTATTTTGTAACTGAAAATTTGTAACTCTTAGTTTTAACCTCAAGCCAAAACTATGAAACTCCTAGAAATAAACAGGAGAATATCTTTATACCTTGTGTATAAACAAGATGCAAAAGCATACAACAAATTCAACATAATCAGGGGTGCCAGAATGTCTTAATTAACATTGGGTAGTATCAATACGAGCTGACAGTTTTTAAAATGTATAAGTAAAAACCACAAATGTATGTGTGCATGTGTATGTGTATCTACACACCCACAAACACATCATAGCTCTGTCCACAAAACAGTAGTAGAAGTAATGACCATGCACCCGGATCTCGTTTCCCACTAATAGGAAAAAGGCTCCCAGAAGAAAAGGTGATGTGAGGGCTGAGACACACAAAATGGGTCCAGAGTAGCTTGTTGCACCAGAAAGCAAAAAATGTTCAAAGAATTATGGAGATACATAAAATAATTTGAGCAGTGAATTATAGGCCACTGAAGTGCTATGTCACTCAGTTGCGCCCAACTATTTGTGACCTCATGGACTGTAGCCCATCAGAATCCTCTGTCCATGAAGATTCTCTAGGTAAGAATACTGGAGTGGATTGACACCCCCTCCCCAGGGGATCTTCCCAACCCAAGGATAGAACCCACGTCTCCTGCTGCATTACAGGCAGATTCTTTATCATCTGAGCCACCAGGCAAGCCCCAAATAAGAACAGATCTATGAATAATTCAAATAGATAAATAAACAGGGGTGAAGCTCTTCGTTGTAGCAGAATACCAACTAATAAATACAGAAGTGAAGTCTCTCAGCCATGTACGACTTTTTGCAACCCCCATGGACTGTAGCCCACAAGGCTCCTCCATCCATGGAATTTTCTAGGCAAGAGTACTGGAGTGAGTTGCCATTTTCTTCTCCAGATAAATACAGAAGGAAGTATGTATTTCATCACTGGATGCTAAAATCATCACTGAACGAGAAAACATGTGGATGAATGTTCAAAGAGGAATAGGATTCCCTGGTGGCTCAGTCAGTAAAGAATCTGCCTGCAGTACAGGAAACCTGAGTTTGATCCCTGGGTCAGGAAGACCCTCTGGAGAAGGGAATGGCTACCCACTTCAGTGGTCTTGCCTGGAGAATTCCATGGACAGAGGAGCATGGCAGGCTACAGTCCACAGAGTAGCAAAGAGTCAGACACCATTGAGGGATTAACACTTTCACTTTTCGATACTTAATAACTTCAAAGGAAAAATCTGTATCTTGTTAGTAGAGAAATCTGGAAAATAGTGACTTAATCAAGTGTCCAATGTCATCATCAATATTGGAACAAACTAGCATTGGGGGCCCCAAACATCTTGTGCTGAGAACAATCAAATCACTTTCATGTAATTCGGTCCACAATGGATACCCTGAATCTGACCAGGAGGAAACTTTAGAGAAACACAAATTGGGAAACATTCTGGAGGGAAAAAAAAAAAAAACTGGTCCATAGTCTTCAAAAATGTCAAATGTCAAGAATGAAAAATTCAGGTTAAGGAACTATTGTAAATCAAAAGAGACTAAAGAAAGATGACAATCAAATTCAGTGTCATTCTGGATTGGACACTGAACAGAGAACACAAGAACAATAAAGGACATCATAGGCACAACTGCTGAAAATGCATTATGAAGTCTGAGTTAGAGAACAGTATTGTATAAATTATTAAATTTTTATATGGTCATATAAGAGATTGTCCCAGGTCTTAAGAAATACACAACTTAGACTCAAATGAATCAGAAAAACATGCATTTATATATATACATAGAGAGAGAGAATGATAAAGCTAATGGGGTAAATTTCTAACAATTGGTAAATCTTAGTAAAGGATATGTGGTAGTTCTTTGTACTCTTACACTTTTTCTCTAAACCTGAAATCATATCAAAATTAAAAGTCACACATAAAGCAAAAGGCACAATTGTAAAACTGGATAAGTGTCTGGATAAACATGAAGGACAAATGATCACTTCCCTCAATATATAAACAAATTGTATAAAGGAATCAAAAAAGAGCAGTAACACCCCCAAAAGATTAATGGGAAAAAACATGTGCAGCCAATTCACAAAAGGAACTAATGTACTTTTAAAAGAAAAACGGTAACAAAAAGCCAACTTCACTAATAATTTAAACAGGCAAAAGAAGAAAACAATGAGACGTTTTCCATCTGTTAAATCAGTTATTTTCTTTTTTAAAACACCCAACATTGGCAAGAATATCCTAAAATGGCCACTCAATGTCCTGCTCATGGAAATGTTAATTAGAAACTTTCAGCAATGCACTTCAGCAATATAATCTAAGAATGTTAAAAATATCCATACCATTTTACCCAGTTCATAACACTATCCTAAGGAAATCATCTGAACTGTGGTTTCAAGTGTATGCCCGAAGTTACTCATCAAAGGATATTTCCAGTAGCAAAGTTCTTTAAAATAAGCTGTATGTTAAGCAACAGGGAAGTGGTTAAATAAACTGAGATATAATCATAAAATGCACTATGCAGTCTTTAAGAGGTACTAAAAATGGAAAATGCCACGCAATAAATGTTAAGAGAATAAAACTTATAAAAATGGGCATTCAGGATGACTCCAATTAGGTAAAAAACAATCAGTAGTACCTAGAAAAAAGTACTAATAATGAACATTGATTGTCTGAAAATTGTAAAACAAGGACTGCAAACACTTGTTCTAGTCTCAAGTTTATCTATCTGGCCCGCCCCTTACCTCCTGCCCCTACCCAAGATAGATCCACCATTCCTTCCAAGGTGGTACATTTGCAATTACCTGTTTCTTGTTCCCTCTCAGCACTCTGAGCATTTCTTGAGGGCATGGCACCATCCTCAGTTGCACTCATTAAACATTTGCTGCTTAATATTTACAAATTCTCCCACCTCATTTCATATACATTAAAAGAAAAAAAAAAACTGGCTCTATCCAGCTACTGAAGTCACCTCAAAAATGAAATCTAAATTGAATATGGAAGTTCACCAAGATGCAGCTTTTCTTTCCTTTGCTTCTTTCAAATAAAAACATTAAGAAGAAAAGAGCTTTCTTTCAACATTCCAGACTCCCAAGGCAGACTTCAGGAAACATAGAGACATCACATACCTGATTAGTGCTGTGTGCCAGGACCACCAGTGTCATTGTCATCTCAGGCTCGCATCAAAGAACATTTGTTTTTAAGTCTAATCATTAGCTGCCACCAAAAAACACAGCCATCTGCATGCTGCAGTGCTCAGCCACTACCCAGGGCCACACCTGACTCCAGCCCCACCCTATTCCCCACTGAATCCACCTTCCACTTGGCAACTTTCCACCTAATTAGATGAGCAGAGCAGTCAGGAGGGAGAGGCTGTAAGCAAGGCTGGCAACATGGAGAAACCAGATGGCAGCAGAATGACCACAACTGTGGCACAGGGCTTGACTGACAGGCATTCGTAAGTCAGTGATCTTCAACTGAGGTGATTTTTGCCACTCGGGGGACCTTTGGCAAAGTCCTGGAGATATTTTTGGTTGCCCTAACTCTCGGGATGTTACTGGCATCTAGTGTAAAGAGGGCAAGAAGGCTGCTAACCATTCTAAAATGCACCAGACAGTCCCTACAACAAATTACCCATACCCAAAGGCCAGCAGTGCTAAGGTTGAGAAACCTGCCATAAATTGATTTAGCCATCAATACAGCAGAATCTAAACCCAACTCAGCAGGAACAGGATACACAGTGGGTAAAGGAAATCTGAGGCATTTTAGGAAATGTAAATACACACACACATGCACACAAAGCCTCCTCAGCCAGATGCTTAAGGCAGAGTGAGAGAGTTGTTCCCTTGGACCAAAATTCTATCACAGGAGTTGGGAACAAGAACACTATAATTTAATAAAAGTAATAAGAATACCTCTTCTTCCTCAAGGGCTTGCTCTGCCACACGTCACATATTTCTTCAAAGACTGCCTCACAGCAGAAACTGTAAGAAGATAATATTATCAAAATTGCCCAGACTGGTAAACATCTCCAGAGAAGTTGGCAATGCACCCACATAGTTGATGACAAATTTAGCTGCCTATCTCAAGGACCTAAGAACCCAAACTCACAGTTCCCAGCTTAGCTTAAAAGTGGCAAATATTCAAAGATCATTCAAAGAGAAGAAAATAATAGTGCTCTTTCCCCCACACAAATCATCAGAAACTACCTAAGACTTAAGCAACATCTTCAAAACTTCGAACAAAAAGTATTTAGTCTACATTTCAACAACAACAAAACCTGCAGATAAAAAGGAATTTAGTATATAAAATGCCACTATTATAATTCAGTTAAGGTTAGTGATCTCTGTGGCCCACTATAGCATCTTTTTTCTTGATTATTTTAACAATTATCATGTCATGACTTCCACCCATGGGAGGCCAGAAAGTTAGAGAAGTCATCCAGCACCATCCCTGGCTGAGACTTAAGTAATTTTGACCTGACTCTGATACATCATTTGCCAGTCTGACCCTGACTTTCGTCCCCGCAGGGTTACGAAGCATCCAGCACTTAAGGTGGCCCATTTCAATGCTAGACAGGAGTATTAATAAATGTTAGAAGTGTGTCCATTACCCTGAGACAAGAGCAGCCCTCCTTCCATCCACAGGCATTAGTTTTGCCCTCAATTAGAATTGCGAGAAACAAACTTAAATTACTTTCAATACATTAGTACTTAAAAGTTTCTGTAAAATTATCCTGTCCTCCTCATCCCAAACCCTTTTCTTCTCCAGGCTGTAAAATGCACTCTCCTCATGAGCTCAATAATGATTCATTGAGATAAAAAAAATAAAAATTAAAAAAAAAACCCAGAATGGAAGAAATAGAAGGAATATTAAAGAAAACTCAATCCTACTTTTAGAAATGAGTAAAATAAGATAGAAAAGGATGAAGCAAGGCTGCTTGCCAAAAGTCAAGCAGCTATATAGGAAAGCTTGGAGTGTAACCCAGGTTTCCTAACTCTTAAGCCTAATCTCCGCAGAACTGTATCAAGTTGTAGTAGATGCTGTTACTAACAGAATGGATATTTCTTAAAGTTTTATGATAAAATAGAAAAATATTTTCAGTTTTCACAAGTTCAAAACAACTCACATCATCACAATCACCTTATGAACTAGTGTAATTGTGATCATTCACACTTTATGGATGAAGAAACCCAGCTCCAAGGTCACCAGTAAGCCAAATTCTTAAACCACTAGGCAACCTGAACAAGTACTACAACATTCCTAACACTATCACAGCTGAATTAACAAACTTAAGACTTCCAGTGATTCTTTAAAATGTTAACGTTTTGATATAATCTAATATAAAACATATCATTCCTGAGAAAATATTTAAATTATTTTTAACAAATCAAGATAAATTTAAAGATTTACAGTTTATAGCCTCCTGGCATAAAATAAAAGGTCATTTTAACTTGAAAAATTAGGTTATAATATTACAGTATTGTCTTCTACATCAACTACCCTATAGAAATTCACCAAGAAGCAAACTAATCCTTTGGGGAGTAACACAGAAGGAACTCATTTATCACAGGGAGCTTTTTGAGAAACCCTAGGCAAGCAAAGCTTCACACTCTCAATTATTTCCCAAAGGCTCTTCCACATAAGATGTGTGCCATGAATAATATATAAGCACTAAGCAAATAATATATTCAATCTACCTAATTCACACAAATGTAATAAAATATTAAGAAGTAATAAAGGTGTGGACTGAATACTTAGGTTAAGTTCCTTTTCCACCAAGACTCTATTAAAATAATAAAAGGATTTTCTTAAAAAGAAGAAGCTTACACTTCTCAGAAGTTAGAGGAAATGTACTTTTCCAATAAGGACAAGTAAAGCCTCTGCATATTTTATATAAAACAAATAGAAGACTTTCAAGGGCAGAAAGAAGAAGGCAGACTAGATAGGGATCTCAGGATTCAAGGAACGATGTCTTGTTAAGTTTCCTGAGTTTTCTTTTTGCCTCACATAATCCAAAGTTGGAGCCAAAGAATTGGCAAATCCAGAAACATCAAGAAGTGAACAAAAGCTCCAAGAAAAGCTTGCTCTTTCTAACCAGAGGAGTAGGAAAGAGTCAGCCTAGAAAGTCAAAAAAAAGACAATCACCCTACTCCAGACAAATGTGTACTCATGTTTTGCTGCGCTCAGTAGTCTTAGTTATATCCAGCTCTGCGATCCTGTGGACTGTAGCCCACCAGGTTCCTCTTCATGGATTTTCCTGGCCAAAATACTGCAGTGAGTTGGCATGCCCTCTTCCAGGGGATCTTTCCGACCCAAGGATCAAACGTATGTCTCCTGTGTCCCCTGCATGACAGGTAGATTCTTTACCACTGAGCCACAACACCACAGGAAAAAAATCTGTGGTCACATCCCTTCCCATGCCAGCAAAGACCAAGGGTAGATCAGACATCTTCTCTCACCAAGATATAACCAAGCATCCAATCAACACCCTCATCAGGGTGGTGTCGAGAGGAGGTTGGGTAAGTAGCTGGAACTTTCTTCCTTACCACTGCTGTGTCTTGGTTTAAAAGAAAAAAAAAAAGAGGCCCAGCAAAGAAATAAAGAAGCAAAGATACAAAGAAGAGCCAAAAGGAAATTTCCGAACTGAAAAATACAATTACCAAAATACAAAAACCAAGAGATGGGTTCAGCAGAATGGTGTAGACAGAAAAAAGCAGTAACCCAGAAGATAGACAAACAGAAACCACCCAATCTGAATGACAAAGAGAAAAACAGACTGCAAAAGAAAAATGAACAGAGCCTCAGGGACCTGTGGGTCTATAACTCAACAGTTAACATTCATGTCATTGGAGAAAACTGAGCTGAAAAGTACTTAATGGCTGAAAATATCCAAATTTGGTAAAAGATATATTTACAGACTCAAGATTCTGAGTAAACAAGATAAACTCAAAGAAATTCTGAGTAAGACATGTAAACACTTAAACTTCTGAACACTAAAGGAAAAAAAATCTTGAAAGCAATGAGACAGAAATAACACCTTACCTATAGGGGGAAAATTATTTAAATGGCAGCATATATTTCATCAGAATATAGAGAAATCAGTAAGACACAACAGCTTTCAAGTACTGAAAAAAAAGAACTGTCAACTCAGAGCCCAATATCCAATAAAAACATCCTTCAAAGAGGAAGGGGAAATTAAGACATCTGAGATAAAAGTAAACTAAGAGACAGTGTCACCAGCAGATGTACCCCCAAAGGATAAAATGGCTAAAGGAATTTCTCTGAACAGAAAGAAAAATCCTTAAGGTATTAGCAAACAGAATTCAGTAAATACAAAGAGAATTATAAACCATGACCAAGTGAGGCTTATCCCAAGGATATAAGATTCTTCTTCAGTTTTTGAAAATTAATCAGAAGGGATAAATTGGGAGATTGCGGCTGACATATACACACTACAATACAAAAAATAAGTAACAAATAAGGACCTACTATATATCACACAGAATTGTACTCAACACTTTGTAATGACCTACATGGGGAAATCTTTAAAAAGACTGGATATATATTATATACCTGATTCACTTCGCTGTACAAACTGAATCTGTTATACAGAAGTAACACAACAGAAAGTATACACAAGCAGAAAGTAATACAACATTGTAAATTAACTGTACCTCAATAAAAATTTTTTAAAAAAGAATATTAATCAGTGTAATCTACAGTGTTAAGAGGCTAATGAATAAAATCATAGGATACCAATGAACAAGAAAAAGCGAATGACAGAATTCAACATCAATTCATGATTTTTTAAAAAAATCACAGAAATACAGGAATAAAAAAAAATACTTAATTTGAAAAAGAGCATCTACAAAAAAAAAAACCCTATAACTAACATTATACTTAATAATGAGAAGATCACTGCTCTGCCCCTAAGACTGGGGAAAAGGCAACTCTTTTTAATACAGTGCTAGAAGTTCTAGCCAATGCAGTAGAACAAGAAAAGAAATAAAAGGCACACAGATTAGAAAGAAACAAATAAAACTGCACCTATTTTCAGGTTACACAGAACGTCCCAAGGAAACTAAAAAAAAAAAAAAAAAAACCTCCCAGATTAACAGAACTCAGCAAAGTTGCAGGATACAAGATAAACATACAAAAATTAGTTGTACTTCTAAATACTAGTAATGAAAACAAAGACATGGAAATTAAAGACACAACATCATTTACAATCATGAAAAAATGACATATTAGGTGTAAATGTAAGAAAGATCTTCTATGCTTAAAACTATAAAATGCTTTTGAAAGAAATTAAGCATAAAAAAGTAATAAATAATTGTGTTCATGGACAAGACTCAACAAAGTAATAATGTCTATTATTCCCTAAAGAATATACTAACTCAAAAAGAGTCCTGTTAAATTCTTTTAAAGACTTTTGTAGACACAGACACAAATATTTTTAAATGTATATGGAAAGACAAAAGCTAAACCACCTTTGAAAGATAATAGAATGGGAGAAATCAGTCTACGAATTCAACACAAGGTTTGTATAGTCAAAGCTATGGTTTTGCCAGCAGTAATGTATAGATATAAGAGTTGGAGCATAAAGAAGGCTGAATGCCAAAGAACTGATGCTTTCGAACTGTGGTGCTGGAGAAGACTCTTAAGAGTCCCTTGGACAGCAAGGTCAAAGCAGTCAATCTTAAAGGAAATCAACCCTGAATATTCATTGGAAGGATGGATGCTGAAGCAGAAGCTCCAATAAATACTTTGGTCACCTGCTATGAAGAGCTGACTCACAGGGAATTTCCCTTTCCCTGGACGCCGGGAAAGATTGAGGGCAAGAGGAAAAGTGGGCAAGAGAGGATGAGAGGACTGGATAATATCACTGGCTCAATGTACATGAGTTTGGGCAAACTCTAAGAGATGGTGAAAGACAAGGAACCCAGGAATGCTGCAGTCCACAGGGTCACAAAAAGTAGGACACAACTTAGCTACTGAACGACAACACAGAGCTACCCTAATCAAGACTGTGTGGCATTAGCAGAGAGACAGATATACAATTCAATGGAACAGAATAGATAACACATAAATAGACCCACACAAATATGCCCAAATGATTTTTGATTAAGCAATTCAATGAAGGAAAAGTAACTTTTCAACAAATGGTGCCAGAGCAATAAGGAAAACAAAGTGAACCTCAAATGAAGTTTCAACACCTTAACTGAAACAGTTCATTCACTTATAGGTGCAACCTGAAACTATAAAGCTTTTAGGGAGAAAAAAGCATTTTTAAAAATCTTCAGTATTTAGGGCTAGACAGTTATTAAACTTGACAACAAAGATACAATTCCCAACTGGAAAAACTTATAAATTTAACTTCAAAGGGTGAAAAAGTAAGCCACAGACTGAGAGAAAATATTGGCAAACCACTGACAAAGGACTAGTATCTAAAATATTGAATATAAAGGACTCTCAAATGTTAACAACAAAAATCCAGTTAGTAAATGGGCAAAAGACATGAAGAGACTTTCACTGAGAGAATATACAAGTGGCAAATAAACACATCAAAATATGTTCAATTTTACTAGCCACTGTTGTTCAGTCACTCAGTCATGCCCAACTCGGCAATCAGGGAAAAGCAAATGAAAATCACAATGAAGAATCATTACATATCTACCAGAATTACTAAAATAAGAAATTGTGCCAACACCAAAATGTGGGCAAGGATACGAAGAAACTGAATCATCCTTTCAGTACTGGTAGGAATGTAAAATGGTACATTCTCTCTGGAAAACACTGGGGCAACTTCTTAAAACAAACCAGGTGAATATCATACAGCCTAGCAACTGCACTCCAGGACTTTTATACCAGAGAAATGAAGTAATATGATTACAGGAAAACCTGCACACAAATGTTAGCAACAGCTTTATTCAACTAGATGTTCTTCAGCAGGTGGATGATTCAACCAACTATGGCACATTCATATCACAGAACACTACTTGGAAATAAAGAACTATTTGGACATGAAACAACCATGATGAATCTCCAGAGAATGATGCTGAGTGATAAAAAGCCTATCTGAAAAGGTCAAATAATGTATAATTCCATTCATCGAATACCCTTGAAAAGGCAAAATATAGAAGTGGGAGAAGAGATTAGTGATGGCCAGAGGTTAAAAAGGCAGTGGAAGTAGGGAGAGTAGGGGAAGTTACAAAGAATAACATAAAGGATCCTTGTAATGACATATTCTATGTCTGAACTATAAAGATGTCAATATCACAGTCGTGCACTAAAACTTTGCAAGCTGTTAACTTTGGAGAAAACATGATCTCTTAAACAGGATCTCTCTACATTATTTCTTACAACCTACACTTATCTCAAAATGAAAAATTAAAATTTTTAAAAAGGAAAGAAAAAAAGACAAATCACAAGGCCACAAATGAGGGAAAAGAGCATTCAAGCAGATGAAGATGACTTCAACTGTTTTTTAAAGAAAGAAAATATGGGAATAGTAATTAAATCAGCAAGATGGAGAAAGCCATAATAAAAAGTATATGAAATAACAAAGATACAAAATGAGCTAATTTACCTATAAGATGCCAAAGAGCTTGTGCCTCAGGTTATGAGTAGCAGTAAAATATTAGCTAAAATAGAGATAAAAAACAAGTGGTACCTTGACCACCTCCTGCTATCAGAAGTGGGGTGCTATCATAATGAAAACCTGGACAAGTTGCATTTTCTTAGTCACCATTCTGTAGGCAATGATAAACTTCATATTAGAGAATGAAAATATCATGATCCACTTTTAGTGACTGAAAAAATAGTCACAAAATCTGTTGATGGCTATAATTCAGCAAGCAGATCACACACTTGATGACTTCAAAACTGTCTGAGGAACAACTGAAAAATGAAACTTTCTTTTCTTTTGGCTGTTACTTACTATTGGCTGTTGCTAGCAAAAACCAAAAATATATTTGGTTACTGGTACTCTGAATCAACTAGAAATATCTTTACTGCTGACATGGAGAAAGTTTTAGTGGTCTGTATATATCAAGCTAGCCACATTTTCTTAAGCCAAAGCCTAATCCAGGTAATTAATGAGGCTGCTACACTAAATGAGAGATTTTCAATGAAGATGAAACAGCATCATATTGGAAGAAGATGCTATCCAAAACTTTCATAGCTAGAAAGAAGTCAATGCCTGATTTCAAAACTTCAAAGGACAGATTGACTCTTATTAGGGACTACTGCAGCTGGTTACTTTAAGTTAAAGCCAATGTTCAATTATGAAAATCCTATGGTCTCTAAGAATTATGTTAAGTCTACTCTGCCTGTGCTCTATAAATGGAACAACAAAGGCCAGGTGACAGCACATCGCTTCACAACATGTTACTAAATATTTCAAGCCCACTATTGAGACCCAGTGTCCAGGAAAAGAGATTCCTTTCAAAATATTACTGCTCATTGACAATGCACCTGGTTACACAAGAGCACCGGGGGAGATATACTGTAATGAGATTATTGTATTGTTGTTTTCATGACCATTAGCACATCCATTCTGCAGCTCATAGATTAAGGAGTCATTTTGACTTTCAAATCTCATTATTTAAGAAATACATCTCAGAAGGCTACAGTAGACATAGATAGTGAGTCCTCCGCTACATCTGGGCAAAACTTCTAGAAAGGATCTCATCATTCTAAACATCACTAAAAACATTCATGATTCACGGAAAGAATTAAAGGGGCATTTGGAAGTTGATCAACTTTATCAAAGTTAAGCAGAGTTTGGAAGTTGACATGGGTTTCCCAGGTGGCACTAGTGGTAGAGAACCAATCTGTGGATGCAGAAGACGTGGAGACAGGGGTTCGATCCACAAGTCAGGAAGATCCCCTGGAGAAGGAAATGGCAACCCACTCCAGTATTCTTGCCTGGGAAATCCCATGGACAGAGAAGCCTGGAAGGCTATAGTCCATGGGGTTGCACAGAGTCAGACATGACTGAAGTGTCTTAGCACACATGCATGACAAAACTTTAATGGAAGAGTTACTTTTATGGATGAGCAAAGAAAGCAGTATCTTGAAATGGAATCTACTCCTGGTGAAGATGCCAGTGAACTACTGAAATGACAACAAAGGATTTAGAATGTTACATACACGTAGCTAATAAAGCAGTGGCAAAGGTTTAAGAGGACGGACTCTAATTTTGAAAGATGTTCTACTGTGGATGAAATGTTACCAAACTGCACTGCATGCTACAGAGAAATGGCTCATGGAAGGAAGAGTCAATCAAAGCAGCAAATTTCGTTATCATCTTATTTTAAGAAACTGCCACAGCCACTCCAACCTTCAGAGATGCCTCCATCATTGTCAGCTCTAGCCATCAACATCAAGGCAAGACCCTCCACCAGGAAAAAGATTGTGACTCACTGGGGGCTCAGATGATGGTGAGCACATTTTAGCAATAGGTTATTTTTAAATTAAGGTATGTAAATTGTTTTTAGACATAGTATTATGAGTATGCTGTTGCATACTTAAGAGATTACAGTATAGCATAAACATAACCTTTATGTGCTTTGGGGAACCAAAAAAAAAATAAAAATGTGTTTTCCTTTATCTCAACATTTCCTTTATTGCCTTGGTCTAGAACTGAACCCACAGTATGTCCAAGGTATGCCCATACTTTGAACCGAGAATGAAACAGTTTGGTGACCAAAATGGATAACTGAAGGAAAGTCAGTGCTACTTATCCCTGTTCCTGGGCAAATTAGACTACATCTGCCAGTCTCACTTGCAACTATGTTAGAGGTAATGTGGCTGATTTCTGACCAATATAATATGGAAAGAGTAACACTAGCCCCTGCCAGACCTGGCCTTTAAAAACTTTCTTTGAGCTCCTCCAGCTCTCTTCTACTGCCATCTTGAAAATCAGATGACATGGCTACAGAAGGAGGAGTCACATCCAACTTATGTTAGACTTTGCATGACAAAAAATATGTTGTTGTTACTGTCGCTGTTGCCATAGCACAGGCCAGCACTTTCAAAAAGGTTGGTGCAGATAAGTCATCTTGTTCTGATGCAGGTCCTGGATGTGGCCTGAGATCCTATATCTTGAACAAGCACTGAAATGATACCAATGTGGACGGTCTATGGAATACTTTGTGAGGAACAAGAGCCTTCAACTACCAAGATGAATACACAGTGGGAGAACAGATGATTCTCTGGAGAAATTGAATGACCCAGAGAAAAGGCCTCCCACAGGGACGGAGCCGTAAGACTAGAGAATTCAAACTCACGTTAAAGCAAGACGATGAAAGGCTTTAGGAGGAAAAATATCCAGAAGAGTATAGAGACTGACAGAAAAGGTGATATTGTAGATGATGTGATACAGCATCTGTTAAAAGTAATAACAAATCTGTTAAAAGTAACAAAGAAGGTATATGAGAAGGTATATGAAAAGGTATATGAGAAGGTATATGAAAAACGCGATGTATGTGAAAAAGTAAGGTAACAACTTTACTTTGCCAACAAAGGTCTATCTAGTCAAAGCTATGGTTTTTCCAAGAGTCATATATGGATGTGAGAGTTGAACCATAAAGAAGGCTGAGTCCTAAAGAAATGATGCTTTTGAACTGTGGTGTTGGAGAAGACTCTTGAGAGTCCCTTGGACTGCAAGGAGATCCAACCAGTCCGTCCTAAAGGAGATCAGTCCTGAATATTCACTGGAAGGACTGATGCTGAAGCTGAAGCTCCAATACTTTGGCCACCTGATGTGAAGAACTGACTCATTAGAAAAGACTCTGATGCTGGCAAAGACCGAAGGCAGGAGGAGAAGGGGACGACAGATGATGAGATGATTGGATGGCATCACCAACTCGACAGACATGAGTTTTAGCAAACTCTGGGAGTTGGTGATGGACAGAGAAGCTGGGCATGCTGCAGTCCATGGGGTCGCAAAGAGTCGGACACGACTGAGAGACTGAACTGAACTGAAGAAAGGAAATGTAGTCACAGACTACAATTTGGCTCTATAGGTGAAAAAAAGAGTTTAGTCAGTGACTAAATACTAATTATTGATTTCAATAAAAATAGGACTATAACCATAATTGAAATGAAAAAAAGGTAAGTGAGGAGAGTTCAAGATGCCTACATTCTCAAAACAGGACAGCAGTGTTGTATAACATTTAAAGCTGATAAATCATTAACAGTGAGATAAGCATTAAATTATGGAATATGGAGGTAACCACCATAACAAACAAGAAAACAAAAGGTGCCTCTGTTTTTCATTACAAGCATTTATGCTTACTATTTTTAAACAATATCCAAGTATTACTGTGATAAAAATTTAAACATTAATTTTAAAATACAGAAAAATAAAGAGATTAGCAATAGATAGTATGGGCAAAGAAATGAGGGAAAGATAAACATTATCAGGGGAAATGCAGATGAAATAAAAACTGAGACAACTACCACTACTGAATTTAAATCCCCTTAACCAGATAGTTCCACTTTTAGCATTCTATACTACATAAACACTCCCACAAATATTCAAAGACATATACACAAGAATGGTCAGTGAACACTGTTAAAAAAGAGAAAAATCAGAGCATACTAAATATCCACTAATAATAGGGCAAGAGTTGAATTAATTACAAATAAATGTACCCAACCTGGGGGCTTCCGAGGTGGCAGTAGTGGGGAAAAACCCACCTGCCGATGCAGGAGACACAAGAGAAGTGGGTTCCATCCCTGGGTTGGGAAGATCCCTTGGAGAAGGGCATGGCAACCCACCCCAGTATTCTTGCGTGGAGAATCCCATGAACAGAGGAGCCTGGAGGGCTACAGACCAGGGGGTCACATAGCATCAGACGCAACTGAAGCGACTCAGCATGTACTCACCCACCCAACTTGATTTCAGCCTTCTAAGACAAAAAGCAGATAACCCAGGCAAGCCGAACTCACTTCTGACCTACAGAACTATGAGATTAAAACATGTCTTGGCTTAAGCCTCTAAAGTTTGTGGTAATTCATTAGGGATCAATAAAAAACAAATACTTCTAGAAAAGCTGAAGAAATGCATTACCCCACAACCCAACAGCTATGGTTAGGAGTAACTATATAGTCAGAGAAAGTCTTGCCCATGTGCACCAGAAGACACACACAAAATGTTCACATCACCACTGCTCATGAAAAAAAAAAAAAAAAAAAAAATCAACAACCTATTCATTCATTGAAAGTACAAAGGTAAAATGGTGGAATATTCATATAAAATAATGCAATACAAAAATAAAACATCAACGACCTTCAACCACACAGGAAAATACAGATGAATGTCAAGTCATATTATATAGGATAAGAAAGCAAGTGACAAAAGTGTACACTTAGTATAATTCTAGTTAGTAAGCTCAACAGTGCATGGATAGAAAAACATAGCTTAGAGATGCATGTGCGGTAAAAGTATTTTTAAAAAAGAAATAATTTACACAAATCTTAAAGAGTAGCAGTCATGTCTGTGGCAGGTAAGAGGATGGGGTGAAGGGGAGACCAAGGGATATTGAAGGTAATGTAAGGTTTTGGTCTTAACTGGCACTGCTTACAGAGTAATAGCGTTTAAATTCTAAAACATAGGTGAGAACTATTACAATGTTTATTCAGTATTTAGAGGATAAAATCATCCAGGAATAAAATATCTACATGACAAAAAACAATCTTTCCTTTTGTCAAGATAACTTCATTGAAAAAATAATTCAAATAATATATAAAAGTCCAATCATTTTTTTATTCACCTAAAATTCCACCATCAAGACACAATTGGTTACAATCTTCTGAACATGCTTTGGGATATTTCATGTACATGTGTTTACACATTAAAGTATTTTAAATAAAATCATTACATATACACAAATATATTTGCTTATTCTATAAATGCTGTTTAGACTCTTGCTTTTTAAATCAAGTGTATTAAATTACACTTTACATGAAATGAACCTGTATTAAGTGCTGGAAAAGCTTTGAAAAAAGTGTATGTAGCGTAACAACTACCCAATCAAAATTTAGACAAAACATTTTCATTATCACAAAAAGTTCTTTCCTGTGCCTCTGCAGTCAATTCCCTCACCTCTGATTGCAAGCAATCATTAATCGTTTTTATAGATTAGTTTTGCTGGCTTAGGATCAGTGTGAATGGAATTATACAGTCTGCATTCTTTTGTGTGGGGCTTTTGTTCACCATCAAATTTACACTATCAGTAGTTCCCTTTATACTGCTGAGTAGTCCTTCATTTGTATATTCATTAATAGACATTTGGCCTATTCCCAGTTTTGATCTCTAACACTGAGGTATAAGTCATTTGTGATATTAAGTTTTTATTTTATAATCAGGGATAGAATTGCTGGACCACAGAGTATGTATAACTTAAACAGAAAACTGCCTCACTGTTATTCAAAGTTTCTGTGTCATTATACACTCCTACCAGCAATTTATGCAAGTTTCAGTTGCTCGGCATCCTGACCAACACTTGCTATTGTCAGTCTTACAAGTTTTAACCATCCCTGTAGGAACAGCTGTTCATTTTTATTTGCATTTCCATAAATGACTAGATACGTTGAGAATTTTTAAAGTGCCTATCAAAAAATTTAATTGTCTTCTTTTGTGAAGTGTCTGCCAAATCTTTTACCAATGTTGTGATTTGGGCATTGTCTGCATTCTGATGATTGATTATTGTTGTTGATTAGTCACTAAGTCAGATCCGGCTCTTTTGCAACCCCATGGACTGTAATCTGCCAGGATCCTCTGTCTATAGGATTTTCCAGGCAAAAATACTGGAGTGGGTTACCACTTCCTCCTCCAGGGGAATCTTTCCAAATGAGGGATCAATCCCATGTCTCCTGCATTGGCAGGTGGGTTCTTTACCACTAAACCCCTAGAGAAGCCCTTTATTGATTATGGAGGTCCTTTACATACACTGGATAAAGGCTCTTTGTCAGATATATGAACTGCAAATATCTGTTCCCAACTGGAGCATGCGTTTCCCTTTTCTTAAAACAGTACATGTGCGCATGCTCAGTCACTCAGTCATGTCTGACTCTTTACAACCCCATGGACTGTAGCCCACAAGGCTTCTCTGTCCATGGGATTCTCCAGGCAAGGACTGAATCCTCTTCTGCATCTCCTGCACTGGCAGGCAGATGCTTTATCACTGTGCCACCTGGGAAGCCCTAAAACATTACAGAAAGTTTAAATTTTAAAGTACAGAAGCTTTTAATTTTTATTAAGCCTAATTTAACATTAAAAAATTTTATAGCTAGTGTTTTATTTTGTATCATGTATATGACTGAATGTTTACTCCTCAGAACAAAATATGGATGTCTGCTTACCACTTCTAACATCATATTGGACTTGAGATTCTAGCTAGGGTTAGCCACTCAGGCAAAAAGGAAAATAATAGAAAGGCAGGAGGGAAGGCAAGAAGTAACAAGCAGAAATGAATTAGTAAAACTGTCTTTATTCAATGATTATATACATAGAAAATCCTGAAAAACGGACCTAAAGACTGCCAGAAGTAATAAGTGAATTTAGAAATGCTGTGAGATACAGAAGGAATATACAAAATCAGTGCATTTTTACATATTAGCAATGAAAAAGTAATTAAAATTAAATCCATTTATAATGACATCAGAACCCATAAAATATTAAAGATATAAATTTGACAAAATATGTACAGGACCTGCATACACTAAAAAACTAAAAATAACATGTTGCAAAATATTACAGAATTAAATAAATGACAGATTGGGAAATTCACTATTGAGATAGCAATCTTTTACAAATTGATCCAGAAACTCAAGGCAACTGCAACTGAAATGCCAAGAAGTTTTTGAAACTAACAAATTTATGAAAATACATAAAACCTAAAATACCTGAAATAGTTTTGAAAATAAAGAACAAAGTTGGAGTATTCATGCTGACCAATTTCAAACCATACATAAAGCCACGGTAAGGCAGACAGCATGTCACTGATGTAAGGACATAACAAGTCAAGAGGGACAGAGTCCAGAGACACACGTCAGCTCATTTCCAACAAAAATGAAATTCAGTGGGCAAAGGATGGAGAAATTTAATAGGGAAAGGATAATCTTTTCAACAAATAATATAAAAACAACTGTGTATCCATAAAGGAAAACAATGAACCCAAACCCATACCTCACACCACACACCTCCATCAGCCCCCCAAAATAGACCACAAATTTAAATATATGAATATATGACCTAAAACCATAAAACTTTCAAAAAGGAAACATACGAGAAAACTTCTATGGTCTACATTTTTCATACAACAATATCTCAGGTATCTTTTAACGTTAATAAATATAAACCTTTTGGATTTTTTAAAAAGTAAGAAAAACAAGAGAAAATCCTTAAAATTTTTTGAAACATGTCATTTAAAATAAAATTCCAAAACTCACTGTGAGTTCCTCATTCATATGGTTTCATGAGTGACATACTTCATAAACATTTTCCCAAACAGCTACACTGACGTCTGAAGGTCTTTGTAACAGAGATACACACTGAAGCAGTGCCATGCTAATAAACAACGCAGATGATGAGTATCACAGTGAATCAAAAACTACATGTAAACAAAACTATCAACTATTTTCAATCCAACAAAGTGTATGCTTTGTAGAACTGAGAAGATGGATTCCCCTGCCCTTTCCAGCATCTTCCCACCCTTCTGTAAGCCTGTCTTCCTGACCCCACCTTAACCTCCATGACTTGTATTAAATACCACCTCCTCCAGGAAGTTCTGCCATTCAATCTAACCTATTGGGTACTGATCCTCCTCTCAATTTCCACAACATTTGTATCACTTCAAGGTCCTCATCACATGATTCCTGGATTGCACGTGATTAAACCCCTCTATCAGATTAAGCACCTAAAGAACTAGAACACTGACTACATCAGCCTGGCTCAAAGGCAGCACTCATGCTTTTGCTGTTATTGGCTGTTAAATGAAAACACGAATTAGAAACTTCAGGAATTTCAGAGTGAGTTGAGCAGAGAAATTAAATCAGGCTTAGTCGGGTTTTTTTTTTTCATCTTCAAAAATGAAGAGTTAAAACTTATACTCCTTGAAAAAGAATTTCAACATGGAAAATCTTCAAAATAAAACAAACACAAAACTGATAAACAGCTAAAACTAAACGTCTACAGTGCCTGTACTGGTCACTTCTATACTCACAGGCAGCCAAAGCAAAAGACCTAAGGACTTCCTGAAAAATTATTTACTGTTGGAGCAGTCCACTGCTTTGGAAAATGTCTTCAAGTCAGTCAGATAACTGGAGAATAAGTGGGATTGTAAAGTACTTTTTCTAGGAAAACAACAGTATATATCATGTCATGACCCAATTTTGTTGCTTTTAGAAATTCTGGCAACTTTTTTTTCTTTCAGTTATTTAAATTGTTTACAACCAAGAACATAAACCTAAATGGTATGTGATTATAGCAGAAAGGGAATTGCTACATGGGGGAGGGGGGAAGGGGGAGGGGGTGGAAACCAATTAGAAACAGAGCAATTCTTTAAGAACTAGACACTGCTACTGATAACAAACAAGGGGTCTTGACTGCTTGAATGAGTTCACCCTATGTATAAAATCTTCCAGGAACTAATTTAAAGAAGACAAAAATGTTGGCGCTAAGGCTGCCAGATTTAGCAAATAAAAATACTGACCCAAGTTATGTTTTAGATAAACAATGAATTTTTAGTAAAGCAAGCTCTATGCAATACTTATACTAAGAACTTACCCACTGTTTACTGAAATTCAAATTTAACTGGTTGTCCTGTATTTTATCTGGCAACCCTAAGGGAAACCAAAATCGGTCCAATTTCCTCACTTAGTAGCAGAAACTATGACCCCAAGAAGGGAAGTGACTTGCCTAAACTTAAGCCAAAGATCAAGGAAGTGAGTTTGCTTTGAAAAGAGAAAACACAAATCTACAAGGGTCACCTTGGGTTCCACTTAAGGTCCACTAGACCTCCAATTTTCATACACCTCACTGAAGCACCAAGCAGACAAGCTTTCAACTATGGTTTTCACTTTTAATAATAAACTATGAATTTTAATACACTTACCAACTTTAGTCTTCAAAAACAAATTAGGTGGCTCAGTGGTAAAGAATCTGCCTGTCAATGCAAGAGACACACGTTTGATCCCTGGTCCGGGAAGATCCCATATATTACACAGAGCAACTAAGCCAGGGTGCCCCAACTATTGCGCCTCAGCTCTAGAGCTCCGGAGCTGCAACTACCGAGCCAACGCGTTGCAACTACTGAAGCCCACGCGCCCTAGATCCTCGGCTCCACAAGAGAAGTCACTGCAATGGGAAGCTCCCATACTGCAACTAGAGAATAGCGCCCCCTCACTGCAACAAGAGGAAGTCCACCTGCAGCAACGAAGACCCGGCACAGTCAAAACAACAAAAAAAGAATGGACAAACAGCACAACAACAACAAAATAATAGGAAACTATTTCTTATAGCTTAAAAAAAAAATCCTCCTGTCAATCTTTTTGCCTACACACCACCACCTCAGATTCTGTTTATGTTTACTCACTACATGAAACAGGATCTTCTTTTCTCCCAAACACAATTCTCTCACAATCCAAAAATCCTCTTGCCCCAGGGTTCCAAATTTGAAATATGTTCACACTAGTCCATGACTCTAACGATTTTACTTCCTATACTCTCCCAACTTTCCTATTTTTCAGAGGAAATACCCTAGTGCATTCAGTTGGTCTCAACTAAAAGTCTTGCAAAGTCCTCCATTCCCATTCTACGCCCAAGCAGATAAACCAGCAAAAAGGCAGGAGGTCTCACTATCACAACACGCTTCCTTTCCCGGGACGGAGATGCAACAAAAGATGCAAAGATAAAGATCTTTCTAGGAAATTTGGGGGCCTTCTTCTACTATATATGCAGAACATACTACATGACAAAGAGATGGAAAAAATATAAAACTTCATTTACCTATTACAGTCATCTTCCGGATCCCATTAACAAATACAACAGTCTCTCTACAACAGCACTTCTCAACTTGGGATCTCTGGGGGCCTTAGGGGTAGTGGGAACCGGGGAAAGAGAAGGAAGACAGTAGGCAGATAAAGACTTTTGCTTCTGACATATCAGGGTCCTAACAAGATTTTAAGAAAGAAGGTTCCATTGCATTCTTAAAAGCCTGGGGGGAGGGGAAAAAAGTAACATACACCATTATGACTTTCTCTAAGTTTTCTATTAAAAACTTCACCCTAGTGAACAACAAATCATGTCGGACGAAAAACTGAAAGTCAAACAGAAATTCAGAAATTAAAGGACAAACTACCTATCCTTTCTCTCTGGCAGCTACCAATGTACGCAGCTCTCTCTCGAGATCACACACGTCAGAAATGGAAGGTCCTCACAAACCATCTAGTCCAGACTTGCATTTTACAGACGTGGGAACTCAGGCCGAGGGGAGGGCTGACTTGCCCAAGGTCTCACAGCCCGTCGGGGGCGGGACTTCAATTGGGACTCCACGTTGGCAGCCCTCAGCTCCCGATGGCCCCCGAGGCCCCCAGGTTGGCCGGATCCAAGGGCGCTAGGGAGCCTGGGCGGAAGAGCCCACCTCCCGGGGTCGCCGCCTACTTTCGACCGGCTCCGCGCCGGGCCCTGGCCCAGGGTGGTACGGAGAGCCGACCTCCACGGCCGCCCCCGACCCGCCCACCTGTCGCGGACCGCACGGTCGGCAGCCACACCCCCTGCCAGGGCCAGGGGTTGGGCCGGCCTCGACGGCGCCTGGCACTGGCTGCTGCGCGCGGCGCGGGGTACGCCGGCCTGAAGACCGCAGGAGTTACCTCAAGTGGGCGCTGAGCTCGCGGCAGGGCCGCCCCCGCCGGCCCGCAGCATGCCGGAGACGCGGACGCAGCAGACACTGCAGCTCGGCCGCCGCAGCGCCTGTTTGCACCCCTCCGCGGGAGGACGCCGACGGGGCCGTCACGTGACGCTAACGTCACGTGGTCGCCCGGGGTGGGGCGGAGGCGTTGCCCAGCGACGACGGCTCTGTAGGGGCGGGCTGCCGTGGCGACGACACGGCTCCTCAGCGGTCCCCCTTCACCTGCGTCCGTCCAGAGTCGACAGACTGCGCGCCCTGACCGACCCGGCGAGGAAAAGGAAAGTCCCCCACCACCCGGCTTCATCGTTTAGTGACCTCTAGGGCTGACTGCATGTATAATTCGTGTCTTGGATGGGGGAGGGAATTCCGTCCGGCTTTAAGATGCTGAACTTGGAGAGAAAAATGGAAAATTCTGCCTTACCTATCCAAAGCTAGCGAACAAACGGAGAGGAGAGGAATAAGTAATGATGATTTGAGCTTCAGTAACGAACAATTGGAATGAAGGTCAGCAACCAACCATCTCACCCACCATAGAAAGGATGTGTGTGAGGATGGCTTATGGGACTTCCGATTTTTATTTTAAATTATATTTTATATTATCAACTATTCCATCATTAGTCTTTGTATATGTAAGTATAAACATATCTGAGTATATATTTGATTTGGCGTTGAGTTTTTGTCCACATCAGACTTTCCTCATTATAGTGAAGTCACTCAGATTGTAGTGACTACTTCTACTAAGTGTCGTTTTTCCTAGATCTAACTTTGCAGAAGCATAGAGTCAGCCACTGAAAGGTTCTCCCATAATATTCACTATAAACTGGGTAAAAGACATAGTTTATATTATCTTACTGAATTCATGGTTAAAATGTGAGCAAATACCCCTAAATATTCCAGAGTCATTGTGTCGTCAAGGTGTGAACTATTGAATAATCATGTTCCTCCATTTATTTCTGATCACTTTGCATACTTAGCTATCTAGGAGCAAATTGACAGGGTCAAAACAGTGGACTCAAAATATCCTCTAGGTCAATATTTACCCCTAGTGTGCTTAGTCGCTCAGTCGTGTCCTACTCTGTGACCCCCATGAACTGTAGACCACCAGGCTCCTCTGTCCATGGGAATTCTCAGGGGAAGAATATTTGTGTGGGTTTCCATGCCCTCCTCCACGGGATTTTCCTAGTCCAGGGATGGAACCTAGGTCTCCCGCATTGCAGGCAGATTCTTTACTGAGCCACCAGGCACAAAAGGACAAGGTCAAATATCATCTTCATTTCTATAACAGACCTAGAATGCAACACTACAGGGAGTACAAAATATAGTGATAAATCATCTGCATGTTTATCCTATACTATGGAAAATAGGTTACAAGGCAAGGTGCCACAACTTGGCTGATCTCCACTGCCTTTGGCAGCAGATGTTCCATGAAGGCAGGAACAGTATCTTCCATTGGTATACCTTATGCCTAGACCATATCTGGGAAGCAAAGAAAATTGTCTCATCTCTGGTCATGGAATACTGCCATTCTTCTGTAGAAAGTGGCAAAGAACCTTTGTAAATCCAGAAGGATCTGTGAGTTAGGCAGTACTCATAGAGGCAACGCTAAGGAAAGTCCTGGCTCACCCATTACTCTGTAGGCAATTTAACATTTGAGCCCGTTTCTCCATCTATCTAAGAAAATACCTATTGAATAAAGATGAAATAAAATAATGGGCACACCACTTTAAAGTGCCCAGCACATACAGTGCCCATTAAATGCTAATCATATTATAGACCTTTGGCAAGAGGCTAGTAGGATAGATCAGAGTCCCAAGGGAATGGGAGCTGACAACTTGAATACATCCAGGTCCTAGGTCTGGATTCTTGCTACATGGACTGGAGTTGGGGGCTTCCCAGGTGGCTCAGTGGTAAAGCATCCTCCTGCCAATGCAGAGACGTGGATTTGATCTCTGGATTGGTAAGATAACTCTGGAGGAGGAAATGGCAACCCACTCTAGTCTTCCTGCCAGCTAATCCCATGGACCAAGGAGCCTGGCATGCCATAGTCATGGGGTCACAAAGAGGCAGACAATACTGAAGCAACTCAGCACGCAGAGACGGGTTGAGGACAAGACTGCCAGCAAGGAAATATATAAGCACAACTGGAAACAAGTCTTTGCACTTAGAATGGGAGTTCGCTGGTAAGGTTAGTATGGGTAACTAGGTGCTCACTCCAAGGAGAGTACAATTCCAAGTCTGTGGTGATGGGAACTCCTAATATATTACCTTTCCATTGCCTAAACCCACAGAGAGGCATCGCCTACAAGTTGTGGGCAAAGGGTCAGCCCTGAGCCAGATGACCAGTGCTACCCCAAGAACCAGTGAAACCTGACCATCCACCAAATGGTTAAACACGTGTAACCATTTCTAGTTTTTTAATGTTTCACTGCAAACAAGATATAAGATATACTGCAATTGTATATAACTCTACAGTGGCCTTTCGTTTAACACAGTGGCTATACAAGTGTACCCAGCAGAATGATGACTATAAAGGAATAATGGGGGACTTTCAGTGACCAGTAACCTCCTAAGGTGCCGCACATCTGTGAAGTTGTAGCACCAGCCCTTGTATTTGCTTCCTGATTCTAAGTGTCTTTTTATTAATAATTAAAAAGTCCATGGTTTCATCATGCTATTTGCCTGTTCTTTCTTGATTTTGAACTTCCTGTAGTACACTGGTGACAATTTTCTTTCACATAGTGTTTGGTATATTTTAAATGTAGAGTAAATGGGATTTTCAGATTGATTAGAGGTGGATGTGAAAGAACAGAGTGAAGGATGACTGGAAGGTTTCAGACCTCTACAACCAAAGGAAGAGAACTCATTTAGATAGAGAAGAAGGGATATGTGCAGTTTGGGGGGAAAATCAATAATTTGATTATGAACAGTTAAACTCTACATGCCTAATAGACATTGAAATGGAGATGTACAGTTAGCAATGGATTATAAGATAGTGGAATTCCGGGGAGACACACAGAGAGAAAAATAAATTGGTCATTGTATTAAACAAAGCCACAGAGTTGAATGAGATCACACAGAGAACTTTGGTAACTTCTGACCTCAATCCAGAATACAAAATATATATTTCCATACTGACCAAATACATGTGTATAACTTAAAAGTTTCAAGAAGCAAATTTACTCTCCTTGTATCTTTATTTTGTTGGGGTTTTTTGTTTTTTTAAACTTCTGCTCCCAACTCAATTGATTTTTTAACAAAGTACTGGTTGTGTCCTACAATTTGAAAATCAGTGAACATTGCTGACCAAGCACACTAATTACATAATTTCTGGCAAAAGAGAAATCTAAAGGCTAGTCATATGGCACTTTAGAAATTAGAAGATCAGCAAAGGAAATTTAGGAGCAGCCAGTGGTAAGAGGAGGAACAAAAGAGAGGAATCCTAAAGCCTGAAGGAAGAAAATGCTTCAGAGAGAAGAAAGTGGCTTAAGTGTGTCATTAGTCCTGGTAAGTTGAGTACAGTGAAAACTGACCTTTGGGTTTTGCAGGACTACAGTCTGTTGAGAGCTTGAGAACAGAGCACTTAAGACAGTGCTAGGCTGGGACAACCCTGAGGGATGGGATGGGGAGGGAGGTGGGTTCAGGATGGGGACACATGTACACCCATGGCTGATTCATGTCAGTGTATGGCAAAAACCACTACAGTATTGTAATTAGCCTCCAATTAAATTAATTGAATTTTTTTTAAGACAGTGCTAGGGATACAAGCTTGATTTTTTTCTTTCAAGTGTGATTTTTGAGGTAGTAAATGGTGACAGCAAGTAGCTGTTTTTTGTTGTAAAGAGGAGCAGGGGAATGGCACAACAGCAGGCAAAAGATGTAGGCGTTAAGGTTTTTCTGTTTAAATATTTACATGCTAATAGAAACAGCCCAGTGATAAGGAAAGACTGATGCAGGAGAGTGTGACAACCATAGAAACTCCTCAAGAAGGGGTCAGTCATCTGTAGATAGGTAAACAAGGGCTGGTGAGCAGACGATACGGTTAGCTTGGTAGACTTGTTTGAAGCATGTGGAATTTCTTCTCTAGTTATTCATTATTTAATAAAAAAAAATAAGCTGAGGGGGAGAGATGTTACTATTGGTTTAGGGAGAGGGTGAACATCATCCAAGAGAATGTTGCAGCCCCACCCAGCCCAGCCCCATGATTCCTCACATGGACGACTGCTATACCTTTCTGTTTCCTGACTTCCATCCTACAGTCTTTTTTCTACATTACCCCCAGTGTGAGTTTTCAAAACTTAAATCCAGTTTTCTTAATTCAGAATAAAGCCCAAAGTTCTTGCCTATAGACCCCTCGATGAAATAGCCCTTTATTTCCTGTCATCTCCCTCACTTGCTTTGCTCCAGCCACCAGGCTTCTCTGATTTCTTCATTCAGTTCAGTCACACAATCATGTCCGACTCTGTTACCCCATGGACTGCAGCACACCAGGCTTCCCTGTCCATCACCACCAACTCAGGGAGCTTACTCAAACTCATGTCCATCAAGTTGGTGATGCCATCCAACCATCTCATACTCTGCCATCCCCTTCTCCTCCTGCCTTCAGTCTTTCCCAGAATCAAGGTTTTTTCCAATACTGGAGCTATTTCTCCACTCTTCTCCAGTAGCATATCGGGCACCTACCGACCTTTCAGTGTCATCTTTTTGCCTTTTCATACTGTTCATTGGGTTCTCAAGGCAAGAATACTGGTTTGCCATCCCCTTCTCCAATGGATCACGTTTTGCCAGAACTCTCTACCATGACATGTTTTGAGTGGCCCTACACAGCATGGCTCATAGTTTCATCGAGTTAGACAAGGCTGTGATCCAAGGGATCAGTTTGGTTAGTTTTCTGTAATTGTGGTTTCCATTCTGTCTGCCCTCATTTCTTCATTACCTCAGGCAAAGAACACTTTCTCCCCATTTCCTCACTTTGTGAGTCTCCTTAAATGTCAACTTTCTCACAGTGACTGTATGTGACCACCCTTTTAAAACAGCACTCATAGCTTCACCCTTCTCTGCTTGGTTTTTGTCTTAGCACTTATTACCATCTGTGGCTGAGACATTTCCAACTCATGAAATATCCATTCCCCAGCCCCACAATTCTTATAATTAGGTAGGGCCATATGCCTAGCTCCGACCAATGGGCTGTGAGCAAAAGGATGCTTCTATGCTTCTAGGCAAAAGCACATTGGAACCACCATGCAACCCCCCCAGCTCTCTTCCGCTGTTGCAGCAATCTCAGAGACCACGTGTTGCACCAGCAAGCCATACAACAGAAACAGACCGAATCACTGAGTCACTTCATCAGGCAGGCAGTTGCCTGAGAATTTGCAGGGGTGAGGAAAAAACTTTGTTGTGTTAAGCCACTGAGCTTTGTGGGGTCAATACGTTACCACATCATAACAACATCTACTTATTATGGTCTGAGTTATGTCTCTTTAAAATTTATATGTTTAAGTCCTAAGTCCCAGTACCTCTGTATGTGACTGTATTGAACAAAGGCCCTTTAAAAAGGTATTAAGGTCATTCAAGTGGTTCCTCATCTGTTATGAGTGGGTGTCCTCATAAGAGGACCGATATCCATAGAGGGAAGACAACATGAAGACACAGGGAGAAGACCCCTATCTGGAAGCCATGGAGAGAGGCTTCACAGGAAACCAACCCTGCCAACTCCTTGATCTCAGACTTCTAGCTTCCAAAACTGGAAGAAAATAAATTGTTTAAGCCACAGTCTATGGTACATTGTTAGGACAGCCCAAGTAAACAAATACATCCTAAAAGCAATGCTCCACCTGGCATGTTTGTGTGTTTCCCTTCTCTAGCATACAAGCACACAATGAAAGCACGCTACGTCCACAGCCTTTAGAATAGTATCTGACACCTCACAGAGGCTCGATAAATATTGAATGAAACTTAAACTGCGGGGAACCCTTAAACTCTTATGAGTAGAGGTAAACTGGTAAAACCTACTTTGGAAAACTCAAATATCATCTAATAGGTCTGTGATCCAGCAATTCTGCTCTTAGGGACAGAGTCCAGAGAAATGTGTTTACATATGCTCCAAGAGACATGCGTACCAATGTCCACAGCAGCACTGTAATACTCAGAGCTAGAGACAACCCAAATGTCTATTAATAGTAGATGGAAGAATTGTGGCTCAGTCATATATTGGGTTGGCTAAACTATTCTGGTTTTTCTGTAACATGGGACAATATATCCGAATGAACTTATTAGCCAAGCCAATAAATGAATACACTGATGAAAAATTCAGTCCAACTACATGCAACCCAAATAAGTCCCACAATCAACACTGAATGAAGAAAAGCCGTGTAAATATGTGCCATACAATTTCACTAAGTAAAGGTTTTTTGGGGGGTTTTATTTTTGTAAAGCAAAACTGCAGGATTACATGCTTAGGTGGTAAAATCATTTAAAAAAATGCAAGAAAATTACTATCACAGCAAGGGAAAATGGTGGCTACCTTTAGAGAAGAGGGGGTAGTGACTGGGATAGGGTAGGAAGCAGGAATGAGTTCTGGGTACTAACAATGTTTCATATTTCTTAATGTGGGCAATAGTTTACACAGCGATTTGCTATGTGGTAAGTCCCTGAACTATATGTATTTTGTATATATTCATTTTTCTGTGTTTTTAAATTTTTAAATGGTTAAAAATGAAAAAAAATCAAAATGCAGGCTTTGTCTAGGAGACCAACCATCCAACAGAATTATCATAAGAGAATAGAGGCAGTGCAGAGATTAATTTTTTAAATTAAATCCCTGAGCTATAGAAAATGTTGAGACTTCAAAACAAGTAGACACACCAAACATCAAGAAAAATTGATGCAAGTGAAATTTCAGACATCTAAAAACTAAGACAAAAATCTGTAGTCTCCAGAAACAACCAGATAAAAACCAAACCACCTTACTATCCAAGACCTAAGTATTAAACTTGCACTAGGGTTCTGTCAGCAACACTGCATACACGTGTCAGTGGTCAAGTGTCTTCAAACTTTTGAGGGAAAAGACTTCTAGACCCAGGCAAACCACCAGTCAAGTGTGAGGGCATATGAAAGACACTTTTATACATGTAAGGAAGGCCTCAAAACTTCTATTTCCTAGGCCCTCTGAAATTTTCCTCAAGGATCCTGAACCAGAAATGAAAAGAAACATTGTTGTCTAAGTTGGTAAAGTTTGAATGGGGTGTGTAAGACTGGATGGTAATATAAAAGTCAATACTGATTTTCTTTTTCAGAGGGATGGATGCAAGTTGTATCGGAGAGTGTCCTTAGAGGAAATACACTCTGGAATATTTATTGCTGGATGGGCATCATGTCTGCATGTTACTCTTAAATGGTTCAGAAAAAGACTAATGAAAATGGTTATATTCACTCGAAGAGAATACAAATATAAAAAATCAACAGCTAAAGAATCAGTGAAAGGACTGTGGGCATTTTTATTTTCCTGTGCTTATAACTTTTCTGTAAATATGAAAGAATTTCAAAATAAAACAGGCTAAATTAAAACAGAAGGCAAATGATTATGTGAAGAATGTCTTCAAGAATAGTTCATAAGGAATTCCCTGGCAGTCCAATGGACTCTGTGCTTTCACTGTCAAAGCTGAGGGCCAGGGTTCATTCAATCCCTGGTTGAGGAACTAAGATCCCATAAACCACATTGGACATGACCGAAGTGAATCAGTTAATAAAAAAGGTAAAATTATTTTTAAAAATGATGAATTCCTAACAAACAATATGACTGAGAACATGAACATTCTTAATCTGATAAAAGCAAGTACATTTTCTTTATTACATTAAGAGAAAAGCAAAGCAACTGGAAACAAAACCCCATGAGCTGAACATAAAAGGAATAAAAATGACAAAAATATGTATATTTTTGAGCAAAAGAAAGGAATTAAAGGAAAGCCCATTCTAGCAACCTGGATTATGAAAAAGAAAATATCATACTATCATACTATTTGTGTCTTCAATAATATTCTATAAATTTAATATTTTGTTGACTTTTAATGTAAAATCAACCTAAAAGCAAAGCAGAAAAGACTATATAATCACTTAAAGTTGATTTAATGAGGGTTTATATGCAATGCTTGGGAACAAGGATAGATAGATGGACAGAAAGGCAATTCCCGCCTTCACAGACTTGCCATCCTGTGCAATTCAAAGGATAGCACAATGTCAAAATAATACCATGGTATATTACACGAAGCAAAAGTATTAATGTAAGAGAAAGGGTACTGATTTAGAGAGAGATCAAGGAAGCCTTCCTTCAGAAAGTAATGATGGAGCTGGCATCTGACAAAATAGAATAGGTGTTAATGGGCAAACAAGCTAGGAAAACTAAAAGTTAGTGTGGGCAAATCCCAGAAAACGTGGATAAAACAGTACAGCATGAGGCTGGAGAAGCAGATGGAAGCCAGAATACAGGGGCTTTACTAGTAAGAAGGGTTGGGATTTCAGTCTTAAAATAAGTCACAAGAAGTCACTGATACATTTTGATGTTGATGTGCTTAATTTTTTTGGTTCTGCAAGCACAGTACATTTAAGAATATAAAATGTGTCATGAAGGGCATAGAACTAAATTCAAGGAGCTCGGTGAGGAAGCTATTGCAATAGCTCAGGTGAAAGCTATGGTAACATGGACTAGGGTTAACTGCAGAGGAGTCAGTGAATTTGAAATACTTCCCTGGTGGCTCAGATGGTAAAGAATCTACCTGCAATATAGAAGATATGGGTTCTAACCCTGGGTCAGGAAGATCCCTGGAGGAGGAAATGGCTACCCACTCCAGTATTCTTGCCTGGACAATTCCATGGACAGAAGAAACTGGCAGGCTATATAGTCCATGGGGTCGCAGAGAGTCAGACAAGACTGAGGGACTAACATTTTCACTTTTTTCAATGTAACTCAACTGGCTACTGTGGGCTAAATATGTGTCTCCTCCAAATTCCTATGTTGAAGCCCTAAATCTTAATTACTAAAGAAGTAATTAAGATTAAATGAGGTCATAAGAGTGAAACTCTGATCCCATGGATGGTATTAATGTCTTTTTTTTAAATATTTATTGATTTGGCTTTGATGGGTCTTAGTTGCGGCACACAGACTGACTCTGTTAACTGTGGCTCACAGGCTTAGCTGCTCTGGAGATGTGGGATCTCAGTTCCTTGAAGAAGGATCAAACCAGTGTCCCCTGCATTGCAAGGCAGATTCTTAACCACTGGCCCACCAGGGAAGTCACACTATTAATGTATGTCTTTGTGAGAAGAGACGTCAGAGTTCCACGTGTACACACTAAGGAGAGGCCATGTCAGAAAGCAACTCTCTGAAAGGCAGAGGGAGGACTCACCATAAATCCATCCTGCTGGACCCTGACCTGGGACTTCTAGCCTCCAGAACTGTGAGAAAATTAATTTCTGTGGTTTAAGCCACACAGTCTGTGGTATTTTTTGTTATGGCAGCATGAGCAGACTAATGCACTAAAAAACTGGGAAGTAAAAGTCTTAAGGTAATGTATTATCATGCTAAATTCCTTACCTGTAATAATGTGGTATCAAAAAATAATGTCTATTTACCTTGGCTACTATTATGATGGTAACTACCAAAAAAATTAGAAATCATTAGGAGATTGGGGAGGCATTTGGTGAAATCTTTAATTTTTCATCCTTTTATAGTTTTCCTAAAAGTATGTAATTTACTTTCATCACTTGGGAAGTTTAACATAATTTTCAATGAAAAGTGAAAATATCATACCTTTGTTCCTAAATTCAGCCACTCACATCTACTTTTACAATTTTTGTTGTATGTAACCTTGTTTGTCAATTTTCAATTGACTTTCTTAACCTATATCAATTTATTTTCTACTTGTTACTTAAGAGTTACATTTTTTTTCTGATACACATTAAAAATATATAATTATTCTTAAAATGTTCATCTGTGTACCACTTAGAATCATCTCATGTTCCAGGAGTGGTATAGGGGTCGTAATTTGGAAAACACTGCTAAATATAAGGCTGAATTATCTGTCATAATGGCATAAAACCATATTATTAAACATATATCAAAAAATTAATTCCTGTCTTTTTCATAATTATCTCCATAAGTCACAACACTTATAATATTTTAAAACATTCTAGTATGTAAAATTCCCATATTAGAATGACTAAAGTTCACTAAACTATGTGAAATATTTGCAAGTTAAAAGTTAAAATTTTCAGACATTTTTAGTACTGCTAAAACCAAATGCTTACTGTTTTAAAAAATCCAGAAGCTAGATTTTATTAAAGTTAGTTATATAAAACAGTGTAAATGCATTTATTTTTACCATGGTTAAACTGTCCAATACAATTAATTAACCAGTGCCTATATGTAAGGCATTCTATTTACTAGCAATGCAAGGATGGATCTGAGATCTCTAAAAATTATGATCACTTCCTCATAAGAATTTAAGACATAAAGAAATGTCTCCCAATAATGATATAATTTTTTAAATTAAACTGGTTTATTTCTCAGTGACTTAGAAATTAGTAAAAAGACTCAACTTTGACCAAAATCTTTGGTAAACTTAAAGCAAGACTGATTTCTACAATGCATGGTCTTGGTTTAAAAAGCATAGTGCATCGCTGCATTGTTTACAATAGCCAGGACATGGAAGCAACCTAGATGCCCATCAACTGACAAATGGATAAGAAAGCTGTGGTACATATACACAATGGAATATTACTCAGCATTAAAAAAAAATTCATTTGAATCAGTTCTACTCAGGTGGACGGAACTGTAGCCCATTATCCAGAGTGAAGTAAGCCAGAAGGTAAAACAACAATACAGTATATTAACGCATATATATGGAATTTAGAAAGACGGTAACGAGAACTCAGCATGTGAGACAGCAAAAGGAACGCAGATGTATAGAACAGACTCGTGGACTCTGTGGATGAGGGTAAGGGTGGGATGATATGGGAGAATGGCATTGAAACATGTTAATTATCATATGTCTCATCAATCGCCAGCCCAGGATTGATGCTCAGGGCTGGTGCATAGAGATTTCCCAGGGGGAGGGAGGAGGGAGGGAGGAGGGAGGGGGGTTCTGGAGGGGGAGCATATGTAAACCCATGGTGATATCATGTCATTGTATGGCAAAACTAATTTAAAAAAAAGCATAGTGCACTAAGCATGTATCAAATATGTCCTAAGCATTCATTTTTATCTATGGAATAAAATGTTTTGGTCCATTTTTTAGCAGCCTATCCACAGAACAGAGTTCTTAAGATTTTAAATATCTAAAGCACAGGTGATCTTGATAAAGGGAAGAAAAAGTATGCAACACAGAGATATTTTTCACTAGCCTATACAGATAGCCCCCCTTGAAAAGTATGTAATTAACCCTTAAGAGTAGAGGGAAGTAGAGGGCTTCCCAGCTGGCACAGTGGTAAAAAATCTGCCTGCCAATGCAGGAGACATAAGAAATGCTGGTTCAATCCCTGGACCAGGAAGTTCCCCTGGAGTAGGAAATGGCAACCCACTCTAATATTTTTGCCTGGAAAAAATCTCATATACAGAGGAGCCGGGTGGACTATAGTCCATGTGGTTGCAAAGAGTTGGACACGACTGAGCACAAGAAATAGAGGAAGGGTAACAGAACTCTCCATTTTGTTCCCCTCTATATTAGCCTCTGGTACCCATGCACATCCCACCTGGGTTGGTAGAGCTGCAGAGTCCACTTGGGTTGCCTGTTAGCTATTTGCCAGGGTTGAGCATCAGTTTCAACTAAGCTTCCATAAAGCAAGCCGCCTCCTCAAAGCTTAAATGCTGTTATTAGCTACATCTGGGGAGCAGGATCCTTATACTGTAAAAGAATTCTTTTATACTGATAGTCATTTTTTCCAAGCAGAATAAATTAGTGATCTATTTGAATGGTTTTATTTTTTAAGTATTTATAAGAGAAAATTATTGTAAATAATCAAATCAAAATCAAAATGAAATTGAATCTTTATTTGAATTTTTCCTGGTAATAGCACTCAACATAAGAAAAACAAACCAAGCTGTGAGATTTTGTTTTCAATATACTCATTTTTCAAAAAGTGAAGAGTTGGGTTCTCTATTTAATGGCAACAAGTGGGATTACCATTCAAAAAGCAATATTTTAAGAAATATATACTATGATTAACATGATGTGTTTTATATTATAGAATGAATACATATCCAAATGCCAATCTGAATGTAGAAGAAATACATGTGTTAAAACCACACTGGAAAACCAAATGTTCTTTTTTATAAAAAGCTTGACATAAAAAGGAACTTGCCAGTAAACTCAATGAACTGTCACGTATAGGTTTTTTTTTAAATCCCCACCCACACCACCCCCACAAAAAAACTGCAGATTTGAGTAGAGCCATTATATGACAGCTCATTTCTGTACAGCATGGAAGCTGGTTACACAGTCAATGTTAATTTCCTAAAGTGCATCTTTTGAAGACTTGTTTAGTAAAATTGCAATATCAAATATAAAATACTTAACACGAGACATGTAATAACAAAGCTACATCATTATAAAGTTTTTAAAACTACTTTTTAAAACTTTTTGATTCACCAAAGAATAAAGGTGTCAAATACAGTAGCTTTCTCATTCTCCAACAGTATGCATAATAAGCTTTTGTTATTTGGCAAGTCTTTTGGAGTCGAACAAAAATAATGCAGTCTAAACAATATTTCTTCTGTCACTGTAATACGGTTCCTTGTGTAGAACAGTTAGGCGCAGAGCAAGAGTTAGATTTTTGGAAGTTTTGGTGCATTAACCACAGGATTTGCCTCCTGTAAGTATCTCCTCCCTGCACTCTTGTAATCATAGGTGCAGCTGTGAGTTTCTGCATAGCGATGAGATGCACAGAAGTTGTTTCCACATCTAAAGCACAAAAAAAGTCTATGTGAATAGTCACATTTCTGTAAGAGCCTCCTCTCTTTAAGAGATCAAAGCTTGACTTCAGGTAGTCCAACAGGAGCCCTTTGGTTCTCTTTAGCAATTTCGGAATTGACATTTCCCTTCTACTTTTAAACAAGCACAGGCACCCCCCCCTCCCAAAAAAAGAACAAGTTAATTTTCCATGAATGTGCAAGTGTATAATAAAGAATCTCCTCTGAAGTGAAAGGATGTAGACCTTTATGAAGTAGTAAAACTGTGACAGCCAACAGATATGTGAAACACCTTCTTTCTTATATAGTAAGCCTGGGCAACCTGAATTTCTGGGAAATTCAGTCTAATAAGAAAATCAAATTATGTAAAACCTAACTATGCCATGAAAGGATTTTAAACTATTTCCATTTAAACAGAATACACTCTAAAAAGCAGCAGCTTTACTTAATGGCTGGCCTCAACCTAAGGGCAGACACCATCCTTAGAGCATATTAATCAATACTACTAAATAGTTATTGGTAGAAAAAAATCATTATTTTTGTAAACATATTATTCATCTCTTGAAACAATAGTATACCATATAATTAACAGTACATTAACATTAAATTTAGTCCTTTTTATTTAATTTAAAATAGGATCTTGGAAAAGGCGTTCTCCCAAGCTACATTCAAAGAAAAGCCAAGTCTGTCTATTGTACGACAAAGAGAACACACTCTTCCATTGGTTTATATATCTTACTTTAAAAGACAGGAGAGGAGCTCAGGAGTTTGCATAAGCTATCTATTTGCTCTTTACTTTACCCAATAAGGAGTTCAGCTGAGGACTGCTATTTGAACATCATCTAAATAACATTATGAAGAGGCAACTAAAGAACATTTTCTATTGCATCCCTAAGCTCGGTCACCACAAAGAAAGCAACTCAACTTCTCAGCTAGCCAACCTGCCTGCATTCGTAGCTAGTAGCCAGTCCAGTTTTCTTTCCACAAAGAAAACAATGCTTTGTTGTTTTCTTCTTTGTTTGAATAGGGGCTTTCACAGGTGGGAGGTGATGAGTACATTCTCCTGTTCAGAGAAAGGACACCTTGATTAACACAGAAATAAAATTCTAAATGTGAAATACTATAAAACAAAACATTAAACACATTCCTGTCACAGCAAAACTCTAAGCCATAAACATTAATTTGTGCTTTTTTATATCTAAAATTATTTACAGAGTCTGTAATAAAGATGAACTAGAACTATTATTTCTCTTAAGATATGGTAATTTCTACTAAGACATTTTTATACGTACCAACACCTTTCTGATTATTTCTGAGGGCAACATGTATATTTAAAGTACACTAAACTTTGATAGAGAATCAAGAAAAATGTCTGGCTCAAAATCGTATTTATGAAACTTCTGAGGAACAACATAGTATGTATTAAAATCACCCTGTTCTTTCACACCAAGGAGCACGAGAATATCATGAAACTGATCTCTTAGTACTAATTAATTATACAATAGAAATGAAATTAACTGAACCATGAGCAAACTATTTAACTTTAAAACTTCAATTTGTTCATTTTTAAGATAACAGGACATGTACTTTTCTCCCTAAGTTTCTAAGTGTTCAAAGATCAACTCAGTTCTCACAATAAAAAGTATTCTAAATTTTTAAAATATTATACTTACATAAAATATGGTGTTTTCAATAGTGACTTGTAGGGTACACTGTTCAATTTCACAGTACTACAACCGTTCCAAAAAATATTTACTAAATTCTGGGCTATAGCAACAGAATTTGATTTTTTATCTTAAATATAAGAACATATCTGCTATTATATGAGAAAGAATTAAATCAGTTTAATACTAAGTGAAATGCTTTTAAAACTGAGCAAAACTCCAACAAACCCCACTCATGAGGAGAGAGGCTCAATGTCATCATCCATAGTTGTTACACTAAAACTACAAGTACACAGTGCTTGGTGGCACCCAAAGGCCAAGAAGGAAGAAGCAAACAAAGCAAAAGCAAAGGGAAGGAGTGAGAAGAACAACAGTATAGAGCATCAGTGGAAACGGTACCCATTCTCTACTACCAAAAAAGGTTTGGGAGGCCTGGGCTTAATGCTGTCTAGCAGCTAAAAGTAATCCTTCAAGGATTCAAAAAGCTGGAATTACAGTTAATTGGCAGTATGCCTTTTGCCACAATTCGGATTGGGTTCTGTATATACAAGTAGAATAAAATTGATGCTTTATGACTAATCTAGAATACACTCCCAGATCTTGCCCCAAACTGGAAACTAACTTGTGACTCGTAATGGTGGTCAGGTGCCAACTCAAGCTGATAAGCACTTTCTTCTTCAAGGGCACTTAGAGTTATCAAGAACATTTCACGAAGGTGATGGGATACTTTCGTCTTCTTAAATAATAAAAATAAGACAGGCATTTGCACAGGACACAGAGGAAAGGCACATACTACTAGATATCCTCTGAAGTTCATCTAACTGCAATTATCTTTGGAATTCAGGCTTAGGATATTGTTCCTTAAACAAAAGTTAAAAAAAAATCTGTTGACAAAAATTTAGTTCAGTGTAGTCATATTTTCATGTTTTTCTTTCCTTGGGGTATAAGATTCCCACCCCTTTAATTCATTCAGGAACTCTTGTGAATGTGCAGAAACAGAGCACACAGTAGTGACCAGGATGGGGTAACACAGAAACACAGCTGCAGTCTTCTCCTGTGACAATGGTTTCCATTTACCCTTCTCCTCACTAGAGAAAAAACATTTACTAGTCACATACTTCATGCTGGGAACCAGCCCAAATAGGTAAGTTCCCTCCTACAAAGAGGAGAAATTCAAATTCCATGGACTGACATTCAAGGACTTATGTGTCCAATATGCCTTTATAACTTTCCAGAATCATTTTCTATCATGTGCCACATCATTCCCACCCTGAATGATGCACCAGATCCATTTACAAGTGCCATCTCCTCTTCTAAAATGCTCAGTAACTTTGTCAACCTGGTAAAATTCTACTTATCCAGTAAGAAGATATCACCAATAATTAACTCTTCTCTGAAGCCTTCTCTCAAATATGTAATGAACATATATGAAAAAAGAAAAAGTCAATAAAATAATGCCAATGTGAAGAGTTGCTTTTCAGGATGAGAGTGAAGATATTTGGATTAAGGCACTTGTTTGACACTTCCAAGTTTAATATTTGGTCTAGCACAATAATCTATAAAAACTCCCCCAACAGAAAAGTCAGCCAATAAAGTAATAAGGCAGTGTTTGTAATACAAGTTTGGTAGTCATCTGCCTAAAAATGAAAACTAAAACGATGAAGATGGGTACGATTTCCAAGGAAGATCTTACAGTGAAAAGCAAAGAGAACCAATGGAAAAACTTGAGTCAATTAAACAGAACTTATGCCAGAATTTTCACAATCTCTTCTAAGTAATTGAGAATGATACTGTTGTTACTGGATGGCAGGAAGGAAATGGCAGCAAGTTACATAGCTCTAGTTTGGGGAATCATAAACTGCAGATAGCAGTTGATGACTTGACCTAAATGAAATCAATCAAAAAAGTATATATCTGGGGACAAGCAGAGGGGGTGGTAAGACAAGTTCAAAATAAACCTGAAGCTTAAAAAAATATATAAAAACAAAAATCTACAAAAATGTAACAGCCCATAATAAAGAAAGAAAGGAAAGAGAAAAACTCTTTTAAGAAGGGCCATAGCAATCAAAATAAGTATACAGAATCATCCACTGGATTGAAAATCATGAAGAGCTTTTCAGCAACAGCAGTTTCAGAAGAAAGCACTGTAGCTTGAATTAGAGTTTAGGGAGATAGAATAAGTACAACTCAAACTTCCAAGAAGCTGAGCTGTGGATTAGTACAAGACAGATTTAAATGGATGTCAAAAGAAAACTGACATCTATTTTGGCTTTCCAGGTGTCGCTAGTGGTAAAGAACCCACCTGCCAATGCAGGATATGTAAGAGATGCAAGTTTGATCCCTGGGTCAGGAAGATCCCCTGGAGAAGAGTATGGCAACCCATGCCAGTATTCTTGCCTGGAGAATCCCATAGACAGAGGAGCCTGGCAGGCTACAGTCCATGGGGTCACAAAGAGTTGGACACAACTGAAGCAACTTAGCACACACACACAAAGGGAAATGATATTAAAAGTAGATACATTAATCAAAAACAGCATGACACTGGCATAAAGACAGACATATAGATCAATGGAACATAACAGAGAACTCTGAAATAAACCCTCACAAATATAATCAAATGATTTTTGACAAGGTGCTAGCATAAGACCATTCGATGGGGAAAAGGACTTTTTTTTTAAACGAATGTAGTCTCAACAACTGGATGAAAAATGAAAGTGAAAAGTTGCTCACTTGTGTCAAGTCTTTGTGACCTCATGAACTATACAGTCAGTGGAATTCTCCAGGTCAGAATACTGGAGTGGGTAGCCTTTCCTTTCTCCAGGGAATGTTCCCAACCCAGGGATCGAACCCAGGTCTCCCACATTGCAGGCGGATTCTTTTTTTTTTTTGATTTATTAATTACATCAATTAATTACTCTGTGCTGGGTCTTCATTGCCTTGCAAGGGCTTTCTTTCGTAACTGCAAGTGGGGGCTAGTCTTCATTGCAGTACACAGGTTTCTCATGGCAGTGGCTTCTCTTATTGTAGAGCACAGGCTTAACAGTTGTGGCAGCATGTGGAACTTCCTGGTCCAGGGATCGAACCCATGTTCCCTGCACTGGCAGATGGATTCTCAACCAGGAGGCTACCAGGAAAGTCCCTGCAGGTGGATTCTTTACCAGCTGAGCCAAAAGGGAAGTCCAAGAATACTGGGGCGGGTAGCCTATCCCTTCTCCAGTGGATCTCCCTGACCCAGGAATCAAACTGGGGTCTCCTGCATTGCAGGTGGATTCTTTATCAACTGAGCTATCAGGGAAGCCCCGAAAACTGGATATCCACATGGAAAAGAATGAAGTTGGACTCTTCCATTACACCATATATAAAAATTAACTCCAATGTATTAAAGACCTAATGTAAGACCTGAAACTATACAACTTCTAGAAGAAAACGTAAGGGAAAAGCTTTATTAACAGTGGATTTGGCAACAATTTATTGAACACAATACCAGGCACAGGCAACAAAGAAAAAAAATAGACAAATTGAACTTTATGAAAATTAAAAACTATTGAGCATCAGAACATAATCAACAGAGTTAAAAGGGGACCTATAGATGGGGAGAAATATTTGCAAATCATACATAAAGAATTAATATCCAGAATATATGGAGACAAGAAAACCAAGAAACAAATTCAAAAATGGACAAGGTAGTTTTTTTTATTTCCCACCTCCAGGGCAAGGAATTTGAACACACATCTCTCCAAAGACCTCCAAAGAGCACATTAAGAGATACTCAACATAACTAATCATCAGGGAAGTGTCAATCTAAATCACAAGAAGATACCACCTTATATCTGTTAGGATGCCCACTATCAAACAAAACAGAAAATAACAAGTATGGTGAAAAAGTAGAGAAATTGGAAACCTTGTACATTGCTGCTGGGAATGTGACATAGCACAGCTACTATGGAAAATAACAGAGTAATTCCTAAAAAAATTAAAAACAGAACTACCATATAATCCAGTAATGCCACTTCTGGATATATACTCAAAAGAATTGCAATCAGAGTCTCAAAGAGATACTTGTACACTTGTGTTTGTAGTAACATTATTCACAGTAGCTCAAATGTGGACATGACACAAGTGTCCATCCATAGACTCTCAGGTAAGCAAGATACTGTATATACATACAATGGAATATTATTCAGCTTAAAAAGTATGGGAATTTTGACACATGCTACAACATAGATGAACCTTGGGAACATTATGCTACATAAAGTAAGCCAGGCACAAAAAGACAAATACTGAATGATTTCACTTATGTAAGGTACTGAGAGTAGTTAAAATTATAGACAGAAAACAGAACAGTGGTTGCCAAAGTCTGGGGAGAGAGAGTAATGAGGAGTTAAAAGTTTAATGGGTACAGAGTTTCCATTTTGAAGATGAAATGAGTTCTGAAGATACATGGTGATATTGGTTGGCTAAAAATGTGAATGTACTTAATACCATTCAATTGTACACTTAAAAATGGTTAGGATAGTAAATTTTATTATAATAACAAATTGAAAAAAGTGGATATATTACAACTTTAGAACCTTGGGCTTTATACAGCAGTGGAAACAAACCTTAGTTATCTCTTTAAAGACATGAAACTCACATGACAATCATAATACATAATGTAACCTTTAGAACCTTGGGGCTACAAACGTGGTACATAATTACTAGTTTCCATCTCTAGACTGGGTATAGAACACAAGAGATGATAGTAATGGCTTCTTCGGAAGTATTTGGCCAGTACATCTTCAAGATATCATTGGTAGAAGTAAGGCTAATAATATAGTCATTCCTACTAGAATGCCTTGGAAAGAAAGGGCTAGTCAAAGAGACTGTCCCTTTCTTTTATCCATAAATAACCAGTTCATCAAATGGAGCTATTACTGTCCTTGATATTGGACCATGAGTTTAAGAAACACCTTTCTAGGGTATTTCCTCAAAGCTCATCCTGCACCCAGCATGGCTCTGGAATGGCCAGGGACTAAATAAATTGGGAAATACATGTTAATTTTTCATTCATCTTATCTTTTCACATAGACCATATCCTTTTCCAGACAATAGAGACCTCAATTTCAATTTTTGCTTTATTCTTCAAATATGCCCTGCAGTCAGTTCTCTTAATCATTTTCTTCAGTGGAACAAAGTAAAAGGAAGTTTACTCTGTATATACCAGAGAGAATGTTCATCTCATTACTCTTTGAAAATTCAGATTCATAGTATGCATAACTATGAATATTAGCCTTATATTGTTTTCAAAATTATCTGTAGCTTACCTACTCTTTTCCCTGATGTTGTATTATTTCCATTCAATCCAATACCACGGGCAGACTACAATTAAAACACAAAACATCTATAGAGGTGAGTTACTAGAAAACAGAGAAGAGATCACCTAACATGAAATAATTATATTTTATGTCAAAAATGTTGATGAATTTTCATTTTAAATTATTTAATCTATTTTTAAGTAAATTAACTTGGGACCTGACTGTCACATCCATGAATATTGTACTTATTCTTTATCTTCAAGAGAGTAAATGTTGTCTATGGCCATATCACTCTGAATGCACCTGATCCTCTCTGATTTTGGAAGCCAAGCAAGGTCAGGTCTGGTTAGCTCTGAACGTGCCTGATCCTGTCTGATCATGGAAGCTAAGCAAGGTCAGGTCTGGTTAGTACTTGGATAGAAGAGAGTAAAATTTGATGGCTTAAATAAAAGTCCTGATTAGGGAAAAATTTAATTAAAATATTTAGCATTTTAAAATATATGATAAATTGTTTAAAATTAAAATAATCTTAAGGCACTATAAAAATTAGTTTATATTAAATTACTTTCAAATTACAGTTCTAAATTTAGAACTAAAACATTATTTAAAATTCTACTATAAAAGAGTTTTCTATAAACTAGATAGATATTTTAAGAGGAAGTTATGAAAAGACTTCAACCTTAGACCTCTTTAACAGGTAAACAAAAAATAAAGTATCCTGAATCACTACAAGGATAACTAGGAGAACATATTGAAAGGCAAATACTTACTAAAAAAAATTCTGTAGGTTCTAACTGAGGAGAACTTCTCCTAAGGCTTTCTTCCTGAAAATGCTGGAGGTTTGTAGACAGCCCAATTCCAGAGGTCCGCAGCCTGCCTGCCCCACGTGCACTCTGTAAGCTGTCTCTGCTTGTGCTCCGGGCCAGCGAAGCAAGAAAACCTATATTATTTACAAAACCAACAGGCTCTTTGGATGCCCTATTAGCCATTTCTGTGATATCTCGAGCCTCAACTTTAGAAATAATATCAGATCTTTTCCCAGGTGAATCAACTTTAACAGCTCGAAAGCGAGTAGTCCTAGAGAAAGAAGAATTAGTTATATTTCGAACATCCAATGACCGAAGCACGTTTTGTGAAGCAGAAGACTGGAGGCTCCCAGACTCAAAACATTTGGACTGTCTCTGTGGTTTCGCCAGAGAATTATGGAGTGACATTGGTGCAGAAAAGCGAAGAGGTGATAAGAGTCTATTCTTGTGAGGACTTAATTCATGGTGGTTGAGAACTGAAGCCTCTACTGATTCACCATTCAACACTTTTGCAACATGTTTAGGATGCTGCTCTTTAGCTTTCAACCCTTTATCACCATTAAGGAGAGAGAATTCCGGGTTTACCTTCCGTGTGCCTTCTATACCACTGTTCTGTTCATCAGCATTTCCTTCTGTAATGGAAGCAAATGAACCCACTTCAGGTAGAAGTGATTCTTCAGTTACACACTCTTCTGAAGCTGGAAATAAAACAGTGTCATCCTCATTGTTAGATGACAGATTTCCTGAAAAGTGCTTTGTCCGCCTAGGCAGGGATGATCCAAGATGGAGAATAGTATCAGCAAGCTCTTTGTCAGTTTCAAACTCCATATGAGGTATCTGAGATGGTAGTTTGAAGCCACTACTGGAATGAGATAGTGTGTAACTCTCCCAGTTATCATCTTCCTTAAGAAAATCACCAGTGATAGATGATATGGGTCTATCAGCAGCGGGCAGAGCTGCCAAACTTGAAACTGCACTGCTGGCCAAGTCAGGTAGATATGTGTTCCCAGGCGAAGGTAAACAAGACTGCCCAATGTGGGGAAGAACTCTTAACAATCTATGGCGAGCAGCTGCTGTGGAACTACTAGGTCGAGGAGCTATGGGTGGACAAGGTTTTACCTTGACAGCTTTCTTAGGCTAAAAGAAAGGAATGAATACATAATTCTTTACACAATCATTTTCTCCACCCGTTAACAAAAATGATCGAAGAAAAGGTTACTTACATATTGCATTGGCATTTGGATTATCTCAATCTAAAATATTTAAAAAGATTAAAATCTTAAGCTTATGACTGAGAAGAATTTTGCTATCTTTCCTCATTGAGTATAATTTCCTATAATGTTAAAGAAAACCAATTTTCTTTTTTATCACTACTGATTATTTGTCAGTTTTGTTGAGAAGAAAATTAATTATATTATATATGACACAGCTGACCTATTTCAGATCCCCAACAACTTTTCCTAGTAAGATGAGTCAAGTGTTTGGATAGGTAGCTACTGCAGAAGAGAGTTAACAGATGACCTAAACTGCTATCCATGAAAACGCCTGCTTGCAAGTCTGGCCCTTGACTGGCTTCTAGAAACTTGTATTTCAAGAAGGTTCCAGCTACCCTAACTTGTAAGAGACACTCATTGTGCCTCACTTGTTTGTGCAAGCAATATGGTTTATGCTGAACATCGACTTTTCTTTGGGAGTCTGGAATTTTGGTACATGCTAGGCAGAGGGTGCCTTCATTAAGAGCTCCTAATGAAATCCCTGGGCACAAAGTCTTTAATGAGCTTCCCTAGTAGACAACATTCCACATGTGCTGATAAAACTCACTGCAAAGTAATTATATACATCTTATGAGACTTCATTGGGAAAGTTTGTACCTGATTTCCTCTCTACTTCACCCACCATGTACCTTTTCCCTTTGTTAATTTTGCTTTGTACCCTTTTGCTTAAATAAATCTTAACCATGAGTAAAACAATATGCTAGTCCTATGAGTCCTTCAAGCAAATCATCAAATCTAGGAGTGGTCTAGGAGTTCCCAATATAGTTGATTTTAATAGAAGTGTCACAACAATTTGAAAATTAAAAATATGAAGCCTTAGCACTTATCTTTAAGATATGGACTGATATGAGCATGACAAAGAATGGAATACCTGATGAAATAACAAAACTCCCAACCTAGAAATACAAGAAAATGTAGATAATGTAATATCCAGCCAAAAATGTTTGACTTGCATCTAATCATGATGAAACGATAAGATAAATTCAAATTGAGAATATTCTACAAAACTAGCCAACACTTCAAAACTATTTGACATGAATGTTTAAAAAAAAGTTAAGAAATAATTCTGCATAAAAAAGCAGACCAAGAAAACATTACAACTAAATACAACACATCATTCTTGATTGGATCTCAAATTGAAAGAGAACAAAAAATCAAAATAAAACAAAATGCTGTCAGATACATTATTGAGAAATGAAGAAATATGAATATAGATTATATGATGTGTATCAGTGATGGTAACTGTATTGCAGTTATATAGGAGAAAACTCTATTCTTAGGAGTTATATACTGAATATTTAGGGGGAAATGTCATGATATTTGCAACTAACTCTCAAATGAATTAGGTAAAAAAAAACGGAGAAAGAAATGTGGAAAAAATATTAATTGTTGAATCTAGGTAAAATTTCCATGGATGTTCACAAGTATAACATTTCTAAAGAACTGAACATTTTTCAAAATAAAAAAGGCAAAGTAAGGGTTCAGACAAAGACTGAGAGGATTTAATTGCCAAGAGTCATAAATGAAAAAAAAAAAGGGCACTAAAAGATTCACACAGAAGGAACATAATCTTTAAAGCAAGCAAGTAATTGCAGGAAAGAGTAAAGAGCAACAGAAACGTTTAATATGTGGATAAATATAAATAACATTGGCAATATAAAACAACCTGAGGTGTTCAAAATATATGTAAACTAAAGTGGATGACAAAAACGACACAAAAGATGTTCATATGTATAACTGGAGTTAGTGTTCTAAGATTCTAGCATTAAAAGAAAAGGGATAAAAATCATTTTTATTATACTATAGTCAAGAATGTACAAATAATCTCTAGAGTAACCATTTGAAAAAACTAATAATAAATAACAAAGTAATAGAGGATAAAAACTGAAAAACAAAAAGTAGACTAAAGAAAGGAAAAAAGAGGAAAAAAATATAAAACAGGTGGTTAAATAGAAAACAAATAGTAAGATGATAAAAATCCACATGTATTGGTAATTATATTAAATGTTACAGAATGAAAAGCTTGTCAGTTTGGATTAAAAAAATAATTTAAAAATCCATCATCCAATGATTATAAGAAAAATTCTTAAATTCTTATTACTTTTACAGAAGGAGTAAAAGTAATAAAATGGAAAAGATATACGATAGAAATATAAATCAAAAGAAAGCTAGCTTAGCTATACTAATATTAGACAAAATAGCTTTTAAGACAAGTGCATTACAAGACAAACATTTTTATAATAATAACAATATTTATAATAATACAAACTACAAGAAAGATACCATAATTCCTTGGATATCATACAAATCTGTACTAGATCATTTGACCTACTTTGACAGTTTCAAAATATGTAAAGCAAAATAAACATACTAAAAGAAGAAACACACAAATTTACAACTAAAGGGGAGATTTCTAATAAACTTCTCCCAATAACTAATGAAAAACAGATGCACACAAAAAAATTAGAAAGGCTCCAGAAGACCGAACAACACAAATAACACTTATCTAACTGATATATAAAGACCACCACACACACACACACACAGTGACAGACTACAGTCTTTCGAAGTGGCATTTACCAATATGCTTAGTCACAAATCAATCCTCAACTTATTTCAAAGGTCTGAAATCATTTAGAGTATTAAACTACAATTCAATAAAAAAGATATATAATATTCCACATATTTGTAAACTAAGGAGTTCAGAGCCATGACTTACATGGATCTAAAGATTAAATATGATCCCTATCAAAACCCCAATGGATTTTTTTTCTTTGCAAAAATAGAATAATCCATCCTAAAATTCATAAGTGACCACAAGGAACTCCAAAGAGTCAAAATAATCTTGACAAAGAACAAAGCTGAAGGTCTCACATTTCCTAATTTCAAAACCTATTGCAAAGCTCAGTAATCAGAAAAGTGTGGTATTGGCATAGAGAGAGACATACTGGCCAACAGAACAGAATCAAGAGTCCAGAAGTACTCTCCAAGGCCATTCCTAGCTACATGCCCCAGAGAAAAGAGCGCATATGTCCACCAAAGATGTGTATAAAAGAAAGCTCAAAGCAGCTTTGTTGATGAAAGCCAAAAATGTCAAAAGGAGAAAGAATAAACAAAGTACAGGCATACCTCGTTTTATTGCACTTTGTAGATATTGCTTTTTTATAAGCTGAAGGTTTGCTGCAACCCTGCATGGAGCAAGTCTATATTGATGCCATTTTCCAACAGCATTTGCTCACTTTGCATCTCTGGGTCACATTTTGGTAATTCTTGTAGTATTTCAGGCTTTTTCATTATTATTATTTTATTTCTTATAGTGATCTGTGATCAGTGATCTTCGATGTTACTACTACAACTCACTGAAGGCTCAGATGATGGCTAGCATTTTTTAGCAATAAATATTTTCAATTAAGGTATGTACATTGTTTTTTAGACATAATGCTATTGTACACTTAACAGTCTATAGTATAGTGTAAATATGAATTTTATATGCACTGGGAAACCAAAAAACTCGTGTGACTCACTTTATTGTGATATTCGCTTTATTGTGGCAGTCTGGAACCGAATCTGCAATATCTCGGAGGTATGCCTGTATAGTCATACAATGGATTAGTACACAGCCATAAAGAGAATGAACCGATACATGCAACAAATAGATTAACTGAAAAAGTATTATGTTGAGCAAAAGAAACCAGACCAAAAAAAAGAACATATATTACATATGATATCATTTATGCCAAGTTCAAGAACAGTAAAAACTAATTTGTGATGACACATGTAAGAACAGTAATTATTTGGGGAGCAGGGAAAGGTAGGCATTGACTGGGAAAAGTTATAAGGAAATCTGGAGAGAAAAACAGGTCCTATTTTGAGTTGTACCTACATGACTGTATATAAATGTAAAAATTCATCAAGCTATATTAAAGACTTGTGAATTTTATGTACATAGTACATTTCAATAAAGAAAAAGTTACCAACAGAGTGAAAAGCAAAGTTATAGAGTAGTGATATACTTATGACAAAGAACTAATATACAGAATATATAAAAATCTCCAAAAAAATCAGTAAGCAAAATGAACACAATCCAATTTTTTAAATGGGCAAAAAATTTGAATACACATTTTTACAAAAAAGGATATCCAAATACCCAATAAATATATGAAAGGTGCTCAACTTCATTAATCAGAGAAATGAAAATTAAAACTATAATGTAATGCCACTACACACCAATGAGAATGACAAAAAAAAAAAAAAGAAGAACCATATCAAATACTGGTAAGAATCTATGAAAACTGTAACTCTCATTCACTACTGAAGAGAATTCATTCAAATCTTTTGGAAAATTGACAATATCTAGGATAGCTAAACATTCCTTACCAACACCCAGACTGACTTATCCATGATAAGTAAATATTAACAGCATTTTAAAAAGTAACTTGCAAAATTAACGTTAGACTCTCTTTTATTATCCTTCTTAGTTCTAGAACCATGAAATTTTTAAAGCCGTGAGTTATTTTAAGTGCAATATTATCACATTAAATACACTGCTGGCTGAAAAAAATTAATTCTTTACGGTTAATATTTCAATAAATGAGGTCAGAAACTTGAGATGAATAATATTTTATATAAATTTTTTCCCCAACAATTACCAACAGACCTCAGTGCTGTGAGCCCTGCAAGGATAAACTGAAGAAAGACCTGGCCAAGCTTCACCTTTTTGCTGAGATTCATGTTCTCCATCTTAGCCTTCAGCAGCTTCATCTTATTCATAGTTATTGAATTTTCAATTATCTGTTGCCCAGAAGGAGAAGGCTCTATTTCCTCATCTTCATCAGCATACAAACTATACACAGAACCACTACTGCAAAGAAAATGATAATTACTATTGAAATGCACCTGATATCTACCCAATGACTAAAAATATTTAAGTACAACATAAAGCTATATATGCTACTAATGATAAAATAAGTTCATTTTCTCAATGGAAATTCAAGGCAAACGTACTTCAAAAATGTATTTCTTAAGAGAAAAAATAAATGGGGATAAATATCATGATTTAACATTATCAAAAATCTAGTACAATTGAGCTTTTCTAAAGTCAATATATCGTAAGTGAAGATCTTTTATGTTTAGAAACAGAACCACTCAGAATAGCACAGATTGTACAATGAAAAGACACAATTTGGTCATGACACAAATTATTACAAATGTGAAACACTCCAATTACTGGTCAGTTACAACAACATTTATTCTTATCTTATTATTTGGAATCCCTTCTGACTACATAATGCCATAATATAACGGTACTATCACACTGTCCTACTATTGTATGTCTATCTTTCCCTCTTACTCCTCTCTATATTTAAGCAAGTTGAAAGCAGATATTAATACTGGGCTTTTTTCATCTTCCCAGTCTTAGAACCTGGCACAATGCCTGGCACATAGTTAATAAATGTTTGCTAGATTTATTAGACATTTAATAAATGTTTGCTAGAACACAAATAATTGTAACTTCATTCAACTTTTTCAATAATGGAAAAACTTAAATGGTTACATAATCTCAGTGTATTTGAAGAATGACTGAAATTTTAAATAGAGCATAGCAAGAATGAATATTAATCAGTGTCCAATGTACTATAGGAGAACTAAAGTATGTATGCTAAAGCAGTATGAGAATTAATAAGATTTCCTGTTCTATATGATTGTTAAGAAATGGAAACAATTTAAGATAACCCTAACAAGGTGTATTCCATACCACTTCTGAAGGACATATTACAAATTACAAATTACAAATTACATATTACATATTACATATTACAAAGGTGAAGCTGAGAGTGGATATGTCCATTCCTAAAATTTACATTTAGGCAACTAAATGTGAAACTGGTGACATTTTGAAATCATGGGTTAATTCCACTACACAGCAACAATGGGTATCAGGAGGAATAACGATGGGAATTGGTCTCCATAATCAATTCAGTCCCTCTGCTTGATCTGTGGCTATCATTTCTACCTAAATACAAAAAATGTCTAGTATAATATGAAAACTGACACAATGACATAAGACCAAATTAACATTGCTACTATTTACTGAACGCCTGATCTGCCAGGCATTCTCCACATATTTCAAACCCTCACAAACATTACATAAAGTGATATTATATCCCATTTTTATAAATGAGGAACCTGCAGTTGAGAGAAGTTAAATGATTTTGTTCAATCATTACTAAAATCAGAGCTCATAAATGATTCATCTAAGATTAAAATCCTTCATCTCTCTGATTCCAAAGCCTATTCTTTATACTACTTCCTGTTGCTTCCCCAGGCACCAAACAATAGACACCAAACATCATGCTTATGTATCCAAATAATTGACAGAACTTATAGTATGTGAAGGCTCTCATCTTGAGGTTAACTACATCTGAAAAGGAAGGTTGAGTGAAGATTTCTGCCAGTTCTCCCTTAAAGTTGGACAGAATGACTCAAGTATATTCTATTCTTGATACCTTATAATACTTTAACTTCAACTACTTCTCATTATATCTCATAGCATTTTAAATTTATCCATATTGAATACTGAAAGAGGTTTCTGACTCAATCTTCCTGTAATAAAACACTGGGCCTTTACCGTTTTCCCACAGAGATCAATGTGTTTCTGTGTTTCCGTGTGTGTGTATATACACATATGCACACACATGAGAAAGATTTCATGGGACACATTTTAGCAGATAAAAAACACTTAAGTTCACCTAATTTTTTCAAGTACCACATTATTGTGTTTTCTCTCACAAACCATAGATTCATGATTCACTGAGAAGCCAATCTCAATTTTTTTCTAAATGGAAAAATGTAACTAGGATAACACATTAATTCATCAACTTAATCCAAGAGTATCTTTCTTTATATTTAAATGCTGCAAATATTTTCTTGAATGCTGTATTTAACTTTTTCTAAATCTTTTCATCTAATAATATGATTAAAGAATAAGAGATGTGCAAATGCAATATTTATTTCAACAAGAATACCGTTCATCCTGAAGCCAAGTCCTCATGCGACTTTCACAGATAAAGTGGAATTGCTCAGTCGTGTCCAAATCTTTGTGACCCCATGGACTGTAGCCTACCAGGCTTCTCCATCCATGGGATTTTCCAGGCAAGGGTGCTGGAGTGGGTTGCCATTTCCTTCTCCAGGGGATCTTCCCGATCCAGGAATCGAACCTGGGTCTCCTGCATTGCAGACAGATGTTTTACCCTCTGAGCCACCAGGGAAGCCTGGTAATTACCACTTAATTAACTTTTGCCATGCTTCCTTTTATTTCTTCCCACTTACAAAAGCAGTAAGGTGGAAAGAGTTGAGATTAATAGTGATGACTGATACTAGATGTTGCATCAAAACAAATCAAACAATTCTATTTCTTTTTTTTGAGCAAGAATTGGCAAACTGAGGCCAAGATCAAATTTAGTCCACCACTTATTTCTTATTGGCCCATGAGCTAAGAATAGTCTTTATAATTTTAAGTAGTTGAAAAAAATCAAAATAATATTTCATAATGTGAAAATGTGAAATTCATATTTGTGTCCAATAAGTTTTACTGGAATATAGTCACACTCGATCACACATTACACATACTGCATACTGCTCTTGCACTACAATGGCAGAGTTGATAGCTACTACAGAAATTTTATGTGGCTCTCTCATTGCTTTGTACTGTGGCTTAGCACTATAAATCACAGTGGCACAGTTATAATTCAACAGCATTTTGAGTGCCATGTGTCTCACTGTACAATGATATTTTATTACTAGTACATACCCAACATGTCAAAACAAAGAGAAGAATGAATTTCAAAAGTTGCAGTTTTAAGCACTGCAGAGAGTGCTCAGTCATGTCTGACTCTGCAACCCCAGGGACTGTAGCCCATTAGGCTCCTCTGTCCAAGGGATTTCCCAGGCAAGAGTAATGGAGCAGGTTGCCACTTTGTTCTCCAGGGGATCTTCCCAACCCAGGGATTGAACCCAAGTCTCCTGCGTGGCAGGTGGATTCTTCACCACTGAGCCACCAGGGAAGATCATCTTGCTATCAATTAAACAGCAGAGTATTATGTTTATGATATAAGGACACTACAGGTATGCTAAAGAAAAACAACATATTTGGACATTATCAGATTAAGGAATCATGGCAACATGCCCAACTTGCAGGAAAGCAATGATAAGAAAGCAGAAAATTAAAAATGGAATATCTCATCACAGTATGAAAATGAAAATGAGAGTGCAACTGAAAGAAGTTTCAAAGTGGCTTATTTACTAGCCAAACAAGGAAATGTTAACCAATTGTGAATTAAGCAGTTGATCACTGCAGTTGAAAAAATGTGGCCAGAGAAAATAAACTTGTTTAAAGACTATTTTTTTTGGCAAGAAGAATTTCTAGAAGAGCTGAGAACAATGGAAGCAACATCAATAGTCAGTTAAAACATGAGGCAAATGAGTCACTTTCTTCCTTGGCTTTTGATGAGTTAATATAAACCAGATGTTACTCAGTTGTTTTTGTTTATTCAGGGTATTAATACCAAATTTTAAGTGACTGAAGAACTAGACCCAATGTACAGTCTGCATGAAACAACTACAGGTAAGAGTATTTTCAAAGAAATTGCTAAAACACTAAGTACAACTTGAAGTGAAACAAGTGAAAGTGTTAGTTACTTCGGTCATGCCCTACTCTGAGACCCTGGACTGTAGCCTGCCAGGCTTCTCTCTCCATGGATTTCTCAGGCAAGAATACTGGGAGTGGGTTGCCATTCCCTTCTCCAAGGGATCTTCCCAACCCAGGGAAAGAGCCCCAAGTTTTCTGCACTGTAGGCCGACTCCTTACCATCTGAGCCACGAAGTGAAACCCGCTACAACTGATAGAACAGGAAAAAACTTTGTTGAACAAATTTACAAAGCTAATGAAAATGTGAGGTGTTTAAAACCTATGGTTATTTGTGTGACTCATCAGAAGGTACTCTGCAGTAAATAGTTGAATCTATCACATATTACTGAACTAACAGTGTCAATGGAAGTTAAAGAAATCTGCATATTTCAAAAATCTATTTAAATGTGCAATTGAGAAGCTCCACCCATGTTCAATTGGAAGTGCAACATGTGACATGCTAAAGGCAAACAGCAAAAAATGACTCTAAGAGTATTCTATAAATGCCTTCCTAGTGATGAGAGTGCTCAATTAAAATCATATGCTCATGGACTGCTACCAGTACTTAGAAGTACAAGTTTTTACAGATAAAATATATAAAATCTCATTCCAGATCAATATTAACAAATAAATTTTCACAACTGATTCCACAAATTTGACAGGTAATGCTAGCTTTCAACCCCAATTAACTAAACTATTACTTCCACAAAAAAAAGAACTCCATTCTTCTCATTAGTAGACCTGAATTAGATACACACACACTCAATTATTATCACTATATTTTGACTTTTGTCTGTAAAAATTTTGTGAAAATTTGTTTTATCTGGTTATATAAGTACTTTTACATGGTATCCTTAGCTTCATCTCTTGGCCTGAAAACCCTAAAATAGTTACTATCTGGCCCTTTACAGAAATGGTTGCTGTCTCCTATTATAAGAGTTAAGAAAGCCTCTCTTGGGATAGGAAAAGCACTTTCTGCTCTGCTTCCTCATCCACCCTATCCCTTGTCCAATTCTGGCAAGTGAATAGAGAGGAAAAGAAAAAGAAACAAAGAATATATTAAGAGGAACAATAATACAATTTTAACTGAAATCCATAATAACATTTGGATTATGTCTTAAACACAAATAGAAGTTTTGTAAAAGGAGTAAGTGACATTTCAAGCAAATGAAGAAAGAAGTACAAAAGCATAGCATAATATACAAGAGCTGTTAAAAATTATAACAGGTTGTAAAGGGCCTTCCAGGCAAAGCTATGGAGCTTAGATTCTCTCCTTTAGGAAAGGACACACAAAAGTGGATGTCCTGAGGAAGAAAACCAAAACAACAGTAAACTAGCAAATGGAAAGACTGGTATAAAGAGATTCTACCCACGGTCTAAAGGAAGAGATACTGGATTAAAGTGCAGCCTCACTGCTCCCTCTTCTCTACTTTCATGTTTAAGGCATGTCTGCAGCGCTTGATTCTGACACATAGTCAACAATCAACATCATTTGTGATGTCGGCTCTGTGCCAACAGAGTAAGTATATCTCTCTTCCACATAACACACTTAGGTGATGCAGAATCCTAAAGGAATTCCCGGATTCCCAATTCCAGGTGTTCACACCCTGTATATTCTCCTAGCCTTGAGTTTGCTATGACCTATGATTAGTTTCTATTCAACAGAATAAGGCAAAAGTAAAGGGATTTTTCAGATCTAATTCAGGCTAAATCAGCTGATTTTGAGTTAATCAAAAGAGAACTGAAGGCAGCCTCTACCCAAAAGCCAGCAAAAAACCAGGGCCTCAGTCATATGACTGTCAGGAAATAGGCCAACAAAGTGAATGGGCTTGACAGCAGGTTGTCTTCCCCACTGAAACCCCCAGGTGGGGCTGCACCTTTGCCAACACCTTGACTGCAGCTTTGTGGAAACCTGAGCAGAGCACCTGGCTAAACTGTGCCTAGACTCCCAAGCCATGGAAACTGATGTCAGACTGCAAGTTAATTTTTGTATGAATGGTATTGCTGCTAGGTTTTAGTGCTGCGGAATTAAATTTTAGTTACCTTTAATACATTTCCTTTGTTGCCTGTCCTACTCTTTTAAGGTCACTTTTTTTCAGAGGTTATTCCTAACTCCCCACCTTTCAGATAAAATGAAGGCCCCCTCTTATCTGCTTTTCCAGAGAGTTTAATGTCTTTTTACAACAACTGACAAAATTATATTATAGATACAATTTATAGCATATATCATGTCCCATAAAGGAAGGAATATAATCTTTATAACTTAGTATGTAGTATAAAGACTGACTATAAAAGTTCAGTTAAATGTTTAGTGAATGTTTTAAAGTGAAATAAGGTTAAAAAAAATCATAGTAAGGCAGAGTGCACAGAAGCTTAAAACTTACCTTACCCAATTTACTAACTTCTCTGCTGCCTAGCCCAAGTACCTTTGTTTCCTTCCAACTTTAAAACAACCCTCCCTCCTTTTTTAAGGATTATACATTATAAAATTTGTTATTTTATTTCTTTATTATTTTTTGAGGCTGTGCTCCACAGCTTTTGGGATCTTAGTTGCCAAAACAGGGATTGAATCTGGGCCCTTGTCAGTGAGAACACTGAGTCCTAACAACTGGACCACCAAGGAATTCCTCCTCCTCCTTCTACAGAATAGGAAAATAGGGCTAGAGAAGTAAAAATTTATCCACCTTTAAGCAACAGTTAAATCTGGGGGGAAAAAAGAGTAACTTTAGGCTTAATCCTTTATATTATGCCACGGCTATACTGATATAACATCACTATTATAACAAAACTCAATAATCTAATAGGCATCTTAGAGTTTTAATGACAAATATTTTTACAAAAAAATCCTACTCCATAAGCAAATTTCAGTTTTAGAAATTACTCCTATCAATCATAGGAAGGACAATATCAGAATTATATAACTGAGGTGGGATGGGGAGAAGGGGAGAATGCATAAAATTTAGTTAATCTTGTGACTATAGTAAGATTTGGAGAAGGCAATGGCAACCCACTCCAGTACTCTTGTCTAGAAAACCCCATGGATGGGAGAGCCTGGTAGGTCACGAAGAGTCGGAAACGACTGAGCGACTTCACTTTCACTTTCCACTTTCATATACTAGAGAAGGAAATGGCAACCACTCCAGTGTTCTTGCCTGGAGAATCCCTGGGATGGCGGAGCCGGGTGGGCTGCCGTCTATGGGGTCGCACAGAGTCAGACACAACCGAAGCAACTTAGCAGCAGCAGCAGCATAGTAAGATTATTCTGACAACACAAGGTAAACATAAGGTTTATGGGTGTATCATATGATGTTCTCCTTTTCTAAGTGAGACATGTAAATGAAAACCTATTTACCTTAAAGATTCAGAAAATGGTGTTAGAGTGCCGTCTCCCCTGTCTACTACACGGAAGAAATTCAATTGATCTCCTTCTTGGTATACCAAAAGTGTAACTTGCTTGTTGCAGGAGGTCTTCTCCCAGACCTCATCTCTACTGGAATCCATGTACTCAGCCATCTCCTTAAGTGGATCTTCCATAGGAACTATAAATGGAAACACTGATAGATAAGCTTTCAATTTATATCAAGTTCAGTGCATTTTGGTACACCATCAGGATATAACATGTCAAATTTGAACAAAAATCCTGTGCATACAATACATATATATTGTATTCTTCAAATAAGTTTTTGGTCTTTTTATAGTTAATACAACATTTTCTATGCTGTATTAATATGAAAGAAAAGAAATATGTTGTTATATACAAAGACAGGGTTTAACCAAACACATGAGGTTTTTCCTGTGCCACTGGAGTGGCAATTTATTGATTCTATGGCATAATTATCTATAACTGTTTTCACTTCACATCTTCCACTCCCTATATGTTCCAATATTGGTTTCAACAATCAATAATTAAAAATCAATGTAAATTCCACTTACTTTAGATTTTAAAAAACAAATACACACAGCTGGGAGACATATTTTAGAAATTAGAAGTGAATCCCTTTTCTCTTTCTGGTTTTATATAAAGGCTGATTCTTCTCAGAGTTCTTTCTTGACGTGAAGACAGGTAATTTTAAAAAAGTGAAAGTAAAGTAGCTCAGCAGTGTCCAACTCTTTGCGACCCCATGGACTGTAGCTTACCAGGCTCCTCTGTCCATGGGGTTTTCCAGGCAAGAGTACTGGAGTGGGTTCCCATTTCAGTACACAGTAACTCAAGACCACAAGGGGGCCACTCATTATACAAAAACTGCTATGTCTGTAATGATTAATATGCTGTTACTTGAAAGCATCCTCCCAGGACCCCACTTGTTCTGGTATACATCTATGTGTCTAGTCACCGCACGTGGCTCTAGTGGTCCAGAGTCGTCGTCAGGTTTGAATGATATTGCTACCATCATCTCAAGCCACTCTCATCCACGGCAGCCACAGATTCTGCTCTTGTGGTGGGAAAAAGCCTCAAGAGTTGGCTAGCTCACCGGATGAATGTTCTAAAAGTCCCTGAACCCCAGATCAGGAGGTCTAAGCAATGGCAACAGCAAAAAAAAGTTCATTCCCAAAGACATTTTCATGTCAAGCTGCACGAACACTGTTCTTTCTTAAAAGAGGCAACAATTTCTCAAACACCGTAACTTTCATTCAAGTAGCTTATTTATTAACAGAATCACAGTGCTGAACTACCCTTTAGAAAGTCACAACAATAATGAATATTAAACTCTGACACTAATGAGGTAAAACCATTAAAGATGTTCCCATATCCTAAATTCAATACCACCACTATTAATAAAACACAGAAACTTCAGAAACACAGTAAGATTTACCTTGTTTTTGATAAGACTCTCATAGACACAAAATTTATTTATGTCACACTTTTTACATTACATTAACAAGAAACAAACAATGCTGCTGCCATTACTAAAACCACACAGGAGTCTTGTTTAAACCAACACATTGTGCCTTACTTCAGGAGCCATTGGCATTGAATATGTGTATGCACTTATGTCTATACACACACACACACATTCCTTTTCATAATAGAAAAATCATTTAGGTTTCATCAAGTATAAAATATTATGCATATAGTTTAGGATAAAATTTAGTTTTAGAAAGGAAAATATTTTCCTTTTTTGGCTGTGCCATGCAGTTTGTGGGATCTTAGTTCCCATGAGGGATCAAAATCATGCCCCCTGCAGTGGAAGCACAGAGTCCAAACCATCGGACTGCCAAGGAAGTCCTTTTCTAGGTTGCTTTGATAATGTTTAATTCAAAAACAATTTTAAAAGCTAAGTATTACTAGAATTCACATGATAAAGATATTTTCTAAACCACAAATATCAAGTAATACTCAGTAGCTAAAAATAAGGTTTCTGATATACAATATGGAAAAGTTCTAGATTTGGGTAGTTTTTCCTTTTCAAAAAGTTTTCAATGATGTAGACAACTGGAGAAGGAAATGGTAACCCACTCCAGTATTTTTGCCTGGAGAACCTCATGGGGAAAGGAGACTAGACAGCAATAAAGATAGTCCATGAAGTTGCAGAATCAGATACAACTTAGCAACCAAAGGAACAAAGGCAGATAACAGCAAGCTGTTAAATTTTAAAAGCTGATTCAATAAAGGCAAACTTATTAAAAACCTAATCTAAAATATCAAATAAGACAAGTTCTAGGATTTGATTTTTTTCAGTTACAAACAAGGCACAGGAAATTGTAGGAAAAAAGTATGACAATACTTCAACTACCAAAGGGGAGTGATAACTTTCACTTAAATTTAAAAAATACATATATTTTAAATTCAGAATCTGTGATGCTCATACTCTTCCTCATATATATAATTGTAGTCCTAGTAAGAAAAGCAGGTAATAAATAATAATAAAACATTTGTGTTTAAAGACAATACTACACATAAATAACAAACTTTGAAAATATAATACAATGGGATACACAGGTCATTAAATTCACATCTTATAACGGCTCAGTAAATGCATTTGGGTTTTTGTACTACTCTCAGAATCGGTAGTATAGACATCATATGTCACATGGGACAATTTAAGTCCAATAAAGAGGAAGTCCCTGATATTACGAAGTCTAGTTAATCAGCTCTCACATTATTATCTGTTTTTTTTCTAACTTATCCATAAGAGTTCAACAGTCACAGTAACCTGTCTCAAAAAATCCTCTTGAAATAGCTAAGAAAAAGACGGTGATACCTCTATTTTCTAATCAAAATTAGGAAGCATGGAGATGAAATCTGACTTGTGGAAGGAGTATTAAGCTATTAGTGGAATCAATACTTAACTTTCAATTTTCTAGTTAGTAAAGGATCAAATACACAGACCTTCCCCAAAATGAGGCCTACAGAGCAGGACTGCTCTGAGAAATCAAAGGATGCCTCTACTTTGTAGGGATTCATGTGACAAACCTGAATCAGGGACAAAGGTGAACACTCCCAGTTTTTCCCATGCTTAGAACTTTCTTGTTAAATCAAGTCTCTGCTCATTTCACCATCTCCAAGGGTGTCCTCCTACTACCCTACTTCCATAGACACTGTTATGCTACTACTGCCCCAACAGCACTAGCAACTACTTAAAATAACATCAATTCTTCCCACATCTCTTGTGGGCACTGTAATGAAGCAGGAACATTTTCTCCCAAGAAACACTGCACTGAACATCTAAGAGATGCTCAAAATGTGCTTCCTGAATGAATGAATGAATGAATGGACTCTCAGAGATACCCGCATCCTGAAAAAAAGGCTTTAATAGGACCATGATAATATCTATAAAATCCAAACGCATCACAAACCAGGCTAAGAGGTATCTTTGGAATTTCCTATAACAATCATTACCCCAAGAGTTGAAAACTCGGTGGACTGAAAAAAGCAACAAGACTAGTAAACTGCACCTAAACATAGGGATAACAATGTAATATTTATACTATGCCATCCCATTGTCCTTTCCTATACTGGTGAGGTTTATATTTAAATCTTTCTGGACTGAATGAGGAATCATGAGATTTTCTGGAATATGAGTTCCTGCCTCTGTGCATTTAGGCTTTATAAAACAACGCTGCAGGACCTATTCTTAATATTTATAAGGAACTAAATATTTACATTTAGAAACTATACTTAATATTTTATAATAACCTATAAAGGAAAAAAATCTAAAAATTATACATACATATACAAATAAACACACATACAAATATGTATGACTGAATCACTTTGCTAGATACTTGAAATTAACACAACACTGTAAATCAACTATACTTCAATAAAAATAAATAAATTTTTAAAAAAATACTGAGAGAAACAAATGTGGTTCTTCTAAGACATAATAGCAGGGAAAAAAAACCTGAATAAAACCTGAGGCTATAAGATCAACTGGCTTGAAGATTACTACTGTCAAATTGCTTTAATATAGGTAATTTTAACATATGCCTACCTCTACTAGTATTTATAGGTCCACCGCGCATAGCCAAAACCAGCTTCAAGGTACAACCTTCTGAAATGCTGTGGATAATTAACACACACAAAAAAACCACAAACATCAAAATATATTCAGTGTTAAATATACACATACTTATGAGTTGGTTTATCAGGCATAGTACCTACTCTAAAAGATTTTTTAAAAGATATAGCAATGTGCATAAATATAAAATATTAACTTATTTACTTGCATAAATAATGAAAACATCAAGTTCTCATAAGACTGAAATAAGAAATGAATAAAAAGTATGAAAAGCACCTCTGTGGTTTAGCCTCATCATTTCACATGTTAGGCCCTAAGAAGAAAAGAAGCTGTTAAGACCCAAAGTGTCAGAAATAACAGATCTAACTAATAAAATAGAAAAATTGCAAATCTACAAATCTCCTAATGCCCAGTACTCTCCCAGCTATTCCACATGGCCTCTGAAACCTTTTTGTTTTAGGAAAGAATGAAGAATTATGAGAGAAGGGAGAAAGACAAAAGGTCAGACAGCATATCTGAAATCACTGATGCAGACAATGTCACTTAGTGTCACATCAGGAGAGCTTAAGAAAAATAAAAGACACGAAGAGCAATACTCTCTTACCCAGTACACTTGTGAAAATCAAAGAAAAGGAACAAAGCCAGGTGGTAATAAGTCAATATTCAAAGAAAGGAGCAAAGAAGGTAAGATAAGAGGAAGTCTAAAAATGCAGGGGTAAATAGCTTGGTATAACAATGAAAAGGTAAAACAAAGAATCAGAGGACAGGATCAGGTAGTATGGGTATGGAGCCAACACATCTTAAAGTGTGGAATTTACACTGAAATCCAGGGCTAAGAATTATTCAGAAGAAGACAAGACATGATTCAAGGATTCAGATGAAAAATAATGGTAAATGGAGTCATAATTCTGAGCATCTATAAAACATCCGATATGCAATTACACTCACTTGTAATAATTCAAGCAATAATCATCTTCAAGTTCCATGTTATTCCAAATTAAGTGCTGCTGACAGATGGGAATACCTTAGGGGAAGGTTATAAAGAAATTGGTTAAAAATTCAATAGAATCTTTGGAAGAGTATGATACAAATCTATTTCATTAAAGAAATAATAATAAACACAATTGTAAACTGAATGATAGATGCTTAGCTAAAATGTACAGCACTGTAGGTAAAAGGCATGGCTAAAAGTAGATATGGTTCTATCCACTCACTAGAAAAGAATAGTGAGAACAAATAGTGAGAACAGTATGTTTCAGTAACTCCTTGGCCTTGAAACAAAGTTTAAGAATAGGAAGTTATTTAAAAAAATATCCTGAGATCAGCTCTGAAGAGTTTAAGATCTAAGATCTAGAGAAAGTCCTCAATATTGCAAAGTACAGCCTCCATTTAGTTATCTTAACCGTTAAAAAAAAAGTGTATTATGAGTAGAAGGTGAGCAAAATGGGTGAAGGAGGTTAAATGTGTAAACTCCAAGCTATAAAGTAAGAATGTCATGGGAATATAATGTACAACATGCAGACTATAGTTAATAAGAGTGTGTTGTATATCTAATAGTTGCTAAAAGAGTGGGTCCTCAAATTTTTCATCATTAAGAAAACAAAATTTTGTTAACTGTATGGTGATGGACGTTAACTATTAACTAGACTTTCTGCATTGATCATTTTACAATACAGCAGCCCCTGGGTATCCAAGGGATACTGGTTCCAGGTCCCCCACAAATACCAAAATCCCTGGATGTTCAAGTACCTTATATATAAAATGACACAGCATTTATTTGTATACAACCTTATACTCATCCTGCTGTATACTCTGAGTCATCTCTAGACTACTTACAATACTTAATACAATATAAACACTAAGTAAATAGTTGCTAATGATGCAAATTCAAGTTTTGCTCTTTGTAATTTTCTGTTTCCCCAATATTTTCAATCCATAGTTGATTAAATCCTGCAGAACCAGAGGGTATGAGGCGCCAACTTTATATACAAGTATCAAATCATTATGCTGTATACCTCTGAAATAATATAATGTCAATTATATCTATATTTAAAAATATAACATTTAATTTAGTTTACTTGGCCTTAAGCATTTGTATTCTAAAAGTCTGTTCCCAGAGCAGCATGTACACATGGCATAATGATTGTTTATATGTGAGATTATTTATTGATTCAGATGGCATCTTTCATACCTCTTCCAAATGGAAAGGTCAATAATCTTGAAACAGAGCACAGACTATAATTGACCAAAAAATATTAATATATTAGAAAATTCCTTCCACCTTGAACGTGATTAGTCCATAACTGCCTATTAACATGCCTTTTGTAGTCTGAACACTAAGTAAAGAACAATTGAATCTTGAAAAAAAAGTGTATTATGGATTATTTTCAGGCTTCCCTGGTGGCTCAAATGGTAAAGAATCCAACTGCAATGCAAGAGACCTGGGTTCAATCCCTGAGTTGTGAGGATATCCTGGAGAAGGGAATGACTACCCACTCCAGTATTCTTGCTTGGAGAATACTTGAAAAGAGTTGGACATGACTGAGCGACTAAGTATGCACACACATGGGCAATTTTCAATGCTGAAAATTATGGTCTATAAGACAGTTTCTTTGCATTTCCATGATGTTAAAAGGATGTCAAGGTATATTCCATGTCTGTGAGTGTGTGTGTGCATGTGCTCAATTGTGTCCAACCCTTTGGGACCCATGGACTGTGGCCTACCAGGCTTCTCTGTCCATTGTATTTTCCAGGCAATAATACTGGAGTGAGTTGCCATTTCCTACTCCAGGGGGTCTTCCCGACCCAGGGATCCAACCAGCATCTCTGGAATTCATGAGTGTACAGTCCATGGAATTCTCCAGGCAAGAATACTGGAATAGGTAGCCATTCCGTTCTCAAGGGGATCTTCCCAACTCAGGGATCGAACCAAGGTTTCCCACATTGTACGCAGATTCTTTACCAGCTGAGCCACAAGGAAAGCCCAGGAATACTGGAGTATCCTATCCCTTCTCCACCAGATCTTCCTGACACAGGAATCAAACCGGGGTCTCCTGCATTGCAGCAGGATTCTTTACCAACTGAGCTATCAGGGAAGCCCATGGGTAGGTTAAGACCATTACTATGTTAAAGAAAAAAAAAAAACGTTAGAACAGGATTAAAGACAAAGTAACAACCCTGCTTAGATTAACTCCTATAATCACTATTAACAGAATTTAGCTATCAGTTAGCAAGATAAAAATACAGAAGGTTGACAAGCAAGACAGGGTGGACAGAACTGTGCAAGGCTGAGTTGTGGTCCCGATGGCCACGTGAGTTGCTGGATGCCCTAGAAGAAGTCATCAACCTCTGTGACCCTTAACCTCCTCACTTGCACACTAAAAAATATTAGGGTTCTTTCTACTATGAACACTTTAAGAATCTCAAATATACAAAGCAAATCATATTCCTTTAATATAGGGCTGTCAGATTTAGCAAACAGAAATATGGCATCCCTCTTTAAAGAGGGGCAATCTCTCTGTGGCAGAGTGGGAAGTCTTACGCTCCTGCCCCTGCAAGGCTGAACAAGAAAAACCCTGGAGAAGTTAATGCTAACAGCGCTATACAAGTTCAATACAAAACCATCACAAGGAAGAGGAAGGCATTTTAAGTCTGAAAAGCCTACAAAAAGGACTCACACCAGAAAACTGCCTACAAGTAAAGGACTTTTAAGGCCAAACAATTTGAGGGAACTTCTATAGGAGGCAAAAAGCAAAAAAGGAAGAGCACCATTAGTAAGTAATTTCAGCGTTCAGGGGGAAAAGAAATAACGGGTAAAAACTTAAAGAGTCCTGCAAGTAAAAAGATAACCACAAAACTGGAGAAACTCATCTCTCCCCACCATCACCACAAAACAGACATAAAACATCTATGTAAATATCTGGACTTTGTTAAACTGGCAGAGTACCATTAAACAGAATTTGTAGAATACCTTAATATCACAAAAATCAACAGGAGAAAAAAATAACAAATCCACGGGAAGTTAATAGTAAAATCTAAAAAATAAAATTCTGTACCTATCAACCAAGGTAGATTTTACTCAGAACAATAACCATGAAGCAAAACTGTAAGGCCACACCCTAAGCATACTAAAGCATTTGAAATATTCAATACTCTGAATCAGAAATTCAAAAATTAAGGACAGAAAATGTCCAAAAAGGTAGAGGAAATAAAATGACTGCTGACAGAACAAGATAATTGACAGTTCAAGCAAAAAGATAATTGATGGTTCAAGCAAAAAAGATAATCAACAGTACAAGCAAAAAGAAAAACAATGTATTGTGGAGTTTACAACATATGTAAAAGAAAATGCATGAGAATAATAGCATAAAAGCCATAAGGGGAGAAATGAAAGCAAACTATTGTAAGGTTCTTGTAAGATATGTGAAATGGTATAACACTTGAAAACAGAAAATAAGTAAAAAAAGATGTATATTACAGACCACCAAAGCAACAGTTAAAATATTAGGGCAAAGAGTTATAATTGATAAGCCAACAAGGGAGTACAAAATAGAATGGTAAGAAATACTCAATTTATTCAAACAAACGTGGAAAAGAGGAAACAGGGAATAAAGAACAAATGGAACAAACAGAAGACAATAAAATGACAAACTAAAACCTAATCACAACTACAGTCATCTTAAATGAAGTGGTCTATATTAAGCTGAAAGTTAAAAAGAAAAACAGATTAGATTAACTAGAAATAAAAACATAACTCAATTATATGCTGTCTGTAAGAAACAGACATCTTAAATATAAAGACATATATAGATTAAAAGGACAGAAAAACACATTTTATGCTGACTACTAATCAAAAAATTCTGAACTGATGATATTACATCAGATAAGGTGAATTTTAGTGTAAAAATTATTACCAAGGATAAAGAATTTCATCTCACAATAATGAAGAGGTCAATAAACTCAATAGGATATACAATCCGAAAAATGTATGCACTTGATTACAGAGCTTCAAAACACATGAATCAGAGGAAGACAGAATTGGAAGGAGAAAAAGATAAATCCACAATTCTAGTTGGAGATTTCAATACTCCTTTCCCAAAAGTTGACAGAATAAGTAAATATACAGAACATATACAACACTACCACAGAAACTGTTATGATTAACATTTGTAGAACACTGCACACATCAATAACAGGGTGCATACTCTTCTCAAGTGCATAGGTAACATTTACCAAGATAGACAATATTCTGGACCACAGAACAAGTTGCTAAATTTTAAAAGAATCAAAATTATGCAGAATTAAATTATAAGCCAATGTAAGAAAAATTTCTAGAAATTCCCCAAATTTGTAGAAACTAAGCAACATATTTCAAGATAACTCATGGATCAAAAAAGGTATCAAAAGGAAAATTAGAAAATAATTTTAACCAAATGAAAATGAAAACACAACATATCAAAATGTATGGAATACCAAGAAGACAGTAGGACTTAGGAGGAAACAAAGCACTAAATACCAATACTTCATAAGAAGAAATGAATCATATCAAAAACCTTGGTCTCAAGAAATTATAAAAGGAGTAAATTAAATCCAAAGTAAGCCAAAACATTAATAAAAATCAAAACAGAAATCAATAGAAAAAAGAAAAACAGGAGGAAAAAAATCAAAACAAAATTTGATTCTTTAAGAAATTCATTAAAATAAAGACTAATTTGTTAAATAATATGCAAATTACCAGTATTAGGAATGAAAAGGGTAACATCATTACAGACTACACAGATATTGAAAGAATAAGGGAATATTATGAACTCTATGCCAATAAAATTTAACAACAGATCAACAAAATCCTTAAAAGACACAAGCTACCCAAACTCACTCAAGAAGAAAAAGATAACCTGAATAGCCTTATATTTATTAAAGAGATAGCTTCACATTTGAGGTTATAACACCAATTATACTCTATCTAAAAACTGCAAAGGAAAGAATAGCCCCAATTCATTGAGGACACTACTGCCCTACCAAAGCCAAAAACAACATTACAAAATAAAATCAATATTCTTCATGAAAAAAAGATACAAATATTCTGACACAGTCTTAACAAACAAAACTTAACAATATATTAAAAAGATAATACAACATGATCAAGTAAAGGGAATTCCAGAAATGCTAGTTTAATATTTTATAAATCAATGTAACTGGGACTTCCCTGGCAGTCCAATGGTTGAGACTCTGCTATCAATGCAGGGAGCACAGGTCTGATCTCTGATTGGGAAACTAGTCCTGCCTGCTGCGGTGCAGCAAAAACAACAAAGAATCAATGCAAGTGATCCTTTACAGGAAAATATAGAAGAAATTTTTTGTGATCTCAGATTGACATATACTTGGATATGATATCCATTTTCATATCCATAAATTGGACTTCAGAAAAATTAACATTTTTGCTTTTCAAAAGACACTGTTGAGAGAATAAAGAGACAAGCCACAGTCTGGGAGAAAAATCTCAGCAAAATGTGTATCTGATTAAAAACTTGTATTCAGAATAAAGAACACTTAAAACTCAACGATTTTTTTAATGGGTAAAAGAAATGAATAGGCACTTTAACAAAGAATACATAAGGATGGCAAATAAGTTCATGAAGATGCTCAATATCACTAATCATTGGAGAAATGCAAATTAAAATCACAATGAGATATCACTACATAACTACTAGAATGACTAAAAAAAGATTGACTATACCAAGTGAAGGTTAAAGAAAAAAAATATTCCTGCTTCTCCCCAATTGCATCTTCACTCCACCCATGGGTAATCACTGTTCTGAATGTGGTATGATTTATTCCTCTGCTTTTTCTTAGTGCTTTACTTCTACTGATAGTGTTTTTTTGCTCCTTTCTGACCTTTATATAAGTAGAATCATACTGTGTCTTGCTTTTTTTAATTCACCATTGTTCTTAATTTATCCATGCCATGTGCAAAGCTACTATTTCATTAGTTTCCCTTGTTGTTGACTACGTCACATAATTTGATTCCACCATATGACACAAATATTTACATATACCACAACTTATGCATTCTAGCGTAGTCATTCAGCTTGTTGCTAGATTTCTGACATTATCAACAAGACTACCAGGAATATCTCTCCACAAGACTTGTTCACATGTTTAACTTTAACAACCTTACTAATACACACACACCAGCTTTCTTCAGGTTAGTATTTTCCTGATATATCTTTTCAATTCTTATGCTTTCAACATTTTTTTTTGCTTTTAATGTTTTTAAATTTTTATTATAACAAATTTAAGAAAGATTGTTTTTTCTTTCCAATATAGTGTTGGTTTTGCCATACATTGACATGAATCCGCCATGGGTATACATGTGTTGCCCTTCCAGAACCCCCCCTCCCACCTCCCTTCCGATCAACATTTTGAGGTCCTTTTATTTTAGATTAGGTCTTTGGCAAACAGCATTTCATATGATTTTAAGAAAAAACAGTCTGCTAATAGCTTTTCAATTAGAAAGTTGTATCCATTTTACCTTAGGGGGATTACTGACATATTTCTATTCATTTGTACTACCTTATTTTGTGGATTCTAATTGCTCTAACTACATGCTTCCTTTACATATTAATTCTTAATGATGGGAAAAGGTGAGGCACTTTTGTCATTTTGAAATTTATTCTACTTCTAATCTCAAGGGATGAATTCAGAAATTTAAATGATCCTATTTACCAAAATTAAGTCTAAAGCTAATCACATCTTTATCCTCCTCATGAACAATGCTGAGAGCCTTATGACTTCCTTTATGGACAATTCCACCTTGATTTGCATGCCAATTACTATGATTTTAATTCAATTTGTTCAAACCTTCATATACTGTTTTTTTAAGTAAACGTTTATTTAGATTTTCCCACAAATATGCCATTCCATCTCGCATCATCAACTTCCTTTAGGGATCATTTGCATTCTAAGATATATCCTTCAGAAGTCCCTTTGGCAAGAATTTGTTGTTAGGAAATTCAAGCTTTGTTTTTGTCTGGAAATGTCTTTATTTTGTCTTCACTCTTGATAGTTAAATTCAATTCTAAGTAGAAACTATTATTTCTCTCAGCACTGTGAAGATAATATTCCACTGTCTTCTGGTTTCTATTATTGTTGCTGAAAAATCAATTGTCATGTCCAGATCTTGGTTTTTAATATCATACTCCAAAAAAAGGAACCAGAGCTTCTTGAAGAAATGGCTAGTTCTAAGATACGGCAAAAAATATACAAGATGATCCTAGAGCATCTTGCAATACCAGAAAGCAGGTGGGAAAACAAAACAAAAAAGCACAGCGGTTGTGGGGTTTGGAGAACAAAGATTTACATCGGAGCCAACCTCCCAACTCTGCTTGAACTCGTAATGTCAATAATTTATCTCATCAAATTTTTTCTTCCTGTTTCTTCTATACCACAAATGAATTTTTATAGAGCCCCAGGTTGCTATAAGATTCAAAGACAATTGTACACATAAATAACATGCTTATCATAAATATTCGATTTACTCTGACCACCTGCAATTAAATTTATAATTAATAATAAAATGAAACTTTTTAATTCCCCTAAGTATGGAAGTAAAAGTGTACTTCCAAAACTTCAGGGGTCAAAAAGACACAAGGAAACATATGAAAATTTTAAAAACCCTAGGACTTTAAAAACACAGTAATAAGAAAACAACTTAATTTTTAAAAATGGGCAAAGATTGAATAGAAACTTTACCTAAGAAGATGTAATCAACAGGCAAATAGAAATATGCTCAAAATCATTAGTTAGAGAGATGCAAATTAAAACCACAATGAGATATCACCAGTATCTATTAAAATGGCAAAAAAGAAACAAAAACACCCAGATAATACCATGTTCTGATGATACAAAGCAACTAGAACTTTTAGACACTACTCACAGGAATACAAAATTGTACAGCCACTCTGGAAAAGTTTGGCAGTTTCATATTAAGTTAAAAAACCACTTACAACACAACTCAGCAATTCTACTCTTAAATACTGACCCAGGAAAAATGAAAACCTATGCACCCATAAAAAACTGTCATGAAACTTAAAAATGGCTTTATTCAAAATCACCGAAAAGTGAAGGGTCCCTCAACTTAGGAATAAAGAATAAGTGTAGTATATCTATACAATGGAACACTATTCAGCCATAAACAGAATGAACTGATATACAGAACAATATGAATAAATCTCAAATGCAGGTGTATTATATATAAGCAAAAGAAAGCTGACTCAAAAGGTTACATACTATTGTATACAGTTCTGTATATGAAATTTTGGAAAAGGTAAAATTATGAGGCCAAAAACACATCAGTAGATGCCAGGTACCAGGTTTGAAGGAAAGCTGACCACAAAGGTACACAAGAATTTTGGTGGGTGATGGAACTGTTCTATACCTTGATCATGGTGGTATTTACATGACAGTAACATTTGTCAATACTGATAGAACTATTAATATAGACTAGTTATGGGATGAACTGTGTCCCCCAAGAGTTCATATGCTTAAGTCCTAACCCTCTGAACCCTCTGAACCTAAGCATCTGACCTTACTTGTAGAGAGTCTTCACAAATTAATCAAGTTAAAATGAGGTCATTAGGGAGAGCCCTAATTCAGTATGATTGGTGTCATTATAAAAGGGAAATCTGGAGACAGACACAGACATACACAGGGAGACGTAAAGAGATTGGGGTGATGCTTCTACAAGTTAAGGAACAAAAAAGACTGCCAGAAAACTACCAGAAACTAGGCAAAAGGCATGTTATAGATTTTCTCTAACAGCCCTCAGAAGGAACTAATAATACCAACACCCTGATTTTGGACTTTAAGCCTCTGAAACTATGAGACAATAAATTTATATTCTTTTTTTTTTATTGGTTTTGCCATACAATGACATGATATCGCCATGGGTGTACATATGCTCCCCCTCCAGAACCCCCCTCCCTCCTCCCTCCCGACTCCCTCCCCCCCAGGAAATCTCGGTGCACCAGCCCCGAGCATCAATCCTGGGCTGACGATTGATTACACATATGATAATTAACATGTTTCAATGCCATTCTCCCATATCATGCCACCCTTGCCCGCATCCACAGAGTCTACAAGTCTGTTCTATACGTCTGCATTCCTTTTGCTGTCTCGCATGCTGGGTTCTCATTACCATCTTTCTAAATTCCATATATATGCATTAGTATATTGTATTGTTGTTTTTCCTTCTGGCTTACTTCACTCTGGATAATAGGCTCCAGTTCCGTCCACCTGAGTAGAACTGATTCAAATGAATTTTTTTTTAATGCTGAGTAATATTCCATTGTGTATATGTACCACAGCTTTCTGATCCATTCGTCAGTTGATGGGCATCTAGGTTGCTTCCATGTCCTGGCTATTGTAAACAATGCAGCGACCAACATTGGGGTACACGTGGCTCTTTCAATTCTGGTTTCCTCGGTGTGTATGCCCAGCAGTGGGATTGCTGGGTCATATGGCAGGTCTATTTGCAGTTTTTTAAGGAATCTCCACACTGTTTTCCATAGTGGCTGTACTAGTTTGCATTCCCACCAACAGCGCAAGAGGGTTCCCTTTTCTCCACATCCTCTCCAGCATTTATTGCTTGTAGATTTTTGGATTGCAGCCATTCTGACTGGTGTAAAGTGGTACCTCATTGTGGTTTTGATTTGCATTTCTCTGATAATGAGTGATGCTGAGCATCTTTTCATGTGTTTGTTAGCCATTTTTATGCCTTCTTTGGAGAAATGTCTGTTAAGTTCTTTGGCCCACTTTTTGATTGGGTCGTTTATTTTTCTAGAATGGAGCTGCAGGAGTTGCCTGCATATTTTTAGACTAACTGTTTGTCCGTTGCTTCATTGGCTATTATTTTCTCCCATTCTGAAGGCTGTCTTTTCACCTTGCTTATAGTTTCCTTTGTTGTGCAGAAGCTTTTAATTTTAATTAGGTCCTATTTGTTTATTCGTGCTTTTATTTCCGATATTCTGGGAGGTGGGTCATAGAGGATCCTGCTTTGGTTTATGTCGGAGAGTGTTTTGCCTATGTTATCCTCTAGGAGTTTCATAGTTTCTGGTCTTATGCTTAGATCTTTGATCCATTTTGAGTTTATCTTTGTGTATGGTGTTAGAAAGTGTTCTAGTTTCATTCTTTTACAAGTGGCTGTCCAGTTTTCCCAGCACCACTTGTTAAAGAGGTTGTCTTTTCTCCACTGTATATTCTTGCCTCCTTTGTCAAAGATAACGTGTCCATAGATGCGTGGATTTATCTCTGGGCTTTCTATTTTGTTCCATTGATCTATATTTCTGTCTTTGTGCCAGTACCATACTGTCTTAATGACTGTGGATTTGTAGTATAGCAACTAGAAAAGGAAGAGATGCAGAAGCCCAGGTCTAGTAGAAGGAAAGAAATCTTAAAGATTAGGGCAGAAATAAATGCAAAGGAAACCAAAGAGACCATAGCAAAAATTAACAAAGCCAAAAGCTGGTTCTTTGAGAAGATACATAAAATTGACAAACCATTAGCCAGACTCATCAAGAAACAAAGGGAGAAGAACCAAATCAACAGAATTAGAAATGAAAACGGAGAGATCACAACAGAAAACACAGAAATACAAAGGATCATAAGAGACTATTATCAGCAACTATATGCAAATAAACGGGACAACCTGGATGAAATGGACAAATTCCTAGAAAAGTACAACTTTCCAAGACTAAACCAGGAAGAGATAGATAATATTAATAGACCCATCACAAGCACGGAAATTGAAACCGTAATCAGAAATCTTCCAAAAAACAAAAGCCCAGGACCAGATGGTTTCACAGCTGAATTCTACCAAAAATTTAGAGAAGAACTAACACCTACTCTACTCAAACTCTTCCAGAAAATTGAAGAGGAAGGTAAACTTCCAAACTCATTCTACGAGGCCACCATCACCCTAATTCCAAAACCTGACAAAGATGCCACAAAAAAAGAAAACTACAGGCCAATATCACTGATGAACATAGATGCAAAAATCCTTAACAAAATTCTAGCAGAATCCAACAATACATTAAAAAGATCATACATCATGATCAAGTATGCTTTATCCCAGGGATGCAAGGATTCTTAAATTTCTATTCTTTCAGCCACTTGGTTTGTGGTATCTTGTTATGGCAGCCCTAGAAAACTAAATTAATACAAAAAATAGTGAATTTTACAATATGCAAAATTGTATATCATAATATATAAAATTATATTTATATATTCATTAAAAAGTAGAGTAAAAGAGTTTGCTAGATCTTGGAGACAAAGGAAAACATGTTATATTCTTGGTCAAAATATTGGGAGTGAGTATAAACTACAAAAAAGTGATCAAATCATATACAAGCAACTCATACAGCTCAGTACCAGAAAAATAAACAACCCAATCAAAAAATGGATCAAAGAACTAAACAGACATTTCTCCAAAGAAGACATACAGATGGCTAACACATGAAAAGATGCTCTGCTGCTGCTAAGTCGCTTCAGTCACGTCCGACTCTGGGTGACCCCATAGACGGAAGCCCACCAGGCTCCCGGGGCCCTGGGATTCTCCAGGCCAAAAATACAGGGATGGGTTGCCATTTCCTCCTCCAATGCATGAAAATGAAGTCACTCAGTCGTGTCCAGCTTGTAGCAACCCCATGGACTGCAGCCTACCAGGTTCCTCCGTCCTTGGGATTTTCCAGGCAAGAGTACTGGAGTGGGGTGCCACTCAACATCACTCATTATCAGAGAAATGAAAAAGGAAAACCACAATGAAGTACCATCTCATGCCGGTCAGTATAGCTGCCATCAAAAAGTCTACAAACAATAAATGCTGGAGAGGGTGTGGAGAAAAGGCAACCCTCTCACTGCTAGTGGGAATGCAAACTAGTACAGCCACTATGGAGAAGAGTGTGGAGATCCCTTAAAAAACTGGATATAGAACTGCCATACAACCCAGCAATCCAACTGCTGGGCATACACACCCAGGAAAGCAGAAATGAAAGAGACACAAGTACCCCAATGTTCACTGCAGCACTGTTTACAATAGCTAGGACATGAAAGCAACCTAGATGCCCATTGGCAGAGGAATGGATAATAAGTTGTGGTACATATATACAATGGAATATTACTCAGCTATTAAAAAAATACGTTTGAGTCAGTTCTAATGAAGTGGATGAAACTGGAGCCTATTATACAGAGTGAAGTAAGCCAGAAAGAGAAACACCAATACAGTATATTAACACATATATATGGAATTTAGAAAGGTGGTAATGACAAACCTATATGCAAGACAGCAAAAGAGACACAGATGTAAAAACAGACTTTTAGACTATGTGTGAGAAGGCGAGGGTGGGACTATATAGAGGACAGCACTGAAACATGTATATTACCATCTGTAAAACAGAAGGCCAGTGCAAGTTTGATGCATGAAGCAGAGCATTCAAGGCTGGTGTTCTGGGACAACTCCAAGGGATGGGGTGGGGAGGGAGAAGAGAGGGGGCTTCAGGATGGTGGGACACATGTATGCTCATGGCTGATTCATGGGATGTATGGCAAAAACCACCACAATATTATAAAGTAATTTGCCTCCAATTAAAATAAATAATCTTTTTTAAAAAGTGATCAAATGTATCCAATCCTATATATAACTATGGTTACAGACCCCCTAACATAATTTTTAAACAGTAAAATAAATATTTTTGGCAAAACAAACACTGAGAATTTAATGTCAACAAAATTCAACTTTTGAAAACTTGTACGATTTGGCTAACACAGTTCTTGGAAGGAAATTTTAAATCATAAATGGTTACATTTAAAACAAAGTTTAGACTTCCAGTTTTAAGTAAAACATGTAAAGGGCATGTAAGCTGCCACTCTCATCCTTACAATAAGAAAAAGGTTGAACAAACTGAAATTCAACAACTTTTCTTGAAGCCACGAGAGAAATGAGGCAGGATGGCAAACCACCACCTCCAAATCTACAGATAGGAAAATCCAGAGAGTTACAGCCAAGATCTGGTTACCTGAAGCAGAAGCCTAGGGGCATAAGCTGGAAGGAAAATTTAAAAGGTAGTTTCACGATCGGCTAGAGGCTGACTATGGGCTAACATGGGACTGAGGAATCCCTGAAGTCATAGTCTTAGTGGAACTATAACACTTTTGAGAGTTTTATCTCTAGAAACTCCATGAAGTTCTCACTCAGAAGTCAAGAAAGATTCCCCTATAGCTCAAGCAGAGGGAAGAGGACATAAACATGAAAAATCCCAGAGCATTCTCCATAATGGAGGCTAACTCACTTTATTAGGAGCTGATCCCACCTGGTGCAAGGACATTTCAGTGATTCCAGACTCCTCTAGTCTTGCTTTCTCACCTAAGTGATTGTATGGTGGGGAAAGGTAAGAAGCTAAGAAACACTTTGCCCCAGACACATGGGCCCACTAAAAGACTGAGATTTAATAATTAAACAGCAGACATTTTCCCCTCCCCAATACCTTACTACTACACTAATAGGACTCTAGTATAAAACAGTAGATTACAACAGAAAGAGCTACAGCACACAGATTCTTTCTACGGAGGAGTTCTCAGGGAAACCCAAAGAGAACAAAGGCAAAACAAGGAAACTAGAGGAACTTGAAGCCTTACAGAAAGACAGTGTAATACTGGCATAGGGAGACATATCAGGTGATTAACAGTTGTGCATATATATAAAAATGTAATAGATGACAAGTATGAAATTAGTGAGAAGAGATTAGACTAATTCAGTAAGTGGTATTTGGATAACTAATTATTTATAAAAATAATTTATATATAAAAAAAACTGGATGCCTACTTGACACTGTATGAGGCAAAATAAGGTAGGTTAAATTGAACTTATCCCAAACCATGCCTAAAATGTCACTGGTTTAAGTGACATTTAACTTATTTTCTGCATAAGTTACATGTCTACTGCATGTCACGATGAGGGCTCTGCTCACTACAGCCACTCAGCGACTCAGGCTGATGGAGACTTCCATTCATAGCTCACTGGTCAGAACTATTAACATAGTCCCATCTACTCATAAAACTGGCCAGGAAAACAATTCTATTCCACGAACAGAAATCTTTATTAGGAAGCAGTAATGCCAATGACTTGATGGCAAGCCCAGGGAATCCACTGCCCACAGCAATAAATAATCAGTTGACAATAATTCCTCACATTTCTTGGCACATTTTTTCTTTCCAAATTCCTATCCTCTGAGTACTATCTACTCATCTCTACAGATCACTGCTCTACGTAATGATAAGCTCCAAACAATTTCCCTTCTCTGGAAACTCAAGAGAACTAAATCACATCTCTTCGCAAGGGCACAGCATTTATATTCTCCAGTACGTATCACACTATCTCCATAGACTAAAAAGAGCACAGATGCTCTGTTAAGTGCTTTTCATTCAATTCATTCGATCCTGAGAACAATTTTTTGAAATAGGTATTATTATTCTCTTTTTAAATTAGCACAACTGAGGTAAAGAGAGGGTAATTTATTCAGCTGGCAATCTGAAATCAGGCAGTGTGGCTTCAGTGCTCCTGTCCCATCAAGGTCCATTTAAATTCCCTTGTAGGTACTGCTCCTTTCTCATTAAGCCTCATCATTTCTATCCAGCACTCCTTCAACCCTTTCTCTGCAGTCCTCTCCATCTAACCTTTTATCCTCCACGATGCTCTAGTTCCCAACTTTCCAAAGCTGCCCAACAGGATAAGCAGTAAAGCAGAACAACCATTTTCCTGAATAATTAAACCAAGCAGTGTCACCTCCGCCCTCCAATCCTATCTATTCCATATTCCTCTGTCTTGGGAGAGACTGATCCAAAATGTTGTTCTCAAAAGTTTTCCAGGGTAGAAATAGAAAGATTACCTACTAAAGGATTAAAATATATTTTACATGAAGGAATTCCTCTGGAAGCCTCCTGAAGAAGAGTGACTGTCCCTGCCCACATGCTGCAAGGAGTTACAAAGCTTAAAGAATAGGAAGGAAAGAAGGGATGAGGACTGTAAGGATGGGGAATGGGAACAGGAATTAAGATCTACTGACCACTAGAGGTGCCTCCCACCCTTTCTTCCCTTGATGACAGTCCAACCCTTGACAGAGAGAGTTGATCCTAGGTCTCCAGGTACTTGAGTAAATTGCTCACAAGTGGGTGAGTCTCAGGTGTGAGTTTTTCTTCTATGTTGCCTATCTGATAGCTAAGCATGCTAATCCTGGTTTGAAGGCATCTCCAGCCTAAGTGAGGAACACAGTGGCATTTTCTGTAATACAGATTATCTCTCCTCCCAGGTGGTGCAGTGGTAAAGAATCTGCTTGCCAATGCAGAAGACATAAGAGACTCAGGTTTGATCCCTGGGTCGGGAAGTTTCCATGGAGAAGGAAATGGCAACTCATTCCAGTATTCTTGCCTAGGAAATCCCATGGACACAGGAGCCTGAAAGGCTACAGTCCATGGGGTTGCAAAGAGTAGGATGTGACTGAGCACACAAAGCTCGACCACTAGTGGTAAGTACTATGAAATGAACTATATTCCTCCAAAATTTGTATTCTGAAGTCTAAACCCCCAAAGTGATGGCATTTGGAGATGTGAGCTTTGGGAGATTATTAGGTTTAGATGAGGTCATGAAGGTGAGACCCTTATGGCTGGATCTGCATCCTTATAAGAAGAGATGCCCATGTAAGGACTGAAAACAAATCTATCTACAGGTCAGGAAGAAAGCCTCACCAGAACCTGACCATGCTGGTACCCTGATCTCAGACTTTCAGTTTCTGGAACTGTGGGAAAATAAATTTCTGTTGTTTAAGCCTCCTACTCTATGGTACTTTGTTATGACAGCCCTAGCAGACAAAGACAGTAGAGATTTTACGTTACCTCATTTAATCTCCCAATAAGTTTATCTGTTTTGTATGTCTAAACTAGGATTCAACTGTCTAATAACTACAAAGTACACTGCTTTCATCCTGACAATGTCTCCTACATCTTGGCTCTTGTCCAACCCTGTCAGTAAATAGTTCCCTTGGACAAGTCCCTAATCTTCCCTAAGCCCAAATTTACTCTTCTGACATTAAGATAACTAAACAGGATTCCCTCAAGAGTGCTTTAGCTGTGCAGAGATTATGCATGAAAGCAAGGAAATAATGCAGAGATTATCTAGAACACAAGAGGTTTCTTTTTTTAAATCTTCCTTCTCCTAAAAACTTACCATTACATCATCATATAAATAAAAAAGCAGAACAAAGTCAAAAATGAACTATTATTCAGCAGCTCAAATACCAAGATCCTTGACTTTACAAAGTTAAAAAATTCCAATCCTCCTCATCCTTCTTTAATTCAGAACTTAAACTGGGCTGGAGGGCAATGCTAGTTTCTGCCTTAAATTATAAGCTAGTTCTAGCTGGCTCAAAATACAAAGATCCATTTAGTGTTACATGGAATAATTTTCTAGTCTTTACTGTATTTTAACAACTGTAAATGGCAAAAAACCTCTTCTTTCAGAAATCTGCCAAAGACTAATTTTTAACACAAAGTAACTCATAATACTTTTCACAAACACGCCAGTCAAAAAAGAGATATTATACAACATTCAGTATCCCTCTATACTGAGGAAACTTCAAATCTATGTAAATGTACACCAAAAACTCTCCTAAGAAAATCTCCACATTAAAAAACAAGTATTCACAAAGCACTGTAAAAAAGTAAAAAGAGTCACTAAATTATTACTATAAGGTAATTATGACAGAATCTGCACATCATCATAATCTGCTGAAAAACCATTTTAAAATATTATTTCACAACATTAACATAATGCCAAGGATTCGCTTCAAAAGAATCTGGTAGAAAGGGAAGAGTGGGGGAAATGCAGGAATGGAAACAAGACAGTTCATGATAACTGCTGAGGCTGAACAGGGGGTATATAAGGGTTTATTATCCAATTCTAATTCATGTATGTTTGACATTTCCCCACAATAAAAGCTAAAAAGGTATTATACAATCTTGAAGAACAAATTTAATCCTCATATCCTAAAAATTAAAAACAAAAAAAGACTAGTACCTTCCAATCTTTGAATTTTCGCTTTCACCGAAATAATAGCTTCAAAGGGTGAAACTCTCAGCTCAAAACAAGTTCCAGTCAGTGTTTCAATGAAGAGCTCCATGGTATCATAAAAAGGAAGTCTGTAATAAAATGGTCCCACGTTATCTTCATTGAAGAATGGAGGATCTTTTCTGTTATCCATTACTTTGACTTTTCTAACTCCTCTGGAATATGCTGTAGGCGATTGTATTCCAGTTCTAGCCAAATCAGCTTTGAACACTGGTTATATATATGGTTGCTCATGTTTTGAGTTTTATACCTAAAAAACAAGAATAACTTTTTTTAACAAGCCCATGTGAAAGTCTCATTCCTCCACAAAGATTTTCTGAACAACTCTGGCCTATAACAATCTTCCAGACAGCCCAGAATTCATTTTAGTGCTTACATAGTAAGCTGTGAAAGCACTCTCTACCAGTTAGAATGTAAGATAATTAAGAATAGGTGTATTTGCTATACTTTATCTTACTAGAGCTCAGCAGTTACTTATGTATACTGCATGCTGAACAATTATATGTCTTCTTGTTAATGATACTTAAACCAATGACTTCAACATGTAGTTATATATTTGCAAGACCTTGAATGCTATCCACATCCTTTCCTGAAATATACAAGTTACATTTATAACCCATATAAAGCATAATGTTATAGCCATTGTACATCTCAGTCACACTGAATAGGTAAAACCTCCGAGTAGGAGAAGAATATCTGGAAGACTAGGTGAACAGAATGGGAACACAAGGGCAGTGCAAAAATCAAAAAGAAAAATGAATGATAAATTATTTACTTTTTTTTTGCCAAAGCATAAATCACTGAACTCGCTGCAATTTTCATTAACAATGTGAGTAAGAGAGTACTTATTTTTTAAAACTTGTGGTTTAATAACCCATATCTCCATTCTATAGACATGATTTCCACAGGCACCTGAAATCCAGATACTAGACAGACACCTAAAACCCAACACATCCAAAACTAACCATCTTTTCTACAAACCTCCTTCTTGTCCTAGTCTCCATCTTGGTAAAGAGTACCACCATTAACCTAATCACTCAAGCCAGAAATCTAGGAATCATTTTAGATTTTTTTCACAATCCTTAAGGTATTCAGATGTGACCAATTCTAACAGGACAACTTAACATTTCTGTAATACATGACCCTCTTCAACCTCACTGATTAGGACTTAGTTCAGGCCATAATTAGCTCTTAAAGGAGAAATGTTGATAGCCTAGTTATGATCTTTGACTCTCGCGCCCTTCATTCTTCTCGTCCATTCTCTAGAATGTCAGTTATCTTTTTAAAAAAAAAAAGGAAGGTATAATAAAAACTGGATTAAGGTATCATATCACATAGTTCAGAATTTGATTCTTAATTATATTTAAGCTAGGGAAAAGGTCACTCAAAATTTTTAAATTACTTAATATTTGACTTTAGAATGCACTGCAGTGAAACCACTCATTCAGACTAAATGAGGGAAATGAACTAAGATAGCCTAAAGACTGAATTTGTTTTCTGTCTAAATAAACTATTTTCAGAGCAGTTTTAGGTTCATAGCAAGATAAAGCAGAAAGTGTAGAGTTCCTAGAAAGTACAGTCTCCAAGTACAGCAAAGAGTACAAAAGCTGTTTTGAAACTCAACATTGAAAAAACTAAGATCATGGCATCCAGTCCCGTAACTTCATGGCAAACAGAAGCGGATAAAGTGGAAACAGTGACAGATTTTACTTTCTTGGGCTCCAAGATCACTGCAGTGACCACAGTCATGAAATTAAAACACACTTGCTCCTTGGAAGGAAACTTATGACAAACCTAAACAGCGCATTAAAAAGCAGACACATCACTTTACCAACAAAAGTCTGTATAGTCAAAGCAATGGTTTTTCCAGCAGTCATGTACAGGGGTGAGAGTTGGACCATACAAGAAGCTGAGCGCCAAAGAACTGATGCTTTTACTGGTGCTAGAGAAGACTCTTGAGAGTCCCTTAGACTTCAAGGAGATCAAACCAGTCAATACTAAAGCAAATCAAACCTGAATTTTCATTGCAAGGACTGTTGCTGAAACTGCAGCTCCGATACTTTGGCCACCTGATGAGAAAAGCCAACTCCCTGGAAAAGACCCAGATGCTGGGAAAGAGCGAAGAGAAAAGGAAAAGCGGGTGGCAGGGATCACGAAGGTTACATAGCATTGCGGACTCAATGGACATGAATTTGAGCAAACTCCGGGAGGCAGTGAAGGACAGGAGAGCCTGGAGTGCTGGAGTCGGTGGGTTACAGAGTCAGACGCGACTTAGCAACTGAACAACAGAGTTTCCATACACTCTTTGCCTGCACACACGCACAGCCTCTCACTACCAACAACTTACAGGAGAGTAGTGTATTTATTACAATCAATGAACACACTGACACAGCACCATCACTCAAAGCCCACAGTTCACATTAGGGTTCACTCTTGGTAATGCAAATTCTATTGATTGTAGTAACATCATTATAGTCACACACAGGACAGCTACACTGCCCTAAAATTCCTTTGTGCTTTGCCTCTTTAGCCTTCTCTCCCTTCAATCCCTGGCAACCACTGATCTACTATCTTTTTACCATCCCTATAGTTTTGCCTTTTCCTAAATGTCATACAGTTGGAATTAGACAGTATGTAGCCTTTTCAGATTGGCTTCATTTAGTGATTTGCATTTAAGTTCCCTCTATGTTTTTTCACGGGCTGATATAACCCATTTCTTTAGAGCACTGAAAAATACTGTGCTGCCTGAATGTACCAAAGTTTATTTATCTATTCACCTACAGAAGAACAACTCCTGGTTGATTCCAAGTTTTGTCAATTACAAATAAAGCTGCTATAAACATCCATGAGCAGGTTTTTGTATGGATGTAAGTTTTCAACTTACTGGGGTAAATACCAACAAGTATAACTGCTAGATCTTATGGTAAATATATGTTTAGTTTTTAAGAAACTGTCAAATTCTCTTCCAAAGTGGCTATACTGTCTTCCCACCAGCAATGAATAATAGCTCCTACTGCTCTACTTCCTCATGAGCATTTGATGTTGTCAGTGATCTGGATTCTGACCATTCTAACAGGCATGTAATGGTTCTCACTGCTTTAATTTGCATTTTGCTAATAACATGCAATGTAGAGCACCGTTATCTCCTTTAAATGTAGGACTGATCATGTTATTCCTTAGCTCAAGGCCCCACAATGGCTTCCCACTGTCTACAGATTTGATTCCTCAGAGAGGCTCCCAAGCCCTACTTCATTTATACACATACCTCATTCCATCCTGCAATACCTCTGGCATTCTCTCCGCTAATCATGTGCACCTGCAGCTCCAGAATACACTGGTCTCCATATCGTTGCTCTTGCTTTCCTCTCCTCACTGCCATCCCCACACCTGGCCACTTGACAAGCACCTATGACCTTTCAAGACTCAACTCAAATAGTAGCTAGCCCACAAAGCCTTTTATGGTTACTCCCCTTGACACTCTGACCTGCATAATACACTGCACCCATTACAATCAGTTTCACTTTTAAGATGGCTTTTTTTCCTCTACTTAACTGTAAGCTACTTAAGGGAAGGATTTACCACCTCATCACCTAACACAGTATTTTGTACATATTGGTGCACATTAAAAGGTTGTTCAATGAGAGAGTAAATAAATTTTCACCCTCTCAACTGATTTTTAGAGCAAAACTATAATACAGGGCTTTACTTGTGGCTCAGCTGGTAAAGAATCCACCTGTAATGTAGGAGACCCTGGTTCAATCCCTGGGTTAGGAAGATCCTCTGGAGAAGGGATAGGCTACCCACTCCAATATTCTGGCCCATATTTATTATAATGAAGTATATTTAACATAATTAATTAACAAGGGAACCTGAATTGCATTGTGCATATACTGCAAAAGGTCCTGAAGATAAGATGGAAGAAAAGCTTCTGCTGGCAGCACAGCTGCTTCAAGTGCTGTTATACTATCAAAATAATGAGTAATACATATAATAACACAAAGTATTGTGCTAATACTACTGCTGGTGATAGTGGTAAAAGATCATTACTTCCACGTAAAAGCCAAATAAATGGCTGTATTGCTCAGGCTGTGTTTCTCATTTCCATAATATATTCACAGGCCTGTAGAAATAATGAATGTTAAAATGAACCCCTAACCCCTTTTTCTATCTCACTGAAATGACTGCTTTTGGATTCAAAATACGATTTTGGATAGAATGTGGATTCTTAAGCACATACTTATCATGCCATATCAAATAAGAACATACCACAGAATTATCAGTGTCTGTACCCTCAAAGCGAAGAGCACTTCTATCTACATAGTAAGAGATCTAGTAACAGAGGGTCAGGGGTCAGGAATATTAAACTGAGCATTAGAAAAATAAAGCCAAGGGTGACCAGTGCCTGCCCAAGGAATTCAGAGACAAGACATAAAAAGCATTTTTTTCACCACAGTAGTCTTCCACAGCAACACCCTGAATATAATAAACAAGAGATGGGAGAAGATAACATAAAGACAAATTTGGAAGCCCTTCATCTACAATGAGAATGGATACAGTAATTATGGTCTAAAAGAAAAAACAGCAACTTAGAAGAGCATTACTGGTATTAGAACACTACCACAAATTTGGGTCCTAATCATGCAGTAATTTCCAACATCCAAAAAGAAGCAAGATTGGTAATCAAATTCGAAACTGAAATGTATGCCTCTAAGAAATAATTATACCTTTCCTCAGCAGTAGAAATCACTGCATCAGGACACCTTTTGAAAGTTGTGGGTGAATATGCTTGACTGAGCTTACTATGGAACCCTAAGATGTTAGAAAATGAGGGGCAATGAAGAATCAAAAACAGGATGGAATATGATACACGCGAAGTCGCGAAGTTGTGTCCAACTCTTTGCGACCCCGTGGACTGTAGCCTACCAGGCTCCTCCACCCATGGATTTTCCAGGCAATAGTACTGGAGTGGGTTGCCATTTAAGAACAGCTTAAAAAGGAAAAAAACAGAAGAAGAAAGGAAGAATGCAGGAGGAAAAAAAATTACTTCCAGAAATTTTACCAATAATTAAAAAAAAAACATGCTTAGCTATTAAGAATAACGGCAGCAAACATTTCTAAATAAATTCCCAAAACATTTCTCTCTTGTCTTCTGAAAAAGTTATTAAAATACAACCACCACAGATGTAAGGGAAATGAAAGACAGGTAATGCAAGACCCGCGCTGAATAACTATAATTTCAGTAACTCAAAATCAGCTTTATCCTCTCTGTTCTAAAGAGGAGTAGTTATATAAAAGCGGTTCTTTTAAACTCTTCTCCCGACACGAAGAGATCCAGCATATCACGCAGCCCTTAAATATACCAACTTCTAATGAACTGTTTTTACTATCCACAGGTTTTAAATATAAGCTTCAGAATTACATTCACCACAACATGCATCTGTACCCTAAGCTCTGAAATGAATTTTCTAGCGGGACTGGGAAATTCTTCGGAGCCAAAGCCTTCTCGAGCCTGCAAAGTACAGATATTTGAAGAGGACGGAGTCACCTGCGCAGCCCGTGCTCCTCCAGGATAAACTCCGGCTACCTACACGCACTGGCCCGATCAGGACCGCAGAGGTCAGGCTCCGCGTCAGAACCGGCGACTCGAAGGGCAGCACCTGTCCGGCGGGGCGGGCACCCCGCGTCGCGCTCGCGGGGGGACGGAGGGCGGAGACAGTCTCCTCCGCCAAAGCAGCCCACCGCGCCGGTCTCGGGGCGGCGGCGGCGGAGGGGGCGCAGACAGGAGGCCAGCGACAGCAGCGCGGCCCGGCTCAGCGGCCCGCGACCCTGGGCGCCCTCCCCATCCGGCCCGCTCGTCCTCACCGGCTCTCTACCACTCGCTCACCCGCCCGCAGGCCTTGAGGGAGGCGAGGCCCCCCGAGCGACGCTTCTCCTGGCACCGACGAGCAACGCTCCGCCGCCGCCGCGACCCCGCCCCTTTGTGACACCGCGTGCCAATCGCTCGCCGGCGCTCGCGTCGCCCTCCAATCAGTGGGGACGGGGGCGGGACCTGACCGCCGGATGCCGGCGGTTGCTCAGTAGCCCAGGCTTCCTTCGCGTTCGGTGGTGGTTGTCGGTTAGAAGCCCGGATGTTAATCCTTGATTACTAACAGTGGCCGCCCGACTAGGGCCGAAGCGGGAGGCAAGAGACCAGTGCACAGCCTTCTGGGAACAATAGGGTTGGCCTCTGGCCGGACGAGGGTGTGGACAGCACCTTTACCAAGACCAACCTAAGGCGCTCTTAGAGGTGCCTGACTTGCTGAAGCCATAGTCCCAGTCGACGGTCTTTCAAGAACCGCACTTCCAGTGCGGCCCAGGAGGCATGCCTTAAACAGATCCTTCTCCATGCACTTCACTGTCCCCTAATGTTTCTAGTCCTGCCTACCTTATCTGAAACGTGAGGTCATTGCCATGCCCGCTTGAAAGCAAGGGGGGAAAAACAAGTTCTGTAGGTCTTAACCATTTATTATTCATCCAACCTACTGAGAATTGTGTAGTTGAAATTGAGTGGGTACTTTCGGTTGTTAAACTGCAGTGTTGGGTATGCCCAGACAGCCCCTTCTGTTTTCTAATTCTCAAGCTGTTGATCTCAGTGTACACCATAAGAGACAACACAAGCCTTTTAGCCTGATATGGGCCTCCATTGCTTCTTTTTCTCATTTCCCATCAGTTAAGTTCAGTCGCTCAGTCGTGTCTGACTCTTTGGGAACCCATGAATTGCAGCACTCCCGGATTCTACCCAAACCCATGTCCATCGAGTCAGAGATGCCATCCAGCCACCTCATTCTCTGTTGTCCCCCTTTTCTCCTGTCCCCAATCCTTCCCAGCATTAGGGTCTTTTCCAATGAGTCAACTCTTCACATGAGGTGGCCAAAGTACTGGAGCTTCAGCTTCAACATCAGTCCTTCCAATGAACACCCAGGACTGATCTCCTTTAGGATGAATGGTTGGATCTCCTTGCAGTTCAAGGTACTCTCAATAGTCTTCTCCAACACCACACTTCAAATCATCAATTCTTGGGCGCTTGGCTTTTTCACCATCCAACTCTCACACCCATATCTGACCACTAGAAAAACCATAGCCTTGACTAGACGGACCTTTGTTGGCAATGTCTCTGCTTTTCAATATGCTATCTAGGTTGGTCATAACTTTCCTTCCAAGGAGTAAGCGTCTTTTGATTTCATGGCTGCAATCAACATCTGCAGTGATTTTGGAGCCCAAAAATATATATAAATTCTGACACTGTTTCCACTGTTTCTCCATCTATTTCCCATGAAGTGATGGAATCAGATACCATGATCTTAGTTTTCTTAATGTTAAGCTTTAAGCCAACTTTTTCACTCTCCTTTTTCACTCTCTTCAAGAGGCTTTTTAGTTCCTCTTCACTTTCTGCCATAAGAGTGGTGTCATCTGCATATCTGAGGTTATTGATATTTCTCCCAGCAATCTTGATTCCAGCTTGTGCTTCTTCCAGCCCAGCGTTTCTCATGATGGACTCTGCATATAAGTTAAATAAGCAGGGTGACAATATACAGCCTTGGCGTACTCCTTTTCCTATTTGGAACCAGTCTGTTGTTCCATGTCCAGTTCTAACTGTTGCTTCCTGACCTGCATAGAGGTTTCTCAAGAGACAGGTCAGATGATCTGGTATTCCCATCTCTTGAAGAATTTTCCACAGTTTATTGTGATCCACACAGTCAAAGGCTTTGGCATAGTCAATAAAGCAGAAGTAGATGTTTTTCTGCAACTCTTCCTTTTTCGATAATCCAGCGGATGTTGGCAATTTGATCTCTGGTTCCTCTGCCTTTTCTAAAACCAGCTTGAACATCTGGAAGTTCACAGTTCACGTACTGTTGAAGCCTGGCTTGGGTAATTTTGAGCATTATTTTACTAGTGTGTGAGATGAGTGCAATTGTGCGGTAGTTTGAGCATTCTCTGGCATAGCCTTTCTTTGGGATTGGAATGAAAACTGACCTTTTCCAATCCTGTGGCCACTGCTGAGTTTTCCAAATTTGCTGGCATATTGAGTGCAACACTTTCACAGCATCATCTTTCAGGATTTGAAATAGCTCAACTGGAATTTCATCACTTCCACTAGCTTTGTTCATAGTGATGATTTCTAAGGCCCACTTGACTTCACATTCCAGGATGTCTGGCTCTAGGTGAGTGAGCACACCATGGTGTTTACCTGAGTCGTGAAGATCTTTTTTGTACAGTTCTTCTGTGTATTCTTGCCACCTCTTCTTAATATATTCTGCTTCCGTTACGACATACCATTTCTGTCCTTTATCGAGCCCATCTTTGCATGAAATGTTTTCTTGGTATCTCTAATTTTCTCGAAGAGATCTCTAGTCTCTCCCATTCTATTGTCTTCCTCTATTTCTTTGCAGTGATTACTAAGGAAGGCTTTCTTATCTCTCCTTGCTATTCTTTGGAATTCCTCATTCAGATGGGAATCTCTTTCCTTTTCTCCTTTGCTTTTCGCTTCTCTTCTTTTCACACCTATTTGTAAGGCCTCCTCAGACAGCCATTTTGCTTTTTTGTATTTCTTTTCCATGGGGATGGTCTTAATCCCTGTCTCCTGTACAATGTCATGAACCTCAGTCCATAGTTCATCAGGCAATCTCAATCAGATCTAGTCCCTTAAATCTATTTCTCACTTCAACTGTATAATCATAAGAGATTTGATTTAGGTCATACCTGAATGGTCTAGTGGTTTTCCCTACTTTCTTCAATTTAAGTCTGAATTTCCCATAGGTGTTCTAAATCCAACCCTTATAGTTTTCCAAGCTTCCTGGCCTATTGTTTTACTAGGTGGATTAGTTAGGTTACAATAAAAGTAATCTCCCTCTCACGGAAGCTTTTATTCATCCTCATCTTGTGACTCAGAGGAACCAGTCTAAAAGTAACTGCAGTATCTAATCTTTGTTACTCACCCTTTCTCATTCTCTGAGACCCTACCCACCAGTTTATCTCCACAATTCAGAAAATTAAGACTACACTGAAGTTTATGAGGTGGTACTGGGCTTTCACACATCTTCAGGCTGTCTCACCAATGATTCCTTCTTAAATTCTAATATTGAGTACATTGGAGCTCCTTAAGGAACAAGGTAAGATTATTATCTTTGTATACAGCCTGTGATGGAGTGAATCTTACTGAATCAAACCTTAGCTTCCAAACCTGCCTCCCCTCTCAGTCAGGAGAACTGAAAGAACAAGCTATAGAGTGTGGTGAATGAGTTGATGTCAGTGTATGGCAATAACCACCACAATATTGTAATTAGCCTCCAATTAAAGAAAAAAGCCTTGGGTTCCAACACTGGAAGCCAATTCATTCATTATCATCATCATCATCTACCAAGTTTCAAGTGCCAGACAGTTAACGAGGATCTTTGCATAATCTCTCCCATAACAATCCTGCAAGGTTGGTACTGAGGCCCCTACTTGACAAAGAAGGAAATAACTAAGGTAAAACAAGTTGCCTACACTCAAAACAGTTCTAAGTGGCAGATTTAAATCTAGTTCTCAGTACAAAAATCCAAACTTGTTCCACTATTCTACTTTGCTTCCAGATTTTGCCTCATCTGTGAAATGAGGGCAATATCTATCCGGTAGAGTCATGGAGACTGAATGTGTGTGTGTGTGTGTGTGTGTGTGTGTGTGTGTGTGTGTGTGT